>BPTQ01000006.1:64459571-64821516 GCA_019973895.1 Chrysanthemum seticuspe | reverse complement strand
AGCTCGCGTGAGAAAACTTGACGGTTCAGCACCGATCAAATTTTGGCGCCGCTGCCGGGGAGCAGTGCTAATAGTCTTACGTTTAGCAGATTAGTGATTTGACATCACTCCTTGTTCATACCATCTTTTAAAAATCAAAAACCCAAAAAGATTTTCATTCTTTGTTTTTGCATCATGTTTTTCAAAAATACCAAAAATATTCCTCTTTACCCTCTTACCCTTTTGATTCTTCATTTCTTACCCTCTGTAAACCTTTGATTCTTTCTATGTCTTATCCTCACCCTCTTGGATGTCAATGGTGTGGTGGTCCTTATAATGGTGGCAATTGCCCCAGTTGTAGCATGGTGGAATCAGGAAACGGGTCTGTCTATAACCAGGATCCCTATTCCTACCATAACACAACTGATTCATTCCATCAGCTACCACACTGTGAGACTCAGCAGTTTTACTGTTGTGAGTACTGTGGTGGTTCACACTACAGTTCTGATTGTCAATCGGGAAACACGCTTGTCTATGAGCAAGTTCCTGATAACAATTATGACTACAACACATATGACTCACAGCCACATCAGTTTTACTGTTGTGAGTATTGTGGAGGTCCTCACTCTAGCTCTGATTGTCAAACAAGGAGTCCATTTCCTTGTAACAATTACGACTCTTCGTATCATGACCAACCTCCACAGTACCAAGTGAATCAGGCACCACCTCAGCCTGAGCCACTTCCTCAAAATCTTCTACTTGATCTTTTGGATTTAGTGAAAGATTTGAAGGAATGTAAACATCCCCAAAATAATCCAAATGAAAAATCCATGGAAGTTTTGTTAGCTGAAGAACGGACTGCTAAATTAGATTCCCAGATTGCATTTGAAAAATCTATTAGGGAATCAATTGCAAAAGAAAAAGCAGCCAAATCTAGCTCTCGATTCCGTTTCATTCCTGATGACGATGATGATGAAGTTACCCTTGATATTAGTCAACTTTGTACAGATTCATCAAGTTCATCAGTTGAAATTCCTTCCATGAAAAATCAGGGAGAAAAGACTATGATGGAACTACTAGCAGAAGAACAAATGGAAAGTATAAAACATATGTATGCTAGTCCTTCTCAACTCCCTCAGTCAGTTGATATCCCAGCAGTTGAGATTTCATCTCAAATAACTGCTATCACACCCGAAGCTCCTACTCACTCTCTGAACATGGGGGATGAGCATCTTGACACTGTTCCTGAAAAGGAATCGGACGAATTCATAAAGTCTAGTGTTGAGATCCTTGTCCCAATCCCGAGAGAGTCACAGGGAACTTCTGAGCATATGTGTGATTCTCCTTTCCCTCTTGAGTGTTCAAAAGATCATTTTGAGACTTTTTTCGATGTTAGCGACGATTGTACTTCTTATGGAGACATCGAGTATGTTGAGGCATCACTCCCACAGTCTGATCCTCTTCTTGAGGAGTTCACCGATGAACTCACTCACATCAGTCCACTTTCATCAGAAAGTGACGATGATCTCTTTGATTTCGAAGCCGATCTTGGAGAAACTAGAAATCTCTTATATAATGATCATTCACTCATTTCTTGTCCCATTTCTGACTCTTCCATTCCTTCTCTCACTCCAAATGAGGAAGATGACAACTTTTGGAAGGAGGTCGATGCTTTTCTTAGTGATGAGTCAATTCCAACAGGGATTGACAATACTTGCTATGATTCGGAGGGAGACATCCTCTTTCTTGAAAATCTGTTGATTGAAGAACCGTTTCCAACTCTCCCTCCCGGAAATTTTGTTGCAAATCACCATACAAGCTTCAAGTCTAAGCTTAAAAATATAACAAATGGTGATTTGCTCCTCACTAATGAAGAATGGGATTGCATTGTGATGCACATCTTTATTCCATTTTTCACAGATGGTGTGGTTTCTCGTTCCCGTTTCTCCTTCGGGAATGAAGACATTGTCTTTGACCCCGGCATTTTCATTTATCATTCTTGAGCCGGTTCTGTCTGTATATCTCATCGGTGTGGAACTTTCACGTACTTCAATGTTTATCCAAACATCTTGAATGAAAGTCCGATGGAGATTGTCTCTTCCACTTACTTCCCCATGAACAAATTAATTCGGACTCGAGTCAAGCTAGCGACTCGGTAATCAAAAACAGTAGCTTAACATGGGTTTTCACCCGTGTGTACCACCCTAGTGTGGGGGAGATGCCCCACATGTTGTATATAGATCTAAAAAATGAATGAAAATTGTAAATATTAAAAAAGAGAATAATTGTTGTGTTTCTACACTTAGCTAGGTTTATTATCTTTTTACGTTCTAAGTTTCGGCATAACAGCCGGTACTTTGAATATTGAGAACAATATTCATTTCTAAGTGTGGGGGGGAAATTCTGGCGAATTTTGATCATAAATGTACCCTTTTAGTCCCTTTTTCCCCCAAAATGGCCAAATTTTAAAATTTTTTTTAGTGGAAGTACTATGTACTAAACACAACAAATGGTAATCAGTCCACCATGTCTAACCCACATAAGGATTGGCTAATCCAGGAGCAAACGGCTCTTGGTAAAGATATCTCAAATCCGTTGACGGCTTGCAATTTGCCCAAAATTGTATGGTATTCAGCTCACCATATCCTTAAAAGTGAAGAGTTGGCTAGCCCGCAAGTTTATGGCTTGTGGTAAAGGCAGTGGAAAAACCATAATTGGTAATCAGCTCACCAAAGATAATATTGATAATTTATCTAAGAGTTGGCTAGTCCAGAAGCAAACGGCTTCTGGTAAAGACAAATCAAATCCGTTGAAAGCTGATGATTTGCTCAAAATCATTTGGTTATTAGTGTACCAAGGTTCTTACTTGAACTGAAACATTTGGCTACTCCAGAAGTAATGGCTTTTGGTAAAGAGATAAAATCCATTAATTTTTCTCAAAACATTGCTAGGGACTAGCAATATCTTAGTGTGGGGGATTGATGAGTGTCTAAATACTCATCATTTTTGTACCATTTAAACTGCAAAAACATCTGAAAACACTCAGAAATGCATCAAAATGATAAAAATATCACAAATAAGTGTTTTATGTGTTTTAAATGCAAAAATGTCAAAATCTGGTGAAAAACGTATCAAGTTTGCATAATTGGCAGTTTTAGTCCCCCAAGTTTCAAAAGTTGTCAAAAACAGTCCCTGGTAAAACAAAATAAAGAAAAATGTTATTCAAGGTCCCTGAAATATTTTAACTTGTCAAAAATGGTCCTTGAATAAATCTTTTGTCAAAATTACAACTTAGGTCCCTGAACTTTGGAAATTGGCAAAAATGGTCCTTTGAGAAATTGAGATTGTCAAATCTAGTCCTTTTACTATTAAAGATTGTCAATTTTAGTCCTTGTGTCAAGTTTGGAAAATGGCAGTTTGGTCCTTCAAGAATTCAGAAAGTCAAAATTAGTCCTTGTCATAATCATTAAACAAAGCCTTGTCAAAATGTTTTGACCCCTGCCACTATTACCCATTTGGACCCCCTATTATTACTGTTTTGGACCCCTTGGTCAAAGAAAGTCAAATAAGCAGAAAAAGGCGCCTCCACCTCCTGCTTGTCTTCTCCAACCTTTCTCTGCAACTCCAGTCACCTTTTTCACCTTATTCTCCACCCCAATCATCACTCAACCCTCTACAATTAATGCCACCCCCCCCTAGCTAGATATCACAGCCTACAAGTCAAACCCACTATTTCCCGCCAAAATGGTTAAAATGACCAATACACTCTAAACTCTCTCATTGGCCAAAATGGGAGGTGGGATTTGATCAAGAGGCCACGTGGAGCTCAGTTGGAGCATAAAAGAGGAGAAAGACAGAGTAGAAGAGTAGTAGTTAGTTTTTTAATTTTTCTTTGTATGTCGTTTTTTAAGTTGTATGTTTTAATTAAGTTCTGAATTGTAGTTTAAATCTTCCTTGTACTAAACTAAAGTTGTTAAGCCCATTACAATTCATTTTGAGTATCAATCAAAGTTTTCTATGTAAGTTTCATATTTTAGGTTACTGTTGCAAATTTCAAATTTTAAAATCTCATGTTTAAGCTTTCAATAGCTTGTATTTCATCTCAAACAAGCTTGTATAAGCTCATGATAGCTTTGTATAAGCTAGCATTCAAGGTTTAAGTCGTTTTGTAACATAGTCAACAATAGTCAACTATTGTCAAAGTTCAAAAGTCAAATTAGTTTCTGAGTAATTCTGGTTTTGATCTGTTTTGAGGTTGAGTTTTAGAATTAAATGATGGATTCAAGTTAGTTGCAATCATATTTCATCAGATTACATAGTTAATGTGTAGTTTTGTTAGTTGAAGGAGTGTTTGGTTCATTGTTTTAAACTGTTTTAGAGGTCACAAGATTTGATTAGATCAGTTGATTTAGGTTTGTTATAGCTTATTGAGTTCATAGATGTCTTAGTTTTACAGCCATTTGCACCTGTAGTCAAAACTTTTTTTTGAATCTGCTCCCATCTTCATCACTGTTGGAATCAGTGGTGAAGTTTTGGCATATAAGTTTAGAATCAGATGATCTAGCTTGCATTGCTTCCTTTTTATCTTATTTCATCATTATCAGTCCTGTAATTGATCTTAAATCTCAGATTAGTCAAACTTTACAACTGCTCTTAAGAAGTCAAAAGTATGTTAAAATCCAGTTTATGCAGAACTTACAGCTAGTGCACAATGGTCAATACAGCTTGTTATAGTCTAAGATTTGGCACATTTTCAGTTGACTAGGTGGTCTTTAAGACCACATTTTTAGTTTTAGCACTAGCTCATTGAATTAGCTTATACAGTAGCTTAAACATCAGACCTCTTCTCTGTCCTGCTTACTGTTTCTGCACATCAGTCCACTGTCCATTTATGCAGTTTTTGTTTGATCTATAACTCACTCAATACTAGTCCTTATTTGCTGAAATTTGGTGCACATGTTCTCTGGTTGGTGGACTTGAGATCTACATTTCAGGTTTTCTCTTTAACTTTTAGGATAAGCAGTTGCAACTGCTTATTCAGGAGGGTCAGATTTTGTTTAGCTCATGATGTCAGTTTAGCTTAATCTTTGTACTCTGCTTATTAGGTGTCAAGAGTAGTTGAATCTGGTTCCTTTAGAGTAGTTTTAGCATCACTTAGCTTGTGTAGAAGTTTGGTTCACTTTAGAGCTTATTTGCTTATTTCCATTTGCTTATTTCCACATCAGTTACATAGCAGCTTCAGTTTCTTCCACATAAGCCCTAGTTTTTACATTTTTCTCAGCTTTAGAATAAGATTTTAGAATTTCCCTGAAATTTTCATAATTTTTAGACACTGTTTGGTATTTTTCTTAAATAAAAACAGTTTTTAATCATTTTAAAATAGCTTTAATTGCAATTAATTGAGAAAAAGTTCCAAAAAATAATTTTTCAATTTTAATAGATTAAGATAAATATAAAAAGCATAAAAAATATTTTTCCTTATTTTTCTCCTTTTATTTGGTATTTTTTACAATTTAAATTAGATTTAAATAGTATTAAACTCATAGAAAATAGAAAAATAATCAGAAAAATACAAAAATAGTTTTGAAAATTCTATTTTGATATTTTAGATTTTTCTAAGTCATAATTTTATTTTTCTAGCTTTATTTCATAATTTCTTGTAATTTAGGTTATTATTAATTAGTTAAAAATAGTTTTTAATTAATAATAATTAGATAATTAGTTGTAAAAATAATTTTTTTTTTCTATAAATTTTATTTTATCATTAGGATTGTAAAAATATATTTTTCATATTTTTAGGATTTTTATTGTGTAAGTTTCACGTTTTAATTTGTACGTCGTGTAGTTTTTAATTTTAGTTTTATAAAAACATAAAAACAAAAACATCATTTTAAATATAGTGATAGCGTTTATTTAATAGATTTTATCTTTTTAACTTTCTTTAATTTGCATTTAAGCCCCTGTAGTTTATGGGCTTTCTCTTTAGGTATAGATCAACCACTATCCTTTCCTGTTCAAATCCTCTCGATCACTATACGTCTGACTATTCTCGCACAGCTCGTTGGGACTTAACGACCTGGGGAAACACTATACTCTCCTGATCTTCATTGTATTAGTGTGTGAGCTGTTTTAAGTTCCTTACGGCTGGTCATTCACAAGTGATCAGCTCGCGTGAGAAAACTTGACGGTTCAGCACCGATCAGTAATCCTAAGACAATGCAAAGTATTTCCATTGTAAACTTACTTTAGGAAAACATAGGAGTATAAATTTCCCAAGTGAGAGAATGAATATGAGACTGTTACTAGCGGTGCTCAATTATGGCTAAACATGACCATTTTTACGGGTGATTCCACATACCCAACTTCTATCAAGGAAGCAATTCAACCGTTAGGTCAAATTGAGTATCTAGTGCAATAAGTTCTCCAATATTCATTCTCAAGTTAGGAAAATTTATATTCCTACAATGGCCTATCGAAGAGTAACAATGATGATACTGTGCTTCGTTTAATATTATACTTGAGACAACTAAGGTGACGAAGGCGTCATGTTAAAAATAAGTTTAAAAGTTGTCCATATGGTAAACAACAAAAAATGGTTGGATGAGCTAGTTCAACATATGTTGTTGGAAAGCTTTGAGTTTGGACTTTAGGATATGAACAATTATATTTGCGTTGCAAAATAATTTACTTGAGTATATCGGATGAACTAATCAAGTTGTCAATCCTACTATGAAGCTTGGAGAGCGATCATGAAAAGGAAAATGGGAGAGTACATCATCAACACAAGTGTAGGTTATGATCCGATGTACATTCTTGTTGTTTTTAGAAAACGATACAAGAACAAAAGAAATCATATAAGCTCATAAAACATTTATGTTGCACACATGACAAACTCAATCAAAAATCCATTTAGTGTGTTATATGTTTTAAACATTTTTCAACCTATATGACTTATCTAAGTATCTAAACTAACATTTTCGACACAACTAGATGTTATCCCAAACACTCCTTCAAATAGCACATTGATTAGTAGAACATTACTAAATCGACAAACAAGAGAATGTAGCAAGGTAAGGAAACCTGATGAGTGTGTAAATACTCATCATTTTTGGTTAAATCTGAACTGCAAAACACTTAAAAATGCTCAGAAATGCATCAAAATACTGAAAATATCTCAAAATTGCATTTTATATGTTTCAGATGCAAAATGTTTAAAATCAGATGAAAAATGAGCTAAGTTTGCATAATTGGCAGTTTTAGTCCCCCAAGTTTCAAAAGTTGTCAGAAATAGTCCCTGAGCATTTATTTTAAAAGAAAAATCACCAAAGGTCCTTTTGAAATCATAACTTGTCATAATTAGTCCTTTGGTGAAAAATTTCAAAAGTTTTGAGAAATTACAAGTTTGGTCCTTCAAGTTTCAAATTTGGCAAAAATAGTCCTTGGAAGTTTGAAAATGTCTATTATGGTCCTTGTACTATTGAAACTTGGCAAAAGTGACCCTTGAAACAACTTTGGAAATTTGGCAGAATTGGTCCCTCAAGAATCAGAAATTGCAAAAGTGGTCCTTGTATTAACAAACCAAGCCTTTGGACCCTTGGCCCCTGCCAAAACCATCATGACCCCCTGCTATAACCCTTATGACCCCCCTATTTTGACCCTTGTCCAATACATCTCCTAAGTCAAATATGGTCAAACGCCCGCCCACCTTTTCCCTCCATTATCTTCTTCCCCACCACTTGCCTGCAAAACCTTATCGCCTGCAACATTTCCCTCCTCCCTCATCATAACATCTACCAACTAAACACACCACAATTAATGCCACCACCCCCAGTTGCAATTTCACAGCCCACAAAAGTCAAAACAGTTTTTCCCGCCAAAACACTTGGAAGGCTTAGATCACTCAAAACTAATCCAATGGCTGCAAATGCAAGTGGGAAATGCTCAGAGGAGAGAGAGAAGACCTTTTGATGTATAAATAAGAGAAGAGAAGCAAGGGAGAGAGTAGTCTTTAGTTTTAAATTTCATATATGTCGTTTTTAATATCAATGTTTTAGTTTAAGTTTAAAGCTGTAATCTTCTGTTCCTATGTACTCAATTTAAGGTGTTTTATCATTGTAATCCATTTTCACGTATCAATTTAAAGTTAAAACAACATTTCATGTTTTTATGATCACTGTTAAAAAAATCAGTTTCATGTTCTTAAATTCAGGCTTCTAGTAGCTTATTTTTAAATCCAAATAAGCTTACTTAAGCTGTCCATAGCTTTTGGTAAGCTTATAAATCAGTTTTAAGCAATATATCATGTTGGTCAACAAAAGTCAAACTAAGCTCATTTGGAAATGGATATGATATTGGGTTGATGCAGAGCTTGGATTGGGTTGGATTTGAGTAGCTTAGTGTAGATTGGGTATGGTATAAGCTGCTAAATAGCTGGACCTCTTGTGAGTTTGTTTTTACCTTTTCTATTTCAATAATTGAATTTGTTTGCATTCTCTTTGGAGTTGAATCTGTGGTATTTGATAAGTCTAAATCTATTAATGTAGCTGTATTTAGATTATATTGTTGCAGTTTAATTGCTAGTGTAAGCTAGTAAGCAATTAGGTGAGTTTAATTTGCAAATCAGTTAGCTAAGGTGTGTTTGGATCAGTAGCTTGTTTGAGCTTGAGCTTTGGTTTGTGTTTAAAATCTGTCTACTCAGTCTCAATTAGGTCCACTTGAATCAATTTAGTCATCAAATTGCATCTGCACTAGCTCAAAGTCAAAATCCTTTCAAATTTGTTTTCATTTTCATAACTGTTGGAAATTTGAAAATCAAAAGTTTAATTTGTGCTTAGAATTCAGTGGAGTAGCTTTATGTAACTTTGTTTTAGCTCATTTAATCATTTTCAGTTGGCAAATTAAGATCAAAACTCACAAAAGTCAAAATACCATTTCTGCTTATAAAGTCAAAAGTGAAAAAACAGTTTTGACCCAACCTTTGTTGAATTTTCATGTATTCATTTCTGGTTCAAATTCATTAAAACTTTAGGATATTCTAGTTAAGCTGGTCAAGAGTTGGAAAGTGATTTTTGGAAATTTTTTGTAAGTCCTTAAAAGCTCTTAAATAGCTTGTCAATTTGGGCTAAAGTGCCCTGTGCACTGACTCAGTTTTAACTGAGTCTGTACAGTTTGTGCAGGGCTTGTCAAAAGCTTATTTGAGCTTATCTCAGGCTCATTTTTGGTTTTTAAGTAGCTAGCCAGGTCTACTTTAGGTTCCAACATCTGGTTTTGAGTTTCAGCTGGTTTGAGTAGCTTATTTTCAAGCTACAAATTAGTAGCTAAAAACTGTTTTTGACACTTAAGTTTAAATCACCAAATCTTTGTAGTTTGCATTTCAATAGTATAGATTAGTTGAATTTAGTTCATTTCTAGTAGTTTTAGCTTATTATAGCTTCTGTGATAAGTTGGTGCTCATTTGGTACCTCTAGCTGATTTTGAGTGCTTATTTATAAGCACTTGTCACTGCAGTTCCATATTCTCACACATAAGCTACTGTTTTTATATTTTTTTTAGATTCAGAATATTATTTTAGACTTTTCTTGAATTTTTCATATTTTTCCAGCACTGTTTGCTATTTTTCCTCATTTAAAACAGTTTTTAGGCATTTTTAATTAGCTTTTAATACAATTAAATCAGAAAAACTTCAAAAAAATAATTTTTCATTTTTCCTAGGTTAAGATAAATATAAAAAGCAAAAAAATAATTTTTCCAGATTTTTCTTAGTTTAATTTGAAATTTTTAGCAATTTAATTAGTTTTAAATAGTTTTTAATTCATAGAAAATAGAATAATAATCAGAAAAATATAAAATTAGTTTTGAAAATTCTCTTTAGTTATTTTAGATTTTTCTAAGTCATAATTTCATTTTTCTAGCTTTATTTCATATTTTCTTATATTTTAGGGTATTATTAAATAGGTAAAAATAGTTTTTAATTAATAATAATTAAATAAATAGTCATAAAAATAATTTTCTTTGTCTAAAAATTTTCTCTTATCATTTGGTTTATAAAAATGTCATTTTTATATTTTTAGGATTAATACTGTTTTAGTTTCACATTTTCTTTTGTAAGTTACGTAGTTTTTAATTTAAATTTATAAAAGAAAAATCAAAAACATCAGATTTTAAAATAGTGATAGCGTTTATTTAATATAATTTATCTTTTTAATTTTCTTTAATTTGCATTTAAGCCCCTGTAATTTATAAACTTTTTCTTTAGGTATAATCAATCATAACCCTTTTCCTATTCAAATTCTCCCGATCACTATACGTTTGGTGATTCAGTCGCACAACTCGTTGGGACTTAACGACCTGGGGAAACACTATACTCCTCTAGATCTTCATTGCTTTGGTGTCTGAACTGTTTGAAGTTTATTACAGTTGACCATTCACAAGTGGTCAGCTTGTGTGATAAAACTTGACGGTTTGGACCCGATCAAATTTTGGCGCCGTTGCCGGGGAGCTGTGCTAATTATCTTACGCTTAGCAGATTAGTGATTTGAATATTCACTCCTTGTTTATAGCATCTATATCTATATATATTTTCTTATAAAAAATCCAAAAACCCCAAAACATCTTAAAACGTATAAAACACAAAAATATTTTTCTTTTGTTTCTATATATATATATATATAAAAGATAAAAATACAAAAAGATTTGTCATTTTCTTTGTTTAATAATAACAACATAAAAAAATTACCACCGCAAACCAAGGCAGTGTACTACCTAACTGGGGGTACGACCATAATAAGTTCCCGAACCAAAGATTAAAACTTGCCTTTGTGTCCTTGTGAGTGGTGTACCTTTTTCAAAGAAGCCATTCATCTTGTGATTATTGGTTTAAGTTCACTGTTGTTTTGCCTCGATATTGTTTTAATTGGATTTGTTGTTATATCTACTTTTCAAAACCATAAAACCCAAAAAGATTCTTCTTACCCCATTTTCATAATTCCTTTCCTTAACTCTGAGATTTCTTAGAGTTAACTCTAGTGTATGCGCACTCGCTCTTCTAGGTCTGTAAGCCCATTTCGTGAGCTTGTCAGGATTCCAAGAAGGCGTGTCCTTAGACGTTCTGCCCCATTAGTCGGATCTGAGATCCGGACTGCTCACACTACTTCCGTTATCATGGCGGAAGAACGTCCTATGTGTGAGCTTCTCCAGGCACCCATCGACGGGTATGGAGATGCTATTGTTATCCCAGCCATTGTGGCTGAAAATTTTGAACTCAAAACCGGGTTACTGAATCTTGTAACCTCAAGTCAATTCTATGGTTTTGAGCGGGATGATCCTCATGCTCATATTCGATGGTTTAACAAGATTGCATCTACCATCAAATACAAGAATGTCCCTACAGATGCTGTCAAGCTTCTCCTGTTCCCATTTTCCCTTGAAGGACAAGCCCGGATTTGGCTTGAAAAACAACCCCCTAAATCAATCGAAACATGGGAAGACCTGGTGAAGAAATTTGTTAACGAGTTCTATCCACCTTCTAAAACCACGAGTCTTAAAAATGAAATCATTAAGTTCACACAAAAGTTTGATGAACCCTTCAGTGAATCGTGGGATCGTTTTAAGGAATTGCTCCGCAAATGTCCTCACCACGGTTTCTCCGAGTTGATGCAACTCGATACTTTCTATAATGGAGTGAGTCAATCTGATCAAGATTCTCTCAATTCCTCCGCTGGAGGAAATTTCTTGAGCAAAACTGTAAAAGAACCTTTGACGATAATTGAAAACAAGTCTAAAGTCCGCACTGCACGAAGCAAACCGGTTGTTTCCCAAGTCAGTGTTGGTCCTTCTTCTTCATCACCCGTGAGTCAATCTAGCACCGATGCTAAGATTGACAAACTCACGGAAGCAATTCAAGCTTTGGTTCTCTCCAACCAAAAGAAAGTTTCTTTTCCACAAACTTCACCTCCTGCTGAAGTTAAGAAAGTGGAAGTATGTGTTACTTGTGGTGGCCCCCATGCCTATTACGACTGTATGGCCACCGAGGGTAACCCTTTTGAAGCAAACGCTGTGGGCGGGATTTCCAATTCAGGAGGCAACCAATATCGTGCTCCTATGGACCCGAACCACCGTCCTAACCACTACCCTGGACCACCCGGTTTCAACCAAAACCAAAACCGTAATCAAAATCAGAATAGAACGAACCAAGGTTTTCAAAACCAAGGTAATTTTAGTCAAAATAACGGTTTTCAAAATCAAAGTCAAAACTTCCAAAACCAAGGAAATTTCCAAAATCAAGGCCCTAATCAAAAACAATAGAGGCCAGAATTTTCCTACACAAAATCAAGCCATTGTTTCAACTGGACCATCATCTGATGAGTTGTTGAAACAATTCATGAAATCCCAAGAGGAAATGAATAGGTTGTTGGTTAGCCAGATTTCTGACATTAAGAAGTCTTTAAATGATCGACCCTCGGGCTCAGGTACTTTACCCAGCAACACGATCGCTAATCCGAGGGGCGATGCAAAGGCGATCACAACCAGAAGTGGTACTTCGTATGATGGACCCGCTATTCCTACTACCTCTTCTTCTTCTCTCCCGAAGGTAGTGGAAAGTGAACCTGAGGCGACATAGGACAAGGAACTTCCTACTAATAACGGAGGTACCAGCAATGTCCATCCTCAAGTTGTCCCGAAACCCAAAACCAAACCTGGAGTTGTTTTTGAACCTCCAGTTGAAAACCCCAAATCCAAAACTTCTATTCCTTACCCATCACGTTTAAATGAGCAAAAGCTCCGCGAAAAAGCCAGTCATCAAATGGAAAAAAATTTTCAAATTTTCCAAGAACTACATTTTGACATAAGCTTTGCGGATGCTATCATACTGATGCCCAAGTTTGCATCAACTCTCAAACACATGTTAAGCAACAAGGAAAAACTGTTTGAAATGGCTAAAACTCCTCTGAACGAGAACTGCTCGGCAGTTCTGTTAAAGAAGCTTCCCGAGAAGCTTGGAGATCCTGGAAAATTTCTTCTTCCTTGTGTTTTTCCAGGGATGATTGAATGCTTTGCCCTTGCCGATCTTGGTGCAAGCATCAATCTGATGCCTTATTCAGTATGGAAGAAACTTTCTCTTCCAGAACTTATTCCTACCTGCATGACTCTTGAGCTTGCAGATCGTTCAATATCGCGTCCTCTTGGCATCGCCGAGGATGTATTCGTGAAAGTAGGAAAGTTCCATTTTCCAGCTGACTTTGTGGTTGTTGATTTCGATGCCGATCATCGGGTTCCCCTCATTGTTGGACGAGGATTCCTAAGAACGGGCCGTGCTCTCATTGATGTATTTAAGCAAGAAATCACGTTACGTGTAGGTAATGAAGCTGTCACCTTTAACCTTGATCAAACTTCGAGGTACTCCTCAAACTATGATGCTGAATCGGTTAATCGAATCGATTTAATTGATATTGCTTCAGAGGAGTACTCTCAAGAGTTTCTTGGTTATTTTCATAATTCTATGAGTGGGGATTCCACCACATCTTCTCAACCAATCATTGCCGACTCTTCCCCCTCTCTCACTCCGTTTGAGGGAGGTGACTTCTTTCTGGAAGAGATCGATGAGTTTCTTGCTAATGATGAATCAATTCCGCCGGGAATTGATGGTGTTTATGATTCGGAGGGAGATATCCTTTATCTTGAGCAATTGTTAAATGAAGATCCATTACCTTCACTCCCTCCGAAAGAGATCACGATTGAGGAAATCAAATCAGTACAAACATCTACTAAAGAATTTCCCGAGGTTGAACTTAAGGACCTACCTCCTCATCTCGAGTATGCATTCTTGGAGGGTGATGATAAATTACCCGTCATAATTGCTAAAGACTTAACTGAGGAGGAGAAGACTGCTCTCATAAAGGTCTTGAAGTCACACAAGCAAGCAATTGCTTGGAAACTCTCCGACATTAAGGGTATCAACCCTGAGTTTTGTACTCACAAAATCTTGATGGAGGATGACTTCAAACCAGCAGTCCAACATCAGAGAAGGGTGAATCCTAAGATTCATGAGGTTATCAAACAAGAGGTTCTCAAACTTCTTGATGCCGGTTTAATTTACCCGATCTCTGATAGTCCTTGGGTCAGTCCCATTCACTGTGTTCCAAAAAAGGGTGGCATAACTGTTGTCACAAATGAAGAAAACGAGTTAATTCCAACTCGATTGGTTACGGGATGGCATGTGTGTATTGACTATCGCAAGTTAAACGAAGCCACCCGTAAAGACCATTTTCCTCTACCCTTCATGGATCAGATGCTTGAGAGATTAGCAGGGAACGAATAATATTGTTTCCTTGATGGTTTCTCGGGGTATTTTCAGATCCCCATTGATCCGCTGGATCAAGAAAAGACCACATTCACCTGCCCATACGGAAATTTTGCCTACAGACGTATGCCTTTTGGCCTATGTAACGCTCCTGGCACGTTCCAACGATGTATGATGGCAATTTTCCACGACATGATCGGGTAAACAATGGAGGTGTTTATGGATGACTTCTCGGTCATTGGGGACTCGTTTCAAACATGTCTCTCCCATTTAGATAAAATGCTAAAACAGTGTGAAGACACCAATCTTTGTCTAAATTGGGAGAAGAGTCACTTTATGGTGAAAGAAGGCATAGTCCTTGGCCATAAAATTTCCAAAAATGGGATTGAGGTAGATAGAGCAAAAGTTGATGTTATTGCTAAATTGCCTCATCCTACTACCGTCAAAGGTATTAGGAGTTTTCTAGGTCATGCCGGGTTTTATCGTAGATTCATACAAGATTTTTCTAAAATCGCTCGGCCTATGACCCATCTTCTTGAAAAAGATGCTCCTTTTATCTTCTCACCTGAGTGCATCGAAGCTTTTGAAACATTAAAGAAAAAGCTTACGGAAGCACCCATTCTAGTTGCCCCCGACTGGGATTTACCCTTTGAACTCATGTGCGATGCAAGTGATTTTGCTATCGCTTCAGTCTTGGGGCAACGAAAAACCAAGGATTTTCAGCCTATCCACTACGCGAGTAAGACTATGACTGAAGCTCAAACTCATTACACCACCACAGAAAAAGAGCTACTAGCCGTGGTATATGCGTTTGAGAAGTTTCGGCCATACCTAATCTTGACCAAATGCGTGGTGTATACGGATCACTCGGCTCTCAAATATCTCTTTGCAAAACAAGATGCAAAGCCGAGATTGCTCCGTTGGGTTCTCCTCCTACAAGAATTTGATATCATTATACGTGATAAAAAAGGAGCTGAGAACCTGGCTGCTGATCATCTGTCCCGGCTAGAAAACCCTCACCAGGATGTGTTCGAGAAAAAGGAGATAAACGAAACATTTCCTCTCGAAACACTCAATGTGGTTTCTTTTCGTGGAGACTCTTCCACCCCATGGTTTGCTGACTTTGCAAATTACCATGCGGGTAACTTTGTGGTGAAAGGGATGTCGTCCCAACAGAAAAACAAATTCTTTAAAGATGTAAAACATTACTTCTGGGATGACCCCTACTTATTCAAAATTTGTGCGGATCAAGTCATCAGGCGATGTGTGTATGGTCAGGAATCCAATGACATTCTCAAGGCTTGCCATTCTGGACCTACTGGGGACATCATAGCCCCAACTACACCGCCAAGAAGGTGTTTGACTCCGGATTTTATTGGCCCACGATTTACAAGGATGCCCATGAATTTGTCAAAACCTGTGACGCTTGTCAACGTCACGGAAATATCTCACAAAGAAATGAAATGCCGCAAAACGCCATTCAAGTGTGTGAGATTTTTGACATCTGGGGCATTGACTTTATGGGGCCATTTCCATCATCTCGAGGAAACAAATACATACTCGTGGCCGTTGACTATTTGTCAAAATGGGTTGAAGCGAAAGCTTTGCCTACCAACGATGCCCGAGTTGTTGTGAAATTCTTAAAATCTCTTTTTGCTAGGTTTGGAACTCCACGAGCTATAATCAGTGATCGTGGTACGCATTTCTGCAATGACCAGTTTGATAGAATCATGCAAAAGTATGGTGTAACTCACCGTCTCTCTACTGCGTACCACCCCCAAACAAGTGGGCAAGTGGAAGTTTCCAACCGAGGGATTAAAAGAATTCTGGAAATGATTTTACGTTTGTTATCGACAAAACATTAGAAGATCGTAAAATATAAATAAACGTTTTTACGGCTTATTTGTATTAACATATATATTGTCAACTTTGAGCTACGTCGATGTTACTTTGACTTTTTAGTCAATAGTTGACTCCGACAAAGCCGTAACATGAACTTTAGTATAATTTGGACTATTGATTGATTAAAAGCCGAGAAGTAATGACTCGTGCTTGTGGACTCGAATTGAATAACGATATGAGATTAATATTAGAATTTGATGAAATATATATATATATATATATATATATATATATATATATATATATATATATATATATATATATATATATATATATATATATATATATATATATATATATATATATATGAAAATGCTAATAGGCTATGAAATATAAATAATAAATGGGGTTTTCTACTAAAAATATCGATAACAAGACTTATCTTGTTATTTACTATTTTAAATGGAAACTAACGACTAAAATAGAAATGTTTTATAATAAATAAGTAATTAATTTTTCGAGTACACATTTATCGATAAATGCCAATTATGGGCATTTAATACTAGTTTAAGTATTTGTGTACTTACGTTGTGTGCATGGGTTACGGATAACCTAGCATTAATAGTGTTGATCCACGTGGGTACACTAGTACAAAAACGGGATTTGGTCACGCATGGTCGAAATGGAACAGCCACACATTCGCATATTTGTATGGCTGAAGGTACGAAAATTGACAACATGTACTAATTAGTCACACATGAAAATTTTGATTGTGTGACCATTAGAACTGTATCGCCACACAATTGAACGTTGTGTGGCTAAAGGTATCTGGTGATTTTGTTTTAGATCATTTAGCCACATATGAATTTGGAACGCGTGACAAATACAAGTAACCTTGATGCGTTAGTCACATGAAGTAATTTTTTGTGTGTCTAAATCATAGAGTAAAGTTTTGTCACACATTATTTAAGGGTGACTGATATGTTTTGGCAACTCTTTAGTCACATCTGAAATTGGAACGAGTGACAAATGAAAAGTAAGGTTGCAACATTAGTCACGATGTACATATAAACAGTGATAAATATATGTCACACACTTGAACACTGTGACCAAAAGCCATATATGGTCACACTAAATGTTTTGTCACACATTCGTTAAGTGTAGCCAAAATCCAGTACATATGTTCACGTAAGTTAATATGTGTGTTTAAAGTTTAGTTTGTGTTAGCTTGCCAAAAGCTAATCTATAAAGTCACATTTGCTACTAACACCGTGACCAAATGCCATATATGGTCACACTAAACGTTTTGTCACACATATTATTTAAGTGTAGCCAAAATCCAGTACATATGGTCACGTAACTTAATATGCGGCCATTGGATGATCAATAGTCACTCAAAATACACGTTTCTTCACTTTAAACACCATATGGTCACACTTCTTAACACTTTTAGCCACTTTATGATTAATTATATGTGACTAAATACTCAAAACAAACATTCTTTGTATGACTAAATGTTAGAAAAGGCCACACAAACATAAATTTAATGTGGCCATTGGATGATCAATAGTCACACAAAACACACATTTCTTCACTTGAAACACCATATGGTCACACTTATTAACACTTTTAGCCACTTTATGATAAATTGTATATGACTAAATACCCAAAACAAACATTCTTTGTGTGACTAAATGTTAGAAAAGGCCACACAAACATAAATTTGATGTGGCCATTCGATAATTAATAGTCACAAAAAATACACGTTTCTTCACTTTAAACACCATATGGTCAAGTTTGTTGCATTTATTGTGCTGTTGATGAAAATGTGGGTTTGTAGGTGATGGCTTTTATAGTCACATTGATATGCACACACATTAACACTTGTGCAACACCACAATATACTAAACTTGGATAAATCCAAACTAATTATATATATGAAGAACTCTTTAACAACGAGTACTTGATTGTTAATGCGGAATCTTAACAACAAGCAAGAAGAACACAAATACTATTTCACTAATAAACTTATTTTATTAATATTTCTATTCGTCTAAGTACAAGTTCATTTCACTATACTTTAGGGTTCCTTTATACACTTAGGAAAACCTACTATACAAAACGTGTAGAAGGATATAGATATCTCTTCCTAAGATATCTCTACGCGTACATATGCCTTCCCTAAACTCTAATAAACTATTATGTTTTTCATAGGCAGAACTAACTACTAATACTATCAGACTTAACTGTTATACTGCCAGTGTTATTGCTGTTGAGCTTTTGATTCAATTAACCTCAAAAGCTGATAGCATGCATCATCCTTTCTTTCACCAAAAAGCTTCTTCTCAAGCATAGCCCTGCAAATACTGTTTGGAAGTGGATACTCCACTTCTGTAAGCATATAAAGAATTGCAGTTTCTAATTCCAAATAGTGCACCTGACAAGTGTGGAAATATCTCCATCTGATCACTTGTTCTTGACAGGCCAACTTCCACATTTCATCATCAGCATCTGGTGTCTCAAACATGGTCTTCAAGTCACCCCAGAGGACTCTTTCATATTCCTCTTCAGGTCTCTCGTCACCATGCTTCTCCATCCTCAGCTGGTACATGGTCTTCAAATCATCCCTAGACAAATCACTCAATAAACTAGGAAAGTTCACATATATAGTGTATGTGTGATTTTCCCTTACTATCAAGTAAACTACCTTTTTCCCATTTTTGATGATCTGAACCTTTGCAATCTTAGCAGGAAGTGTTGAACCTGTAGGAATGGAGCCCATGGTAAAATCTTCTGATGACGGTTCATCAACCTTATCCTTCATGTACTCATCCACTTCCTTCTTAACATTTGTCTTATCCTTTTTCACTCCTTTCTTTCCAGTGGATTTCTTCCTTGTCATATTCAAAACTGGTTGCTTAACCTCAGCTTCCTCCTCTTTCTTTACAGTTTTTGGCTTATTACCAAGTTTTTCAGCTTCAGCAACCTTTTCAGTCTCTGCAATCTTGTGCTTCTTAGCATCCTTTGGTTGAATATTGTAACCCTTCCTTTTAAGCGTTGAAGCTTCCAACTCTGAATCCATTGGTGTAAAATTTTTATTTTGGTACACTACTTTTTCAAATTCTGCTTTTAGTTCATCATTCTTCAATTTCCTTAACTGGCTCAACTTCCAGGTAGGATTCCCTTGACTTTTGACATAGTGGATCATATATTCCCTTTGCTCAGCTTTGGTCAAGGATCTGTTCATCCTTTCTCTTTGTCTCTGCTCTCTGAGAAGCCTCTTCTTCTCATTAATTATCTCAACCATTTTACTTGCATAGTCTTCTCCGCCAATATCAGGAAGGATATCTCTGTTTACTAATAATCTGACAATTATAGTATCCCAGTCTTCATCAGTGTAGAATTTGGCAGATTCCAGAACTTCAGCTTTCCTTTTCATTTGTTCTTCAGTTAATTGTGGTTCCTCCTGCAGACTTTTGGCAATCAGCTCATCATCCCTTATTTGTTCTGCACGTTTAGCTTCTTCAGCCGCATCCTCTGCTTGAATCCTAGCAATCTTAGCAAAGCTAGCTTCCTCTTCTGCGAGCTGCTTTTTGGTCTTCACTGGCTCAGAAGATTCTTGCACTATTCCTTTGCCTTCCCTATGCACAAACTCCTCACCAGTACTACCTGGATCACTAGCAGGATTAATATGTTCAGTACTTGTATTAACTTCAGCATCAAAGCCAGTATTAAAATCTTCATTAAAAGCAGATTTAATTTCAGCACCACCAGACTTATCGTTAGTAAAGTCACCAGACTTATCCACTCCACTAGAACTTGCAGCTTCTTTATCCAGTCTCTTCTTAAAGGATTTCTTGTGACTGAAATTCTTAACCAAGATTTCAGATGCTTCCAATCCTTGAGGACTAATTTGAGTTTCCTCAGAAGATTCCTCACCTTCTGAGTCTGTAATGTCTATCCCCGTCTGTTTAAATTTCCCCTCCAATTTCTTAACTCTTTTGCGAGTAGTCCCCAGTGACTTCTTGGTCTTCTTCAATTTTTTCTCCAACTCATCAACCCTTGAAATCAGTTGTGGAACCAGTTGAAGTAGATATTCCATAGATAAGGAACTGGGTTCTGCTGTAGTAGTGGGTGTTGGAGGTTGTGGTTGAGGAATCACTGGTGGTTCTTCCTTATGGACTGAAGGTGAAGGTGGTGGGGGTGTTGGTGTCCTCTGTTGAAACTTTGTTTTTTCAGGTTCAGATGTAGGTTGAGCCTGAGCTTCTGATGTAGCAGTAGGAGATGGAACAAATGTAGATGTACCTTCAGTGTCAGTAGCAACAGAAGGCAACATAGCAGCCAAAAGTGGCTTGTGTGCCCCTTCAAAACCCCTTTTCATATTACTAAATATCTTTTTAGTGAAAGGGAGAGCAATGTAAGGATGTTTCCTTGCTGTTTCAACATTTAAGATCATTTGCAAAAATCTTGGGTACATCAAAAACTTTTTCTTATTCTTGGAATTCGCAACCATGGCATAAAAAATCATTTTCGAAAAATTGAAGAGTCTGCCAGTGGAGAGACAGACCAATGCAGAAGAAATATTGCTTCCAAATTGATCCCATCCACCACTTTTAGAGCTCATACAATGTAAAATATGATGCACAAGGAAACGACATTGTGGCGTAAAATGACTCTTCCAAAAAGTGAATGTTCCATCAGTTGGATATCCAATCTTTTCCAATCCCTGAAAGAGGTCATGATTTGCCAACATTGAAATCCCTGAGGCATCAGCCAATTGAAGCTTGCTTCTGACTGATTCCTCAGTGATTGAATACTCTAACGTATCAATAGTTGCATTTAACTCTAGTGTCCCATCATCAATAGTTCTAGCAGTAGCAGTCTGCCAGAACTGTTTGACTAGGGAATCATAGATAGTTGGATTATGAGTAAGGGCATACCTGATATGACTACCCTTTAGAAAGTCCACTATCTGCTCGAAGCCTGTGCTTTCAGCAGGCTTTTTGAGAAATCCCACTTGATTGTGCTTGTCTACAAACTTTAATTGTGCCATCTTTTATGTTAATTGAATTACTGGTAGTGCAGGGCAATTAGGGTTTAGTGCTGGTGAGGAGACTTAATCGAAATAAAATAATTAAACTTTTAAAGATTAGGATAAAGTAATTAAAGGATAAATATGATTTCTAAAAATAAAAATTATCCATATAAATACTTCTGACCATCTAAAATTAGGTAACGGTACTATTTAAACAGTAAAAATCATTTTTTATTTTTTGCACTACCAGACTAAAGAATGGTCAAACAGACTTAAAAATGACATCACCAGAATTAACTCTGTACTATAGCACATCAACTAGCACAGCTTCCATACATCTCCAATCTGTGAGAATTCTTTCTTTTCAACATATCCTTAAACAAAAAAATACACCTAACAGATTTAACTAATATTAAGTCTTGTATTATAAACATAAATTCTTAAAAAAGTACAAAAAATCGAATATCTATATGCTTTAAAAGAGTGAAATATGATAAAGGTAGAGTGTGACAACTTGACCATAACATGGTTCACTTGGACTTTCGTATAACAACACCTCCACAGTCGGTTCAATAGTAGTCAGTTCGTGACTCGTTACCCAAGTCACGTCGATCCACACGTGGCAATATGTTATCATTGTGCTGGTGAATGACGGTACTAAATTCCTCATCGGCTTCGTCATATTTATCTTTGTAATTCTTGGGAGGTGTCTTAAACACAATAGACAATTTTTTATCTACATGGTCTTTCACATAAAACACTTGTCGTGCTTGTGCGGCTAATATGAACGGATCAACCTTGTGGCCTAAACTATTCAGGTCAACCAATGTATACCCAAGAGTAGTATCGCGTTTCACACCACCAGCTTTGTGATTAACCCAGTCACATTTGAAAAGAGGAATTTGCATGTAACGGTAATCTAGTTCCCATATCTCCTGTAAAACCCCATAATAATATGCTTTTCTTGTGGTTGCATCTTCTTTAGATATGTGGATATCTAATGCCTCAACACTAACCCCACTGTTCTGGTAAACTTTGCCTTCATGATCTTTCGTACGAAAAGTATACCCATTGATGTGATATGCATCGTATTTCACTACGGTGGCGCGTGGTCCATAGGATATCCACCTTACAGTTTCTGATACACTTTCTTTGTCGATTTGTAACTCTCTCTCAACCTGAATTTCATTAGAAGTATATATTAGCTCAAAACAATAAGTACACCAATTTTCATATCAAAATGAGCTGAGAAATAAGGTTTAGAAAGGGTATGTTGAGTAACATAAAATTAATTACTTCTTTGCGTGACCACTTGGCAAAAGATTTGCTGTGCTCATTCTCCAGAAATGCTATTCGTTTACCCGGGTTTTCTGCTTTCAAAACTTGCTTGTGTCGCCTGAAACAACGTGTTTGATTATTATATTTGATACATCATTTAATTTTCAGTAACGAAATAGACATGTGTTAGTAAGACTTACTCGATATACGGTACAATTTCATATGTATTATTTATTACATACAAATGTGCTTTCTGAAAGAGTTCCGCAGAAACTTCAGTTGATTTGCCGGCCGACAATGGCTTTCCTTCCTCATTTTCATCTGTTTCATGTTTATCAGGTGGGATACCAACAGTTTTCATGGATTTATGATATTCGCTAAAAAACTCTATTGTTTCTTCCGCAATAGTCTCCTCAGCAATGCATCCTTCTAGTCTATTTCTGTTCCGCACATGTCCTTTAATAACCTTCATACATCTTTCGAATGGATACATCCACCGAAAGCATATGGGACGCATAATTTTACCTCCCTAGTTAGGTGCACAGTCAAATGTATCATAATATCAAAGAATGATGGAGTAAAGAACTTCTCGAGTAGGCACAGTGTCACTACCAGTTCTGCTTGCATATTATCTAGTTCTTGCAATATTATTTCTTTGCAACATATTGATTTAAAGAAAAAGCAAAACCTGATAATAGCATATCGTGTGGGTGGGTGCATGATTGAACGTATTGCAATTGGCAGAAACTCTTGCATTAGCATGTGATAGTCATGCGATTTTAGGCTAATGAGCTTCCTATCCTTTAGGCTGACCAAAGAAGAGAAATTTGAACAATAGCCTTGTGGTACCCTGATGTTGTGTAAAGTTTCACAAAAAATATCTTTTTCAGCATTCGTTAATGTGTAACCTGTTGGAGGTAGTGTTGTTTTGTCTTGTTCTTGCATAGCAAACAACTCTTGTTTTACCCCCAACTCAGCCAGATCCAATCGAGCATTCAGTCCATCTTTCGTCTTTCCTGGAACATTTAGCAAAGTTCCGACGAGACTCTCAGCAACATTCTTTTCTACATGAATAAAATCAATACAATGTGGAATAGAATTATGCCTCCAATACCTAAGTTTTCGATACCAAATGTTGAATTTCTTCCAATACGCACCGTTTTGTCCGTTTACTTGGCTTGAACTACCCTCTACTTCTGTTATGTTTCTTTTCTACTTTTGAATCTTCCCACCTCTACCTCTCGTATCTTCTTGGTTTTCTGATGCATTATTGTTTGTTCGTTTTCCTTTTCCCCACTTATTTTCAATATGTTGTACCTCGTTGTATATTTGTTCCCCGGTCATTGGGTTGAGAAATTATTGTTGTCCATTAAATGCCTTCCTTTGCCTTCTGAATGGATGGTCATATGGTAGATATCGTTTGTGACCAACATAACTTTGCTTGGATGAGGCAGGAAGTCTAACACAGTTTGTATATTTCCCACATACTACACAACCTTTGAATCCACTGTATGGGCAGCCACATAATGTACCAAGTGCAGGGTAATCATTTATTGTCCATAACACAACGGCACGTAGATTAAAGTTATCTTTTGTGGATGCATCATATGTATCAACCCCTGTATCGAATAAGGTTTGCAGATCATCAACAAACGGTTCTAAAAAAACATCGATATCATTTCCCGGGTATCCCGATATTAATACCGAAAGCATGATAAACTTTCTTTTCATACACAACCATGGAGGAAGGTTGTATATGACCGTTAAAACTGGCCATACACTGTGATGCCTATTTCCTGAGTTGACGTCAACCCCATCAGCCGATATTCCTAGAGATTTCTTGGATCTTTAGCAATTTCGGGGAATTTTTCATCTATGGTACACCATGCCTTTGAATCTGCGGGGTGACGTAACATACCATCGGTTATCCTCCGTGTCGCGTGCCATCTTAAATCCTATGAAATACTTTCTAGCTTAAATAGTCATTGCAGTCTTGGTATAATTGGAAAGTACCACATTACCTTTGCTGGAATGTTTTCGTACACTTTCTTAGTCTTATTATCCACCTTCCATCTTGATATCCCACAAGTTCGACACGCAGTCAAATCCTTGTCACCCTTCCAGTAAAGAAGGCAGTTGTTGATACATACATGTATCTTTTTGTATCCTGATCCCATCAATTTCAAATATTTTTTGGCTTGATAAGTTTTTTCCACCATTTCGTTACCAGCAGGCAGCATCTTCTTTAACAATCCTAGTAATTCAGTAAAGAACTTATCAGAACATCCGTACTTACCCTTCAAGTTGAGTAGTTTAACTATTGCGGACATCTTTGTGAAGTCAGGACATCCTGCGTCAAGAGGCTTCTCTGCGTCTAATAATAATTGTTGAAACTTGACAAGATCATCCTCATCAAAATTATCTTTTGTAGCATTAACCATTTCTACTGTTGCTGGGGCATCTGTTGGAATATCTGAAGCAAAATCCGTGTCGTCAACAAACTCTGTTGTAGCGTTAACAGGTGTTTCGGTACTTATTGATGACTCATCCTTCTCTCCATGTTTAGTCCAGTTTAGGTAGCTTAGATCAAACCCATTGCTAAATAAATGGAACTGTACTTTCTCCACTTGATGCTCTATGTGGTTTAAACAATCTGTACACGGACATGGCATTGAAAGATCATTTTTCTTAACTCGTGGGTCGATGTTCCCCATCTTCCGCAAGTTGTGTACTGCATAATCAAGAAACGCTGCTACTCCATCAACATAAGATTTGTTGGTCCTATTAGTTCCTATCCAAGACTTGTCCATGTTTATAAATGTGTCCCACTTATCCGAGCAACAATGTTTATAAATGTAGTCCCTGCAGGCATGTTAAAAAGACAGTCCAAGTTATTGAAGATTATACAAGACAACATCAAACTTCAATTGATGATCTTAAAAGTTAAAAAAGACATTCCAAGTAATGAGGATAGCTCAAAGATTGAATGTCGTATTGAATTATGCTAAGAATTGAATAAAGTCTAATGAAACAGTTCCTAAAGGGATGTTTGGGTCAAGGAAAAATAAGAAATTAACTAGCTAAATTATGGTTCCATGTTCATGTGGTAACAGGCTTAACAGGGTTTCTTAAATTTTTTAACCAATTAACTATCTAAATTTAACAAGAAACTGACATAATTTACAAGAGGATATCTCGAAACAAATGTTCAATTAGCTAATTGGCTTATCAGGGTTATTTTATGTGTTAGAACGATGTGTACAAAAGGAAGATAACAATACTTACCAGTGGTGACGGGACTGGTGGGTCTATGACGGGAGAGTTGTGGTGGTGACGGGATTTGTAGTGAGATGAGAGGGAGGTGTGGCGGTACAGGAGGAGGAGGAGGAGGAGGAGTTAATTTTTGCAATTAGTTTGAAATGCCTTGATGCAAACTTTGGGGGGAATAAATTGAATTTGTGGGGGGAATTTTAAATTTGCTTAAATTTTTGAAAATTTTTCATATTAGTTTAAAAATGTTTTTTCTCTTATGATTTAATGATTTTTTTCATTTAATTAGTTTAAAAATGTTTTTTATTCATAATAAATAAAATAAAATTTAGAAAAGTATAATTTAAAATATATATATATATATATATATATATATATATATATATATATATGTTTAAGTATTTAGGACTTTTAAAAAATAATTTTAAATTTTATGCTTAAATTTACAATATTTGGTATTTTTAGGATTAAGTGCATTTTACGTTATTTTGACTTTTGTTAGTTGATTTATTTGCTTATTTAGTTGTTTTTAGTTAAAAAAAATAAAAAAATAAAAAAATAAACTAACTCCCAGTACCGTCTTCCACGGGTTATGGGTCCCAATATCGTCTTCCACGGTGTATGTGGGAGGTTGAGACGTAAACAGCCTTACCCCTACCTAAGGTAGAGAGGCTGCTTCCGGTTCTACCAAAGGTTGAAAAGGACCTCCGGCCTTGCAAGGGTTGAGGATCGAACCCTTGAGAGGCTACTTTCTTTTCTACCAAAGGTAGAAAAGAACCTCCGGCCTTGCAAGGGGTAAGGATCGAACCCTTGACCTCTTTCTCCAGAGGCAAGAGTGTTAACCACTTGATCTAACCTTGCTTTTTTTTTTGTTTTTAGTTTATGTTTCATCAATTTATTCACAAAATCCAAATATCTTTCATTATTCTTTATCACCCGATCACGAACCGAACACGAATTTCCAAAACCGTAACATGTGTGACTATAATTTTTTATATATTATTGATTGAATGTTTGAATTTCCTAAACCGAACGCGAATTTCCAAAACCGTAACATGTTTCCAAAACCGAACGCGAATTTTCAAAACCGTAACATGTTTGAATTTCCAAAACCGTAACATGGTTTCAGATATAATTTTATATATACTATTGATTGAATCATGTCGTAAAATGAAACTCTAAGCAACTATAACCCAATGCTTTTGACCCATATTATAGTGTGAAGGTTATATGAATTGTATTAAAGTTATTAAAGGTGGGCACGTTAATTTTGACATTTCAGGATGACATAAAATCATTAACTCATGTGTCTTACTCAAAACATTGTGTGAAACTGTGTTTAGGGTTGCGTTATATACGTTGGGCACGGTAACACAACCCTTGTGCGTTTTCGTGCGTTTTAGTCTGTCCTATACGTTTTCGTCCGTGTTCATACGTTTTCTTAGTTTTGTACATGTTTTCTTCCGATTTTGTACGTTTTTACACGTTTTCGTCTCTTTTCACATGTTTTCGTCCGTTTTTGTACGTTTTTACACTTTTAAACATTTTCATACGTTTTTACACGTTTGCGTCAGTTTTCATACTTTTTCCACCGTTTTCGTACGACTTTGTCCTTTTTAATAAGTTTTTATACGTTTTTGTTTTTGTTTACACGTTTTCGTCCGTTTTTATACTTTTTCCACCGTTTTCGTACGACTTTGTCCTTTTTAATAAGCTTTTATACATTTTTGTTTTTGTTTACACGTTTTCGTCCATGTTTACACTTTGTCGCTGGTTTTTCATGTTTTAGTCCGTTTGTATAAGTTTTTGACCGTTTCTAGCCATTTTCATCTATTTTAGACGTTTTCGTCTGTTTTCATATGTTTTACATATTAACGTACATTTTATTACGTTCTTATACGTTTTCGTCCGCTTTAGTTCGTTTTTTGTCCGTTTTAGCCATTTTCATATGTTTTGAAGACTTTTTCGCCGTTTTCATACGCTTTCTTACACTGTTACACATTTTCATACGGTTTTACACGTTTGCGTCTGTTTTCATACTTTTTCAACCGTTTTCGTACGACTTTGTCCTTTTTAATCAGTTTTTATACGTTACGTTTTTGTTTACACGTTTTCGTCCGTGTTTACACTTTCTCGCTAGGTTTTTCATGTTTTAGTCCGTTTGTATAAGTTTTTTTACCGTTTTCGTCCGTTTCTACCCGTTTTCATCTATTTTAGACATCTTCGTCCGTTTTCATATGCTTTCATATGTTTTACATATTAATGTACATTTTCTTAAGTTCCATACGTTTTCTTACGTTCTTACACGTTTCCGTCTGCGTTAGTCAGTTTCTTTCCGTTTTATCCGTTTTTAAGACTTTTCGGGTCAACCCAAGAAGCGAAGTGAATTCATATTCGGTTTTCTGCTCGCTTTAGTTTAATTCTATTTCGGTTCGGTTCGGTTTTCGTGTTGAACCGAATAAAAAGATTACCGATTTAACAAAACCAAACAACCCGATAACCAAACGGATAAACACCCCTAATTTATAGTGATAGTTTAAAAGGAGGACTTGTTTTGCGGTTTTAAAGTTTAGGTCTTTAAAGTTTGAATTCATAAGGAGTTACAAGTATCTTCTCTATCACACTATCCCCACAACTCTTCTTCAACCTTTCTTTGCAATCTTTCAATAATATCATATTTTACCAAATTTCATTATCAATGGCAGCACCATCACCACAAAACCATTTGGCTAAGCGTGTTATTGATGACCTAATTGAGTTTAGCAGGGAGACATCTGTTGATGGTTACATGAGTTTCTTCAAGGCTCAGCAAATTTCCAGTCTCCGTGGCTTTATAAACCGGATGCGCGAAGAGGCCACCACAGTAAAGAATGAGATTGCGCATTTTAATGCTTTAATTGCTGAGATGGTAGCTATTGGAGATGGGGATGAATATTTTGACACATTGATGGATCTTAGGCATGACATGGAGGCTACGAGGACTAAGCTGCAGGGGTTGAATGATCTCATTACTCAAGCTGAGGAGGATATCGAGACCAAGGAAGAACAAATTAAGTCGATGAATGGTTGAAGGGTTGCTCGCTATGTAAAGGGATGGTTTCTTTTGCTATAGTGTCATCTGTTTATAATGTCTAATGTCTTGTTTTAATATTATGGTTTGTAGATATATTAACAATGAAACATGTATAGATCTTTTGATGGTTTATCCAATGGAATGGAATGGGTTGCGCTCGCTAGTTTGTTTCATCTTTTTTTAATGTTGTTTTGCATTTAGGAATTGGTTGTGGTGTTTAAGTTCATATCTGGTAGAATGTATTATTGTAGGTTTGAGGTTGATCCAAACTCTGTTCAATGTTGAGCCATGGATATGCGGTTCATAAGTGCTTTGCTTAGGTTGTTCATTTTTTAGGTTGTTGTCAATTTTTAGGGTGTTTTTGTTGTTGTTTTTGCTTTAAGTTAATTGCATTTACATGATTTCTTGATTTTTTTACTGTTGGAGGATGTTAGAGCTTATTTAAGTGCTTATAAATAGGTTATTTATTTGCTTAAAGTAAGGTATCAGGGCTGTTTGTTGTGTCAGCAGTCCTTGGTTGGATTTGATTATTTTTGTGCTCACTTGTTTATATGGGACTGCTTATTAGTTATAGTTGCTTAATTAGTTGCTTTAATTCCATTTTTTTATTTTGTTTCTTCATTTGTATGCGCCATGTGGTGAGATTTTAGTGTAGCTGCAGTTATATGTGCTTTGATACAGCTGGTTTGAAGTTATATGGGTGTTTGGGACTGTGGGTAAGAACCATTTCTGTCATGGGTGTGTTGGTTTCAAAATGCAGCCAAAAATGAAATATTTAAATTCTATATTATCAATTTGGAGCCACATTTTAAAATTATGAAATTTGGAGCCAAATTTCAGCCAAAATTTTTAAAAGTACTTAGGAAATTATGGTTTCCTTATTTGAAAAACTGCCCCATAATGAGCCCTAATTTTACTCCAATAAATCAGGATTCAAGCAAAACAACCAGAACTTCAATTTTTACACCATTATTTACCAATTAAGTTTACTAATTTTCTTTAACACATTACTTCTGACGAATCATGGCAACTCAAACCAATTGTCAGGATGATTTGGTTTATTCTGATCGTGAAAATGATAACCCATTTGGATATGAATCAGAGGCGTATTCAGATGAGGGTGAGGATGCTGAAAACAACCATTCAAATGCGAATGTTGTTAAGAGGGGCATAACTAGGTTAGCTAAGTTTCGCAGGGATTATGGAAAAACCGACGGAATAAAGGTCAGTGTAACCTTCGATGCACTGAATAGGATATCAGGAAAAAACAGGGCATTGTTTTCGAGTTTTTTGGGTGATTTGGTTCGTGAGCATATAGGTGTCAGGATTCTATCCTGGAGGAAGGTTGATTCAGAAGCAAGAGATAAAATGTGGGACGAAATCACGGTACACATATACTTTTTTTTAACTAGTAGTGGCTTGGCTGTCGTAGGTACAAGGTGTTAATAAGTTTATCTCTGCATTTACATTATGTGCAACTAATTAACAACATTGTGTTAATCTTTGCAGCGATATTTTGATGTTGGCTTGACTGTCCGAAAGCTGATAATGAATCGTCTTGGTCAACTTCTAAGGAATTTCAGAAGGAAATTGACCGAAAACTACATATTGCCCAACCAAAATACCCTTTCAAAACTTAATGAAGTCCCGGCGAAGTATAGTGCAATTATAAAAGCTAAAGATTGGGTAAATTTTGTAAACTACACGGCCACCGAGGAATACAAGGTGTTAATTATTCATTTTTATTCAAGTTCAAATATCTGTCACATTTGATGTTTCCATATATATTAGTTGTATACTATAAGCATTACTACATCTAAACACCTTTTTTATTTTGTGTTTCAAGGTGAAATCAGCTGCATCTAAAGTGGCGCGTTCCAAGTCTGTTTATCAGCATAGAATGGGACGAGGTGGATATGCCCGTGTGATGGATAAAATGGTAACATTAAACATTAAACATTTGCATTTAATAGCATCATACTTTCGTTTATATTGGTTTATCTTACAAGTGTATGTATTTGATGTTTATAAGATCGAGAATAAAGAAATTGAACCAGATGAAGAACCACCGCGTGGTACGCTGTGGTTGAAAGGAAGGGTGAATAAAGACGGAGAATTTCACGATGATGATATCAGAACAGTTGGACAAAAAATTGTAAGTTTGACTCATTTTATGATTATGTTTATTGTTAGTTATAAGTTAATACTGATAGTGTATTAGTTAAAACTGATAGTGTATTAGTTAAAACTGTTAGTTATTAATTAATTATGTTAGTTATAAGTTAATACTGTTATTTATAATTTGATACTGGTAGAATTAAATAACCTATTTCCCATATTGTGTGTGCAGAAAGAGACGGAGGAAAAGATCAAACAAGGAACATTGAAGCTTGATCATGGCACTGATGCCATGACATTTGTATTAGGTAAGGAAAAGGGAGGATATGCGAGAGGAGTGGGAGGTGGAGTAACCTACAAGAGGTATTTTGATCTGCCTCGAATCAGACAAGCATCTGATGAAAGAGTGGTGTCACTTCAAAGTGAACTTGATAATGAGAGGCGCCAACGTCAAGCAAAAGAGGCGGTAATACAGGATTTGATGAAACAATTGGCTGCACAAAGGGGGGCAGTTGCAGTCAACTTCAACTCCATTGACAGAAACGGAAGTAAGACATAAGAAAGTAACATTCCATCTTTTTTTTACCCTTTTAAATACTGCTGCAGTCTTCTTATACAATTTATATTTCAGGTGTCTCCGGTGAACATTAATCTTTTAAATAGCAGTGCTGATGAGGATGCCGGAACACGTGTTGCTGGACGTGAGAAAGTTGCGAGCATTGAGAAGTCTAATGGACTTGCAACTTTGGAAAAGGAAATTCAAATAAGTGTAAGTAATAAATCACCCCCCCCTGGGATTTTTGAATTCTACATACATGTAATATTTACCGTGTATTATACATATAGGAAACTGTTAAATCTGTCGCATCTAAGAAATTGACTAGATCAAAACGAAAGGATTCTTCACGTCAACTTTCTGGATCACAAGAACATGAGTCTTCATTAACAGTACTACCACAAGTATGTATTTAAACATTTTCATATGTTCTTTAGTTTAATTAATTACTGATACATATATACATGCAACAAATTATCTTTTTAGGTAATTAAGTGCAGACTGTGGCACTTAAAGAAATCAACTATTATTGCGGAGGGTACCGTGTACAAAACTGATGGAAAACAAATGCTTCATAACAAACCACTCCCAAAGGATTGCTACAGAGTGTCTATTGAAAAATCTTTAGTGGATGCAGCGTGCATACCGGATGTAGGAAGTAACGGTCTCAAAACAGTTAAGGATGCAGTAGGTGGTTTTTATGCATGGCCAAAGGATCAAGTGGTTTTCGATGAAAAGGTACATAGATGCATGTGTTTTATAAACCTACATATATCATTCTTCATATTTAATTCAGTGTTTGATACCCCGGCTTTTGTTTCCTACAGGTAACACCACCAAGTACCATAAAACTGATTGGTGAGAACAGAACTGCACCTAAATTACATACGAAGCGCTACGTCTCTAGTCATACCATGCAAAATGAAGCTAAGAAGATCAAGAGTCAGTAGTCGTTAAATTATTGGGAATTTTATTATGTACGACATTACAATTTTATATACATTCCAATTTTATTGTATTTAAATATATTTTGAATATATTTTTATATATTAGAATTTGTTTTGATATATATTGATTTCTTATATGTGACTAAAAGATTCATATAGTCACAATTATTAACACTTTTTGGTCACACTTTGCTTAATTCAATGCATGACTAAATGTTAGAAAGCGCCACACAAACATAAAATTAATGTGGCCATTGGATGAACAATAGTCACACAAAACACACATTTCTTCACTTAAAACACCATATGGTCACACTTATTAACACTTTTGGCCACTTTATGCTTAATTTGTATGTGACTAAATACCCAAAAGAAACATGCTTTGCGTGACTAAATGTTAGAAAAGGCCACACAAACATAAAATTCATGTGGCCATTGGATGAGCAATAGTTACACAAAACACACATTTCTTCAATTAAAACACCATATGGTCACACTTATTAACACTTTTGGCCACTTTATGATGAATTGGATGTGACTGAATACCCAAAAGAAACGTGCTTTGTGTGACTAAATGTTAGAAAAGGCCACACAAACATAAAATTCATGTGGCCATTGGATGATCAATAGTCACACAAAACACACATTTCTTCACTTGAAACACCATATGGTCACACTTATTAACACTTTTGGCCACTTTATGATTAATTGAATGTGACTAAATACCCAAAAGAAACATGCTTTGTGTGACTAAATGTTAGAAAAGGCCACACAAACATAAAATTCAAGTGGCCATTGGATGATCAATAGTCACACAAAACACACATTTCTTCACTTAAAACACCATATGGTCACACTTATTAACACTTTTAGCCACTTTATGGTTAATTGCATGTGACTAAATACCCAAAAGAAACATGCTTTGTGTGACTAAATTTTAGAAAAGGCCACACGAACATAAAATTCATGTGGCTGTTGGATGAGGAATAGTCACACAAAACACACATTTCTTCACTTAAAACACCATATGGTCACACTTATTAACACTTTTGGCCACTTTATGATTAATTGGATGTGACTAAATACCCAAAAGAAACGTGCTTTGTGTGACTAAATGTTAGAAAAGGCCACACAAACATAAAATTCAAGTGGCCATTGGATGATCAATAGTCACACAAAACACACATTTCTTCACTTAAAACACCATATGGTCACACTTATTAACACTTTTAGCCACTTTATGGTTAATTGTATGTGACTAAATACCCAAAACAAACATGATTTGTGTGACTAAATGTTAGAAAAGGCCACACAAACATAAAATTCATGTGGCCATTGGATGATCAATAGTCACACAAAAGAAACCTTTCTTCACTTGAAACACCATATGGTCACACTTATTAACACTTTTAGCCACTTTATGATTAATTGTATGTGACTAAATACTCAAAACAAACATGCTTTGTGTGACTAAATGTTAGAAAAGGCCACACAAACATAAAATTCAAGTGGCCATTAGATGATCAATAGTCACACAAAAGACATATTTCTTCACCTTAAACAACATATGGTCAGACTTATTAACATTTTTTGCCACTTTATGCTTAATTGTATATGACTAAATACCCAAAACAAACATACTTTGTGTAACTATACAGTGTTTATGGTCACTAATACGGATTAATCCAACAAAATTTGTACCTAATTAGTCACACATGTTACGGTTTTGGTTACTCTTTTGCAATAGAGACTAACAAAAAGTCAAACACGTGACCATAGGGTACCTTTGGTCGCGCGACCTTTAGTCACACACGGCCGAAAAAACATGTGTGACTATATGTATATCGTCACACATATTCGGTGTGGCCAAATCCACTTTTTGTTCTAGTGGTAGCGGACTTATTAGGTTGACGAATCTAATAAGAGCCCGCTAGGTACGTTGGGTAACCTTATTAATGGGTGAATTATCCTTATGACTCTTTAGGATACGATTGATTTCTGGGATAATAAGCGACACGAGTAAATAAATGAGTTTATTGAGTTGACGAATTCGATAAGGTCTACTATTTATTTCGAAACTTATTGGACTTTGGAGCTTAGCATCTAGAGGTCTCATTGTGTTGCATTGAGTTATATATTGGTTGTTTGAGTGCATTCATAGCATCATATTGAGTCAATACACCCACATGAGGAATACCAAACACTAGGATTAAATGGTGAAATGAGACATTTTTGGAAATAACGAAATAAAATACATTGGGGTAGATAGCATTGATTTCGAGAAAGATATATATTAAGATTTGGTCTACATTAATAGGTTGTGCCGAGTCGATAGTTGCTGTGCCGTGATTACCGTTATCTTCTGCTAGTGTTTATTTGTGCGTTGATTGCTTGAGGTGAGTTTTATAGCCCCACTTTTATCTACGTTTTTAACTATATTGGGGTGAGAATCATGCTACTGTTTTTGGACTGTGAAAACTATTTGGATTTGCTTATATGATTTACTGTTTAGATAGATGTGCGGTAGTTGTTGCCTTAGACTAGGGTAGCAATCCTAATTGCTATAACTGTTGCCTAGCTTAGAATAGACTTCTACCTCGACCTAGTCCGGGGTTGGTAATTTTTCTAGATTTTGCCACGACAGTGCTGGACTAGAGTCGCGGGGCCCGAGTAATCCCTGGATGCGGGATATGTTTATGGTTGGTGATCCGGGTAGGATTGGTATTTATCTATCTTAGGTCTTGCATAGCAAATCAACTCCTACTGGTCCACTATGATTTTGTTGAACTTAAACCTATGAACTCACCAGCGTAAGCTGACCTTTTAGCATGATTTCTCAGGTATTTTAAAGATGTTTGGAATACGTGGTTTGTGGAAGCTTGGCAAGAAGGCGGGGTTCAAGGATCATTTCTGACTCTGATAAACTTTGGGGACCTATTTTATTAAATCATGTTTTGGGCCTAATATTTACACTTTTGGATTAAATGTTTTGAATAACTAAATTTGGGATTGGTTTTGAATGTTAAATGACTATCTTTTTGCTATACTTGTGTGCGATACCAATCCAATATTAACGCCTCGAAAACTTGATTAAGTCTTCCACTGTACCGAGATTTGGGGGTGTTACAGATTGGTATCAGAGCTCAAGGTTATAGAGAATTAGGTATTTTATAAACCCTAAACTATAACCACTTTTTAAGAAAATTGATCCTCTATCGACGCACGCCCGCTTGCCAAGCCGAAGCTTCTTATTTGATTATGGTATGAACTGCGATTGAATTATGAGATGATCTGTTAAGAGATATTGTGAACTGATTATGGAAATGTTATGATTTGGAGATATGATTATTGATTTTGGAAAATGAGATGTGATTATCGAGATACTAAGGAATTTGATTTGAGTAAACGGTATATTATGATTTTGGAGTTTTGAACTCGATTGATTTGATGTGGGATTATGTGATGAAACGGAACTTATGTGTTTTATTTAAAGGCATGTTTTGAGTAATGCGGTACTTCTACTTTTAAAGCTTTCATTATGTGATATATGTTTTGGTTAAGTTGATGCGCTTATTAAAACTAGTTGTTTCGAACACTTATACCTACCCTATGCCATTGTCACATACAATGCCTTCACTAGATTTTGATGTGTCTGAGGAGGTCCTTGCTGTTGCTAGTTCGCCAGCATTGACTCTCATGACGGTTGCGCAGGGTGATCCTTATGAGATCGCCCGTCACTCTAGTTCATCATCAGATCGCCCTAGCTCATCTAGGCAGCTCACTTTACATCAGGTCTTAGCACGAGCACAAACTCCTAGTCTTGCTTATAGCACTTCCCACATGTCCGTGAGACCACCATCATCACCTATCCGTTTAGCAGCATCACCATGTCTTAGGAGGCCTAGATCTCCTAGTGTACCACCTCAGGATTTACCTGCATAGAGACTCTGACTCATGGACTCTCCCTCTATGGATGAGGACGAGGAGGAGCATGAGGTCGAGGAGGAGCATGAGATTGAGGAGCAGTATGTAGATGAGGATGAGGATCCTCAGGAGGAGGATGATGAGGATATCACAGAAGGAGGTACTCCTCCATTGCAGAGTCCTGCGCATTTTCCGGGACCAGGTTCTCCTTTGCCTGAGCCTGAGTCCCCTAGACAACCTTTTGGTTTTGATTCACCTCCACATTCACCTGAGATAGGTAGCCTGTTAGGTTCTGAGATACCATCGGAGATTTCTTCAGAGCCCGAGGAGTATGGAGGTACGGGTTTGATCTAGAGGAGGATTATATCCCAGAATATACGTCTCAGTAGGTTGTTAGATCGATTAGATGGAGTGACGAGGACTGGTGTAGAGGATTTGAGGATAGATTTGACTAAGATAGGGAAGAAGTCGATGGCCTTGAGAGAAGGTCTGTCGGGACTCTTTGAGCAGGTTGGAGACCGGCATACAGAGTGCTTGACAGCCTTGGAGGCAGACCAAGCGCTTCAGCGCAAGGTCGACGGTTTGGAGAAGGAGGTCGTGAATCTAAGGAAGGATTGCGACTCTCAGCATTTGGGGATTTTGTCACTATGGAGAGTGATGGACGATGTTAGGAGATTAGTTAGTGGTATTCGTAGACGTGGCTAGATAGTATTAGATTCATGGTTTTGTACCATCTTGAAACTAAGTAGTACTTGGTTCGAGATGTAGATCTATCCTAGTTGTCTTAGTAGTATCGTCGTTAGGATGGTTTTTGATTTCTTCGTATCCTTCCATGTATTTCCACTTTTGAAACCTATGAGTTATGGTTATTGGAACGTGCATCCTTTAGTTATGATTCGGTATCTGATTGTTTCGCTTCGATATAACGTTATCCTTGTTGACCTTGATTATGAATTTGAGCGTTATTTAGTGATCCTCGGTACCTAACTCTATCTTTAGAGCGTGAATTGTGAACTTATGAAACTATGCTTCTTGCCTTCACAATGATGGCAACAAGACGAAACCCACTTAGGAACAACCGAGCAGCTCCTGCTGCTATTGTTGCCCCTGTCCGTCAAGGTCGTCATCCGGCCTCGACCGCACCACCTGTTGAGAACCCGAACCCTGATAACCCAGCTATAGAAAACTCGAATGTGAACGACCGTGCTGAAAATGGTCCTGTTCTACAAAACCCTCCACCTGTGAACCCATCCCACATTGACCAGCTAGTGTCACAGCGTATCGCTGAACTGCTAGCTGAGACTAATATCTCTAACACCTCTAGTGGAACCCCAATGCTAAATCAAACTCGAGGTTGTACCTATAAAGAGTTCTGATTCTGTGGTCCCATTGAGTTTGGAGGAACTGAGGGAATAGTTTACCTAACTAGGTGGTTGGAGAAAACTGAATATGTGTTTGCCGTTAGTAATTGTGATGAAGATTGTAAGGTTAAGTATGCAACATATACCTTGAAGGATGAAGCGTTAACCTGGTGGAACAACTATCACAGATCAGTAGCAATTGATGTAGATTATAGTATGACTTGGACTCAGTTTAAGACTCTCTTGATCAAGACTTACTGTCCTAGGAATGAAGTTAAGAAGTTATAGAGTGAGTTCTGGAACCATAAGGTTAAGGGTACTGACATGGCGACTTATACTCGTTGTTTCCAAGAGTTATCATTACTTTGCCCTGATATGGTTTGCACTGAAGAGCTTAAGATTGAGAGGTATACTGATGGATTGCCTATAGCTACTCGAAATGATGTCATCGCTGCGAAGCCAGTTAATTTGCATGAGGCAATTACTGTGGCTCAGCGTTTGATGGACTCATATGTATTAGAAATAGGAGACAAGGGTAAGAATGATTGGAGTGATAAGAGGAAGAGGAATGAAGTTGCTAAAGGGAATGGCAACAAACGGCATGAGATAGCCAGGGTGTTCTCCATAGGAAATAGAGGAAGGAAAGATTATGAAGGTAGTAAGCATGTGTGTGGTCGTTGTAACCGACACCACCATGGACTACGCCCGAATGTATGTAGGAAGTGCTCAAAGGTAGGGCACATGGCCAAAGACTATAGGTCTCGTCCACTTGCTGCAGCTCAAACTGCACAAGGAGCGGACTGGAAGGCCAATGTCACCTATTTTAGATGTGGAAAGAAGGGACACTTTAATAATGAGTGCCGAGAGCCGTGGATGAGAGGAAATCCCGGTAATGTAGGAGGATTTGCTAACCGAGGTGTAGGAAGTAATGGCTTAAACCCTGTGAAGCGTGAGGTTGTGGAAAACCAGGGAAACCATGGTGCTAGGAATCAGCAGAGAGACATGGGAACAACGCGTGTTTAGGATATCGGGAAGGAAGCTGGTGAGGACCCTAAGGTAGTTACGGGTACGTTCCTTCTCAATAATCGCTATGCTTCCATACTATTTGATACTGGTGTGGATATGAGTTTCGTATCTACCAATTTTATGCCATTACTAGGAATCTCCCAAACACCCCTAGGGTTTAGTTACGACGTGGAATTAGCTAATGGGAATAGAGCGAAGATAGACACCGTAGTTCGAGGTTGTACCTTAAGTTTCCTAGACCGCCCGTTTAGTATAGACTTATTGCCGGTTACCTTAGGAAGTTTTGACGTCATTATCGGAATGGATTGGTTGTCGAAGAACGGTGCACACATCATCTGTTATGAGAAGATTGTGCGTTTACCGTATGGCGGAAAATTTCTGAGCATACAAGGAGATCGGAGCGACTGTGGAAGTCCTTCCCGGTTGAACATCATCTCTTGTATTAAGGCTCAGAAGTACATCGATAGAGGAGGTTGTCTTTTCTTGGCTCGAATTTCTGAAAAGAAAAGTGAGGAGAAGAGTGAAAGACACCTTAATGATGTACCCGTCGTTAGAGAATTTCCGGATATGTTTCCCGACGATTTTCCAGGGATTCCACCTGTTCGACAAGTGGAATTCCAAATAGAGTTGTTACCCGGTGTGGCATCCGTAGCCCGGGCACCTTATCGACTTGCTCCAAGAGAATTGGAGGAACTGTCTAAGCAGTTGGCAGAATTGTCAGAGAAGGGATTCATACGACCAAGTTCGTCACTGTGGGGAGCACCATTTTTGTTTGTGAAGAAGAAGGATGGATCGTTTCGGATGTGTATTAATTATAGGGAATTGAATAAGTCGACAGTGAAGAACCGATATCCGTTACCTAGAATAGATGACCTATTCGACCAACTCCAAGGAGCTAGTGTCTTTTCTAAGATCGATTTACGATCTGGTTATCACCAGTTTAGAGTTCGAGAGGAGGATATCCCTAAGACTGCGTTTAGAACTCGTTATGGACACTATGAATTCCAAGTGATGTCGTTTGGTTTGACCAACGCGCAAGCGGTTTTCATGGATCTCATGAACCGATTGTGTAAGACATACCTGGATAAGTTTGTGATAATATTCATAGACGATATCTTGATATACTCTAAGAGTAGCAAGGAACACGAAGAGCATTTGAGGCTCATTTTAGGATTGTTGAGAGAGGAGAAGCTATATGCCAAATTCTCTAAGTGTGAATTTTGGATTCCGTCCGTGCAATTCTTAGGCCATGTGATAGATAGTCGAGGTGTTCATGTTGACCCAGCTAAGATTAAGGCCATTAAGGAATGGGCAGCTCCTAAGAACCCATCAGAAATCTGACAGTTTCTAGGTTTAGCAGGCTATTATAGGAGATTCATTGAGGGATTTTCCAAGATAGCTAAGCCGCTGACCAAACTAACACAGAAGGGTGTTAAGTATGAATGGAGAGAAAAGGAAGAAGAAGCATTCCAACTTCTGAAGGAGAAGTTGTGTAGTGCGCCCATCCTAGCTTTTCCTGAAGGAAGCGAAGATTTTGCTATGTACTGCGACGCTTCGCATAAAGGCTTAGGTGTTGTTTTGATGCAATGTGAGAAGGTGATTGCTTATGCATCCTGACAACTTAAGAAGCATGAGAAAAACTACACCACTCATGACCTTGAGTTAGGTGTTGTAGTATTTGCTCTTAGGATCTGGAGACATTATCTGTATGGAACCAAGTGTGTAGTATTTACCGACCATAAGAGCTTGTAGCATATCTTAGATCAGAAGGAACTGAACATGAGACAACGTCGTTGGTTAGAATTGCTTAGTGATTATGACTGTGAGATTCGTTATCATCCTGTTAAGGCTAATGTTGTGGCTGATGCACATAGTCATAAGGAGGACATTCCACCCCTACTCGTTCGATCCTTAGGAATGACCATTGTTTCGCCCTTACCTTCTCAAATTTTAGCCGCCTAAGCAGAGGCATTGACGGAAGAGAACCGTCCTTATGAGAATCTTCATGGAATGGTAGAAAGTGAAAACGGCTTCTTGAAGCGTTCCGACGGAACTTTATGCTTCAGAGACAGAAGCTGGATACCATTTCATGGTGGAATCCGTGAGTTGATTATGCATAGTCGCATAAATCAAAATACTCTATTCATCCCGGAGCCGATAAGATGTATTAGGATCTTAAGAAACTTTATTGGTGGCCTAATATGAAAGCCGATATAGCTCAGTATGTCAGTTGGTGCTTGACTAGTTCTAAAGTAAAGGCCGAACATCAGAAACCCTCAGGACTCTTAGTTCAACCCGAACTCCCAGAATGGAAATAGGAGCGAATAACCATGGACTTTATCACTAAATTACCGAAAACAGTTAGCGGCAATGACGCTATCTGGGTAATAGTTGATCGTTTAACTAAGTCTGCTCACTTCTTAGCTATTAGTGAAACCGATAGTCTTGATAAGCTTGCTCGATTGTATCTTAAGGAGGTAGTATCGCTTCATGGATTATCGATATCTATAATTTTCGATAGGGATAGTCATTTTACATCCCACTTTTGGAGATCATTACAGACAGCATTAGGAACAAATTTGGATATGAGTACTGCTTACCATCCTCAGACCGATGGTCAAAGCAAGAGAACCATTCAAAATTTAGAAGACATGCTTAGAGAATGTGTTTTTGATTTTGGCAAAGGTTGGGAGAGACACCTCCCTTTGGCCAAATTCTCTTACAACAATAGTTATCACTCTAGCATTAAGGCCGCCCCATTTGAGGCACTGTATGGCCGAAAATGTCGTTATCCTGTTTGTTGGGCTGAAGTTGGCGAGAGTCAACTTACAGGTCCCGAACTTGTCCTAGAAACCACTGAGAAGATAGTTCAGATTTGTAACCGATTGCAAACCGCTCGTGATAGACAAAAGAGTTATGTCGATAAGAGATGTAAACCTTTAGAATTTCAGGTTGGAGATCGTGTTATGTTGAAAGTTTCTCCTTGGAAAGGAGTGATTCATTTTGGAAAGCGTGGAAAACTCAATCCCCGATATATTGGTCCCTTTCCAATCCTAGAAAGAATCGGACCGGTAGCATACCGCCTGGAGCTACCATCGGAATTGAGCAGTGTACACAATGTCTTTCATGTTAGTAACCTTAAGAAATGTCTTTCGGAGGAAAACATAGTTGTGCCCTTAAGAGATATTCGTATTAATGAGAAATTGAATTTTGTTGAGGAACCGATTGAGATTATGGACCGTGAGATTAAAAGGCTGAAGAATAGCCGAATTTCGACTATCAAAGTTCGTTGGAACTCCCGACATGGACCGGAATTCACTTGGGAACTTGAGGACGTTTTCCGTAGGAAGTATCCTAAACTTTTTATGACACCAAGCAACTCGAAGTAAAACCCGGGACAGGTTTCTTCTGAGGTTGGGAGGCTGTGACAACTGGTAATTTAGGGAGTCCATTTTAGGTAACCGCATTACGTTATACTAAACCGAGCTTTTGCCTTTATCACTATTTTTACAAACCATGACTTGATTTTATATCGTCTATTAGTTTTTACGGAGTATTTCACTATTAAATGAGTTATCGTATGAGTTTTAACTCTATTTGGTAGGCACTATTCGATTCGGCACTAGAAAAGCCTAAAACGAGAAATATTGTAACTTTTAGACCGTAACTCGAAAATTTACAAATAAATAGTCAAAACTCGTGGAAAAACATAAATAACGATGTTAGAAAGTTGAATGAATGTTTTGGGACACTCGGGGGACAATATATGAGCTCGGGAATGGGTAAACGGGATAGTTTATGTAAAATGGCGACCACGACCCCTCCTCTTTGCTTGAGCCGTCCAACCCCCTCCTCCATATTTATTTATTTTTGAGTCCCCAATATCCTAGTATAAAAAGCCCCATCCACCCTCATTTCATACATTTGTTTCTCTCACTAAAAACACACACATACCTATTTTCTCTCTCTAAACTCTCTCTCTAAAAACCCTAAACAAACCCTAGCCGCCACCCTTGATTATCCGGCCACTGTTCTGGCCAAAATCCGGCCACCATCGGCGCGTGACCACCCACCTCCACCACCATCTTAAAGCTCTCTTTCTCCTCTTTCCAACCATATATAATACTCTCACTAAAACCTTCATTAACACCTTCAACTCTTAAGATTAATATTCGTACTTTTGGGGTTTCAAGTGGGTTTTGCAATTCGTGCTTGAATAAGGTAAATGGAACGTGGGTAAAGCTTGTTTAAGCATTAATAAGCCACATATGGCAAATTAGGGTTTCGACCCTATGATAATTTTTAGAGCTTTTGGGTGAAACATGGAATTAAGTCGAATTAACATCTAAATAAACAAATAATTAGTGTTTGGTAAGCATGTGGTGTATCAATTTGATGGGTTTATGTATTTTAGGTTTAGTTTCATATTTTTGGTTAGAATAGATGATGGGTTTTGTGTTTGGTTAATGATTGGAGCTTGAATGATTAGATTTGGATGTTGTGGTATTGATTTGGGTGAATTTTGGTTGGGTTTGGCATGGTGTACGAGCCACCAAGGCCACGTACGTGAGCCTTGGTTGGTGTAAGTGACCCACTTGGGACACGGGACCGGGTCGGGTTATTTTGGTAGCTTGTTGGTTGATGTAGTTGAGGTTTGGATGAGACGGGTGGAGCCGAAAAGCTTCTAGGGCTTGTTTGGTTCGCGTGGTCTTAACCATGACCATGTCATGACCATTAGGGTCATAACATTGGTTTCGGATATATTTGGTTGATTGATTGGTTGGCGAGATTGTTTTGAGTTGGTTTGGGATTGAATTGCGCTATTATGACTTTTAAATTGGACTTGATATATACATTGTCAACTTTGAGGTACGTCGATGTTACTTTGACTTTTTAGTCAATAGTTGACTCCGACAAAGCCGTAACATAAACTTTAGTATAATTTGGACTATTGATTGATTAAAAGCCGAGAAGTCATGACTCGTGCTTGTGAACTCGAAACGAATAACGATATGAGATTAATATTGGAATTTGACGAAATATATATATATATATATATATATATATATATATATATATATATATATATATATATATATATATATGAAAATGATAATAGGCTATGAAATATAAATAATAAATGGGCTTTTGTACCAAAAATATCGATAAAAAGACTTATCTTGTTATTTACTATTTTAAATGGAAACTAACGACTAAATTGGAAATATTTTATAATAAATAAGTAATTAATGTTTTGAGTACACGTTTATCGATAAATGCCAATTATGGGCATTTAATACTAGTTTAAGTATTTAGGTACTTACGTTGTGTGCATGGGTTACGAAGAACCTAGCATTATTAGTGTTGATTCATGTTAGGAATTGGAAATTCCATAAGTAAAGTGTCAGTCACCCCAAATGTTATCTAGCAAAAGTTAGTTCGTAGACTTGTAGTTATTTACGTTATTATGTAGTTAATTAGTTAGTCAGTAGCCTAGAATAGATTAGAGTAACTCCGTGGAGGAAGGACGGGTCTTTACCCACTGTATACCTGATCCACAGGCCATCAGGAGGTCGTGTAGTCTTGTAACTATAAATACCCCTTCCATCCTTGGAAGGGGTGGTGCTTCTCATAATCTAACCTTACTTTTTTGTAAACCAAGTCTCTACCAAGAACACCCTCTCATCTACTTTCTCTCTCTAAATGGCTAACATGTATTTCCATCATCCAAGACCACCTGAATCATCAAACACAATAATATTTACGATCCTACAAATGGTACCAGAGCCAAGGTTTTTGTGTTTTGATGATTTATTTTGGTTTTGATATATGTTTTAAAATCTGTTTTTGTACTTTTATTGGTCGGAATATTTTTCCGTTTAGTACTTTTGGTAAACAGCTTTTTTAACAAGTTGGTATATGTTTTTGGTCACAAAAAGTCTCAGGTCTTTCATTGTCACCATCTGTTTTGTGTCTTTTATTGTCCAAAAAGATTGTTTTCATCATTTATATATGACTTTTGTACCAATATCCGTGAAACAAAAGTGGTCTTTCTGGTCAAACTTTGGTCAAACTGGGCATACAAGAACATTGATAGCAGTTTTTCTGGGTCACTCATGTATATGGTCGGAATTTGGTCAGAAAACTCATCGGAAAAAGTCAAATATCATGTTAGCGACTTGTCACAAAAACAGTCCAGATGCAATGTATTTGATGTAGCGACTTGTCACTAATGTAGCGACTTGTTCTAATTTCAGTTGGTGGTTTGACTTTTGAGTCAAACTGGTAGCGAGTTGTTCAGTCAACCAAAGGCTAGCGACTTGTGACTGAAAATGAATGTAGCGACTTGACTCATGATCTAGCGACTTGTGTTACTAAGAAAGAAAGAAACTTAACAGAAAGGATGAAGAAGAAGTTCTAAATTGACCGTGACCACAACAAGACCTCGACCACAAACCTTAGACCATCATACCAAAACAGTCTCATGAACCTCAGTTCCACCATCATCAGTCCATGAGAAATGTTCAACAGATCCGAAACATATATCACCTCCAACAACAAACTATCCTAACTCTTACTCCTCTTAAAATCAAATCGAAAAAATAGAAAAGTATAACAAGAAATCTCAGATTTAATTCCGTGTTATTAAAAGAGACATCGGACCTATAAAGGTCAAACACTGGAAATCTATCTTCACTGATTTAATTTTTGAAACCTCGCTTCATTATAATTTTCCGAACTCAAAAGCATTAGAGTAATAACAATATGATTATTCCCTTTATTGCTTGGTTCGTTAACATAGAACACATCAAAACATTCATTAACCTTCTTGAGACCATTATAAAATGATCTTGAAGCCGCGTCCTTATGTTCAATACCATCCCTGTGGCTGTCACGAATCACTCTTGCCATCCCTGTGGCGAGTTGATTCTAAATGGAAAGAAGTATATCATGAAGTGGTTTGATTAGGGCAGCTTGATTGATTTGGTTTATTGTGATTATTGCTTGTAATCGTTTGGTGTAATTGGTTGTGATATTTGGGATGTATGATGTGTTTTGGAGGAGCTGATTTTGTTATGATATGAGTGGATTTAGGGCTTGATAGAGATTTGATCTGAGATGAGAGAGATTCAGATATGATGGTAGGCGAATATATGAGAATGAGAAATATTAGGGTTAATCTGTGTTTAGGGTATCACTTATAACCGGTTATGAATTGACATATGGATCAGGGATATATTTTCAAACCGGGCCTCTAAATTCACTTGGATCGTAGGCTTCACATAAAATGATTGGGCTATAATGGGTCATGAATTGTTTGATACACGTTTGCACTGAAATGGGCTGCTCATGTTAATTGACAGCGTAGTAAAAATTGTTATCCGAATTATTTGTCAAAATATTTGGATGAAATTTTTTATTTTATTAACGAGTGGTATTATGGTATAATTTCACGGGAGATAATTATTCACGACTTCAAGTAGTAAATGATCTTTAATAGGCTCAAGGTCCTTATCCGGTATTATTGATTTTGTATTAAAGTGACGATTCAAATGTGTTAATTGGACTTGGGGTCGTGTCAAATTCTTAGCAAATCTGTTATATGTCAATGATGTCGGATATGGGCTTGAATTGATATTTCTCGGGCGGAATTTTTATTTGGACCATATTATGTTGAACAGATGGGCTTCTCTATACTGGATTGCTCCTATGAGACTGGGCCAATATGTGATGCGCCGATGAGATTTGATCATGAATTTTGATGATTTGATTTGTTGATGTGATTTGACTTATATGAGACTTGACGATATGAGGTTTATGTGATTTGGGTCTTATGAGATTCGTTAAAGAGTTTTGATGATGATATGATTGGGTATGATAATGAGAGTTGTTGTGGTATACTGTTTGGTACTTTGGGTCATACATTTTCACGAAGAATATTATATCACGGCTTAAAATGGTTATTGGAAAATGTTGACTACGGGGTTGGTGTACGGTATTTCTTATTTGGATTTGAAGTGAATGTTTTCGGGCTCATTAACTTATTTCGTCTTCTTCCTTTCAACCCTTCCGCGAAGATGACTTGTTTGGGATTTTAAAAGGATGTGATAAAGACTTGGGTATTTAGTTATTTTTGTGATTCTTTCTCACTTAACCCACAATATAGCTATCACTTCGGTGTCTCACGCAGTTGAGGATACATCAAGAGGTTTAGTACATTGGGTACAGTTAACGCTACACGCGTCGTTCGGGGTCAAGGAAACTTCCTTTTCTTCGAGCAAGTTTTATAACACCCTAGGCAGTGAACCTAATCGTTGTAGTGTAGTAAATAGGGTAAACCACGGGTATTGATATCGTTCTCTAGGGGAATAGGAATGCTAGTAAGAAGTTACTACGCTAAGGTTGGGGTTGTGGAAGATTATTTTTTATCTTTTTATGTTTTTTAGGAAATTGAAAGGTACGAATCTCGGGATTTGGATTTGGGGGGTTGGTATTGCTACCGATTACTCTACTTATCTAATTATCTAATCTAGGGTGTATGTAGTCTATGTCTAATTATTGTGTGCTCGTATGATAGTTTAAAGATGTGTTTACTTAGCTTTTACTACTCCTTAATTATCTCCTATTGGTGGTTGAATTGTCACGTCCTTATTCTTAGTTGCGTTGTGTGTCTAAGGTCGTAGGGTATGCGTATGTTCCCTAACTCTTTGAACTTACCATAGGTTCTTGTCTACAAAACCCACTAGGGATAATAAACTCTTACTCTAAGGCACTCTTTGGATGGTTTAGCTTACAACTACTCAAGGAGTTATATTGTAAGGTTCACAAAGATTTAATCAAGCATTAAGTACACAACGAATGACCTATCGCATTACTAGATCATTAATCAACTAAGATAAGAGACAAACAATCAATAATCAATAATTAAGTTTCATATTCCCTAAGCAAACACACAAATAAATTAGCCGGACATGGAGAACATGCAAGCATACACACAAATAATCAAAGACATAATTGTATTAATGAAGTAAAGAACTTATCTTGATGTAAGATAGGGTTTGGAATCCTAAAATACTGTACAAGACAGCCTTGGTTCAGTTCTAGGTTTTTACTCCAAAAGACTACACATAAATACTGAAAAATTCGGATTCTATATATAAGATTACATATGCGACGGCGACACCTTATGTTTTGTGACGCCGTTGGATCGCCGTCATTAGGGTTTCGTCTTGGCCATGTTAGACTTGCGACGACGTCACCTTGTGCTTGTGACGCCGTCCTCTTCAGCTTCTGACGCCGTCTGGACTGAATCTAGGCCGTCTGAGTTGCGACGGCCTTCTCTTTTATAACTTGACGTCGTCACTTGAAAATAAGAGTTTTGGCTTCTGTCCCGTCACAAAATCCTCGGACAGCGTCGCGTATAAGCTTTGACGCCGTCACCTTATGTTTTCAGCAGCTGGAGTGTCTCGATTCTAGACTTTGGCCATTTTCTTCGTATATTCCGCGCCTTTTCGTCCAAATAAGTACCACTACAGCAATTTGCCTTCAAGAGACCTAAAAAGTGAAAAGGAACGATATTAAGTAATAACGGATACAAAAGTGATCAAATAAGGGCTTAAATGACCCCTAAAAAAGGTACATTTTAAAACCTTATCAAATATCCCTACACTTGGTATTTGCTTGTCCTCAAGCAAATGTGCTTTTAGCCAATTAATTTATAAGTTAGGGGTCATGGAGCATTGGTTTAAAACAGTCCACAACACATATAAACCCCGCAAAAGTCATAACAAGCACGAAAATTACATACTAGTACCTCACATGGGGTGTTTGGATACTCACATCTCTCTCGGGTGTATATGAAATATAACAAATTGGAAATGGAAGATAAACACTCATTAACCGGTCCTAGTACATAGATTACCATAGGCTTGAGACGAGATCAAACCTCCATCGCTTTGGCGTAAGCACCTAGGAAAGACTATCAAAGAGGTCTTTAAAGGGTTGTAATGTTAGGCTTACGGTAGGGAAACAAAGGGTTTGGTGGGATAGGCTATTTAGTGGTGGCAAGTCAAAAATCTCTATGTTGCAAGTATACGAAGAATGGCGTTGCTAAGCCAAGACTCGACACTCTAAACTCTAGCTAACTGAAACAAACAAACATAAATTTAAAGGATAGATGTAGGATGGTAGCCCGTATGTTTTTTTTTTCATCACTCTATTTTTTTTTCTTTTCTCTTTTTCTCTTTTTCTTTTTTTCGATTTTTTTTTCATACACTTTTACTCTACCATCCTCTACGGTAACATCAAAATGATAGGGATTTATAGGCACATCCCTACACTTGAGCTTTTATTACTCTAACACTACTTTGACCCGAATTGAAAAGATCAAAAAATACTTGGGGTATGTTATTACGCAAATAAGGGAATTTAACGTTCCCTTTCAATCATTTTATAAACTTTAACTTTTTCTCATGAGTCCCAATCGTCCCAAAACTGTGTACAAAGGATATGACTCGACTTAGAAACTCATGCAAGCAACCATATAATTGAACTAAGGGTTTAGGGTGATAACAAAAATGCACTAAAAGTGAGTGCATACAGGGTAGGCTAAGGCGATTTGGGTGTATATTTAGGAGTGGGGTGTAAACAATGCTCTTCATTGATATTCCGGAAAACCGAAACATCACGAGAACCACGAAAAGGATAGGCTCTGAGGGGTTAACTAGGGGTATCGTGTACTAAAGATGAGTACAACGCAAAGGGTGTGGGGGAATTACTCAACTGATGTGGAAGAAGTAATTATATTACGGGTATCAAACAAGGGTTATCCTAATGCCTCTTATCATTTAGTTATTCCTAACTACACAAGTGTAGTCTTACTAGCGATCTCGGAATGCATCACAAAACAAGTTCTAGAATCTAATATACTACCGGTTCACACTCTAAGCATTGAAGATGAATGCTTTTAATTCCTACTAATCTAAGGGCGATCCTCACATTTTGGGTGGAAATTAGGTGGTAAAGGGTTTTTGTGCTAGTCATGCAACTTCCTATCCGTGAGACGCTTTTGTTAAGACTAATGGCCCACTCCTATATGTCATGAAAAATTAAAAATTTGGTGCCAAAATTACCCTAACCGACATATTCTCATGGTTTATTACACAAGTACACTTGGACAAAGAAAATAATCAAGGATAAGCATATTTTTAAAGTTCTCGTTTTATTTTCCTTCCCTACACTTAAACTGAACATTGTCCCCAATGTTCCCCGAAAGTATCAAAGTTATGATAATGTAAGGTAATGAAAAATGAAAGAAACTAGTACTCCCCTGATTAGCTCGGTAGGATCCGTTGTGAAGTATTGGTTAAATCCTTTCCAAGATGAATGTGTGCGTGAAAAGCTCCTTCCAATCTTAAGTAACTTCTTCTTGATAAATTAAACCTACACATTTGAAGAAAACAAACGAAACCTTTGCGTAAATTCGGCGGTAATAATATATATAAGACTCGATTTAAACTAGGATATAATGCTTGTGGAATGGATGTTTACAGAATTTCTGGAAAATTAAGACCTGGAAAATTCCAAAAATTTATAAGTAGCTCAGAAAACAAGAAAAAAAGTAATCTGTTGTTTTTACTCCTTCCTGACACTGTCAGGTTGCAAACCTGACGCCGTCAGGTTATACTGACAAAAACTGGTCTGCGATTTTCTGGAAAAATTCTGGAAAATTTACATCTTTAGAATCTAGAAAAAATTTCTGCAAAACATCCATTATGACTCGATACAAGCATTTGACTCGAACAAACATACATATTTATCTTTTAATGAATTGTTATTCCCGCTTTTAAGTACCATGATGCCCTCTCCGCATTTGATAGTTGCCTTGGCGGTGACAGAAATGGTGTCCCAAGAATGAGTGGCACATTTTTATCTTCCTCAACATCAATGATTACGAAATCCACCGGATAAACGATATTAGCCACTTCTATCAGAACATCCTCCGCGATCCCTACGGGGTAAACATAGGTGTGAATAGCTAAGGAAAGTCTAAGATCGGTTTTGGCTGGTTTCTCCTTAGTTACATTATTATAGATTGATAATGGCATTATGTTCACATCAGTCCCCTGATCGGCTAAGGCATTTATATTATCAATATCACCTATGCTACATGGTATCACGAAATTCCCTGTGGTGTCTCGTTTTTTTGTTAACGGTTTTTTATGACCAACTCATACAAGGGTCCCATAGGTAAGGCGTCATACTCTTCTTCTGTCATTCTTCCTTCAAGGGCTTCCCTAAGAACTTCATTGTACCTAAAGTTGTTTACTTGGTTTGCAATGGTCTTTTTGTTAATTTCGTGCTTAAGGTAGTACTCAATGGTCTCAGGCTCATCATTAGGCACAGACTCCTCCCTATTGCTTTCCTCAGTTTTCCTCATCTCAACCCTTGCATCCTCGGGTATAATAGAAACGGAATTAACAAATGAAGTGGGAGGACAATCGTTGCTTCTTACAAGTACCTTTTCGGGAACTTTTGTTTTGGTATATTCAATTACCAAATTCATTATTTCCGTCATTTTCGCTTGCATTTCCTCTCTCTGCCTATAAACCTCCTCTTCAAATTTGGCTAATCTCTCCGTATGAGCTGCCATGTACTCCCTCATTTGTTCCTTGAAGCTTGGTGAAAGTGGTATTGGGGAAGTAGAACGGAAGCGCCTTTCGGAATTTAGATTTTGCTCACGACTTGGGGACTCCAAAAAAGGTGTAGGTTTGTTGGTGGAATTGGCGGATTTGACAGCTTCTCGAGGAATTTGTATGGGGACTCTTCTTTGCCTTTCCATAAGATAATCAATCCCTCTCACAATGCCACTCATTTGCTCCTCGAGGGTGTCAAAAGATTCAAAAGGAGTTGATATGGCATTAACTACGTTAACCGGAGTTTCAGGAGATTCATTCCAATCTTCGTAGCTCTGATCAGCAAGCTCCTCTATAATATCCCAAGATTTCTCTGCATTAAAGTCACTGAGCCTTCCACCGGCGGCTCGATCAATGGATCGTCGAGTGATGAAATCGGTATGATCATAGAAGATTTGGATTTGAAGCCAAAGATCAATGCCATGATGGGGAAGTCTACGGAGTAGGTCCTTAAATCGAGTCCATGCTTTGTAGAGAGACTCAACTTGGAGTTGTTGAAACGTCAAGATGTCTCGCCTAAGTTTAGTGGTTCTCCCCGGTGGAAAAAATTGAGCAAGAAAACGAGAGGTAAGATCATCCCAACTTGAGATGGAGGCGGCGGGAAGTCGCTCAAGCCAATTACTAGCTTGGTCCCGTAGATAAAATTGGAAGAGACGCAGGCGCGTGGTCTCCCGAGTAGTAGCATCAAGGTCGATGGAATCGACAATTTTAAGGAAATCCCTTAGATGCTGATTTGGATCTTCGGAGCGAAGTCCATGGAATGCACATCCGTTTTGCATCAACCGGATAGTGTCGGATTGCAGGGCCGTAGTTTGGGCTTGGTCGGGAAGCTCAATGGTGTTCCTATATCCTAGGTGGCTTGGTCTCGAGTATTCACCAAGAGTACGGGCTCTTGGCGGGTCATTTGGTGGTGGGTTGATGAATGGTGGGTGGTTATCACCTTCCATGATGAAAAGTGATGGGATTACAAACAAAGGTCACGAAGAAGGGGGATAGACTAAGAGAAAGCTAAAAATGAAAAAAATTTACTTGATAGGAATCAAGCAAAGGAACCTGAACGAGGAGGACTACTAACTAGCTATTTTATTCCCCGGCAGCGGCGCCAAAAACTTGATAACGCTACACGCGTCGTTCGGGGTCAAGGAAACTTCCTTTTCTTCGAGCATGTTTTATAACACCCTAGGTAGTGAACCTAATCGTTGTAGTGTAGTAATTAGGGTAAGCCACGGGTATTGATATCGTTCTCTAGGGGAATAGGAATGCTAGTAAGAAGTTTCTACGCTAAGGTTGGGGTTGAGGAAGATTATTTTTTATCTTTTTTAGGAAATTGAAAGGTACGAATCTCGGGGTTTGGATTTGGGGGGTTGGTATTGCTACCGATTAATCTACTTATCTAGTTATCTAATCTAGGGTGCATGTAGTCTATGTCTAATTATTGTGTGCTCGTATGATAGTTTAAAGATGTGTTTACTTAGGTTTTACTACTCCTTAATTATCTCCTATTGGTGGTTGAATTGTCACGTCCTTATTCTTAGTTGCGTTGTGTGTCTAAGGTTGTAGGGTATGCGTATGTTCCCTAACTCTTTGAACTTACCAAAGGGTCTTGTCTACAAAACCCACTAGGGATAATAAACTCTTACTCTAAGGCACTCTTTGGATGGTTTAGCTTACAACTACTTAAGGAGTTATATTCTAAGGTTCACAAAGATTTAATCAAGCATTAAGTACACAACGAATGACCTATCGCATTACTAGATCATTAATCAACTAAGATAAGAGACAACCAATCAATAATCAATAATTAAGTTTCATATTCCCTAAGCAAACACACAAATAAATTAGCCGGACATGGAGAACATGCAAACATACACACAAATAATCAAAGAAATAATTGTATTAATGGAATAAAGAACTTATCTTGATGTAAGATAGTGTTTGGAACACTAAAATACTGTACAAGACAGCCTTGGTTCGGTTCTAGGTTTTTACTCCAAAAGACTACACATAAATACTGAAAAATTCAGATTCTATATATAAGATTACATATGCGACGACGTCACCTTATGTTTTGTGACACCGTAGGATCGCCGTCATTAGGGTTTCGTCTTGGCCACGTTAGACTTGCGACGGCGTCACCTTGTGCTTGTGACGCCATCCTCTTCAGCTTCTGACACCGTCTGGATTGAATCTAGGCCGTCTGAGTTGCGAAGGCCTTCTCTTTTATAACTTGACGTCGTCATTTGAAAATAAGAGTTTTGGCTTCTGTCCCGTCATAAAATCCTCGGACGGCGTCGCGTATTAGCTTTGACTCCGTCACCTTATGTTTTCAGCAGCTGGAGTGTATCGATTCTTGACTTTGGCCATTTTCTTCGTATATCCGTGCCTTTTCGTCCAAATAAGTGCCATTACAGCAATTTGCCTTCAAGAGACCTAAAAAGTGAAAAGGAACGATATTAAGTAATAACGGATACAAAAGTAATCAAATAAGGGCTTAAATGACCCCTCAAAAAGGTACATTTTAAAACCTTATTAGGTACACCGTTTCTTTTTCACTAGGATTAGTACAAGTTTAAGTAACAAATTTGGAGAATTTTACTTCATGATCAAGTTTGGCATATCGGGTTTAACTTCTCCATGTTGTCACTTTAATAGCCGTCAGAACGCGTGAATGGTGTGTTTACTAAAGTGTTTATTGGATGGTTGATGATTTTGTTGATGTTGGATAATGAACCGTTGATGAACCGCTGCATGTTCCCCTAAAACAGTTATTCACCGAAACCAATGCTGTCATAACACATTCAACCTGACATTGGTTACAGTTTAATCTTGATATTGTAAAATCCCGCGAAAGAAACTATTTCTCGGTTTAAATCATAGACTTGTAAAATCCCGTGACAATGGAAGCATCCGGATAATAGTAAAGTGCATTTCCGGATCTATCTTACGGTTTATTCTTGGTTTTGTAAAATCCCGCGAAAGAAACTATTTCTCGGTTTAAACCATAGAGTTGTAAAATCCCGTACTGATGGAACCATCTTGGAGAAGAGAAAGTGTAATTCTAGATCTTACTTGATGCTGGTGCTACGGTTTCTGCTTCGAAGAAGGGACAAAAGGGTGCATTTCATTAATTGGATGCGTGTTTGGATTTTCGTCATGGCAGTTTGGTTAATACTTGGTTTTATGGGGTTATGTGCTTTTAACCATTATCATAGTTCACTTAAAACGTCAAAGGAGGCTAGATTTGAGCTTTTAACCAGAAGATGTGACAACGGAGTTAATTCACTATTATTTATTTGAGGTTGAAGTGAATTATCACGGGCGAGTGTACTTAGTATCTGAAGGTATCGGGGATGGTTGGATGAAGATTCTTCAAGATCCTTGTTCAAGCTTATTATCAAAAATGAAGACTTGGAAATCTAGTTATTGTTGGGTGTCTTTTACCTTTTCTTTTTACCACTTGGGGGAATTAGGCTCTTATCATCTCAAAATAACTATCACTTTAAGGAGTTACGTTGTAATGCTTAGTGTCACATTAAATTGTGGATTTTCAAGAGGTGATGTACGTCTATTACTTGATGGTTGGTTGGATGAAGAGTATAGAGTACTTAGAAATTCAATGGAGGATGAAGTCTTGACACCGCTCTTTGTTACACATGTGCAAGTTTAAGTCACGAGTTTGGGTTAGTTTACTTCAGGGTCAAATTCATCATACTGGGTTTTTTTCCATCAGTTGTCACTACAAAGAGCCTAATGAATGATAATGGTGATGATTACATGTTTTGCCAAGAGAGCTGAAAATAGAGAGATTATGACGTCTGTTCACATCAGTTCAGGCCTCGTACTTCAACACTATGACATTTGAATACTTCAGTTCAAGCCTCTTACTCTAAAGAAAAGAAAAGTGTACGTTTCAGTGCTCTTTATCTTCGGAAGAAGAGAAATCTTCTTATTATGACCATTCTCATCAACATGCTTCATGCTTTTTCCATGCGCTTTCAGTTATCAAGTGAACCGGGCTACCATTGATTATTTTCTTATTCCACTTGCTCAACTATAATGAAGATTGCGACATCATGTGCTAATTTTACGAGGGAGAAGTGTGAATTGAATACATTTGGATGATTTCACTTATTTAGTCAAGAATGGCAACTTCGTCTGCAATTCTTGAGGGGGAGAAAAAGTGTGATAATTCTGCATGGTTGATCGATATCTGAAAATAAATGGTCAAACGGCTCCAAACTCATGTAAGAACCGAGCTTCTTCTTATCGGGTCATCTTTACATGGAGTTTCTTTTTAAGAGCCGTTGGTTGAAATCTTCATAAACTGATATGAGTTTAATGACAAAGTGCTTCTAGTTGCTGGGCTGATTTCTTTGATGAACATCTTTCTGTTCTTGTTTGATTCGGAGGGATTTTAGTTAAGGAGATTTGCTACATATAAGGTAATTGGAATGTATTTGGTGAGATGAAGATGTTAACTATCTAATCCCCAACTGGACAATCTTGAAGAAGGTCGAGTCTACAGTCTGTTCTACATTTTATGCTGCATGTTAGAAGACTAAAGACGAGTTGCATTTATCGATCTAAAGACTTTTTCTTATTCTGGGCATTTATTAATCCCCAATTAGACTTGCTCATTCTGTTTCTTCAGCAAGTTGATTCTCACAGATACATCTAAGCTAATTATGATCTTCTCAAAAAGATTTCTAGTATACGGGCTTACAATATGTTGCTGATTCTGAAGTATCAAAACCAGCAAGGGGGAAGGAGACTCACATCTAAACACAAAGCGAGTAAACTTGATGAACTTAATTCTTCTAAGTGATTGAAGATATCATGGGAAGACAAATGTTATTACCGCAGAGAAACTCAAGATTTGACTCATGGCGAGTAAACTTGATGTACTTAATTCTTCTAAGTGATTGAAGATATCCCGAGAAGACAAATGTCATGACCGCAGAGAAACTCAAGGTTTTACTCATCAAGGCTTTTAGTGTTATTATTCCAACGACGTAGGGGAAGTGATGTAAGAGAAAGTTTCTGAAGATAAAAAGAGGTATACAAGTGTGTGACGATTTCAATGTTATCGCAATCATCAGGGGAGAGAGAATTGTGTACATTGGGGATGCTCAGCTGCTTCACTTGAGGGCTTAATCAGTGATTCAGAGATATAATCACTTATTCCGGAGTGGACATCCGCAGAGATTGTCATCTGCAGAGATAATCAGTGATTCAGCCTACTTCTTCAATGTTATCGGTTATTCTCTCTTTGGGCATTCGGGTACTTCGGGTTCTTGAGCTTCATACACTTTTTTCAGGGGGAGAGAAAAGTATACATCGGGGTTATCCTTTGGGTATTGGACTTAATTTGCTACTTCGATGGTATAAGTTTCTCTGTCTTCGGGTATATGTGTATTCGGGTTCGTGAGCTCTAGTCTAAGAGACTGACTGCATCAATTCATCTACTTGGGGGAAGTTGTTTCTTGACACCTTTTGGAATGGATCGCTTCAGACTTCAGTTGAAAGGAAATTTGAGAAGATTATTTAAATGTGGGATGATACGTTGTTGTTGTTCTTTTTGATGATATAACCTCAAACGAAGAATCACGGTGATTATTCTTAAAAGGAGCAGCGGGATTTATGATAATGGTGTGCTTCTCTGTGCACCTGGCTAAGGCAAGCTTGAAATAGAGCTTCGAATCTGCTCATCTAATGGATCTTCAGTTTGGGGGGAAGCTGCCAAAGTTTTTTTCTTTTCTCAAAGGCTCATGTTCTATCTTTTATTCTGGAGCCTCGGAAGCTTTGGTGATGAATGTTTAAGAGATGATGACTTCTATCTTCTTCAACGGGGCTGCTCGATATCCTTATCTCGGTACTCGTATCATCATCCTTCTGATACTATATCATCCACACTATCCTTGTATATATTTTTCAAAAATAAAATACAAAAATATAAAACCAGCAAAACAAAATAGAAAATTATAAAACCAACAAAAACCCATAAAAATTAGAAAATCTGAAAAATACCAAAAAATATGTTTTCTCAAGACATGTCTTCTAGTATCGATAACATCTGCGGTCTTAGAAATGTCATTCAATAATGGCACGGGACCATAGATGAAGTTCGAGCAGGAGGTGTAAATATTCTTTTTCCAAATCATGTCTCTAAATATGGCTTACAGTTATTTCAGACTGTAACCCGGGCTTCAAATGATGGCTTGTAGTTACTTCAGACTGTAACCCATGCTTAAAACTATGGTTTGCTATTATTTCTGATAGCAACCCGCTCTTCAAGAAAGGAAAGTGATGCGCTAAACCAATTTTCAAATATTTCGTGCACTTATCCTAAAAACTATTTGAGGAAAGTATGTCGAAGGACTGCTGTTCCTACACAAATGTTTTTCCGTCTAAAATTCTTTAGAAAAATATTTTTTGTTTTCAAAAAGTGATGGTAAATGAGTTGCTTGAAAATCAATTAGATTCAGAGTTTTTCGTAATAATCGAAAACTCAATCAATGACTTCTGTGCTTTTAAACTTTTCAGAAAATAAGTCATTGATTGAGGGGGAGAATGTTTTCAAATTTACATCATCTAACAGACTTTCTTAATTATCCTACGTGCTTAATTAAAATATATAATTGCCTATGTTGAAGGACTAGGTTTCTAGGATGTGATTGTTAGGATTAGATGATTATAGTTTGATGAACACATTATTCCCATACCTTATATGAACTGATTGATATGTTGAATTGACTTGAATTAGTCGATTGTTGTTTGGGTGATGTCGACCACCATATATCTGTATGTGTGTTCACTAACATATGCAGGTATATTGGTATATAAGAATGTTCCCGATCCGGATCCCACAATTGAAGATGATTGGATGCCAAAAGGAAAGGGTAACTATATCTTGGGTTGACAAATGAAGAAATGGAGCTTAATTGGACTTCTATGAAGAGTTGGCATAAATGCAACGTAAGAGGTCTCACTGCTTCAGCAGATGGTTTTTCTTCTAAGTGATTAAAGAAACAGAGCTTAAATTTGACCTAAGTTGGCATTAAAATGCAACGTAAGAAGTCTTACTGCATCAGCAGACGGTTATTCTTCCAAGCCCTACAGCAACAACATCAACAGAAGCAGCTCAACCACCTAACGTATCTTTGTGCAGGATAATTGTGATTATACCATTTTCTTTAAACAATTTTTTAACTAATATTGTTTTGATAAATGGAAAAATATTTGTTTTGAAAATAAATTGGGCTTAATTTTGAAAATCACCAGACTTCTTTTTTATCAAAACCTAAGTCACTCAATCAACGACTACGGTCATCGATTGAGGGGGAGAGTGATTTAAAATAAATTGTTTTCAAACAATACTGCTTCATAAAAGTCCGGATTGTACAAAATAAGTGGTGATCTAAAGATTTAATGTTATGTCATGGTATAATTTTTCATTAAGAATCAAGATCTTTCAAAATGAAATCTTTTCTGTTCTTGTTTGATTGTGAAATTGTTTTATTTTACTTAAAGATCTCTTAAAAACTATCATACCTGACACTAACAATCTTTAATGTCTGTAATTGGTCCTCATTAGTCATTTTTCAAAATTAAATTTTGCCACGTCTTTCCCCTAAATTTTTTCCAAATGATTTAAATCAATCGGGATCCAAAATCTCAATTGGTTTGAAATTTTTGATCAGGGGAGAGATCGTGATTTAAATCTTATATTTGTTTAAATAGAATTGGTTTTAGTCCTTTAAAGGCACTCCTGCTTCCATGTGCCGAACGATTTCTAAACACATAATGCACATGTTGAGGGGAGCATTTATCCAAAAACAAAATGAGTATTTAAACAAGGCACATATTCTCCCATGTTTTCTAAACCTTATTAAATCACTTGGGATCCAAAATCTCAAATGGTTTGATATTTTTGATCGGGGGAGAATTTGTGATTTAATAATGAAATTTGATAAAGGATGATCGATTTGATTCAAAAGTGCTAGTTCTCTCTAATATGTGCTAAACTCTTTCGTTTATCGATGCATATATTGAGGGGGAGCAAATGGTTTCTTAATGGCTTTTGTATTCATGGATGTGCTTCAAATGAACTCTTGCCTCTATGTGATAAAATGATTTCAAATATCCTATGCACATATTGAGGGGGAGAATTTACCAAGAAAATCAAATGGCTTTTTCTATGAAAATTGTGATCAAAGAAATTATTTCTAAAGAACTCTTGCCTCCATGTGCTAAAACAATTTCATATTCATATGCACATGTTGAGGAGGAGCATTTCTAAATGATCAAAACTATTAAGGTACAAAATGCTTTGATCTCGTATCACAAGTACCTTGATTGATTTTCTAAACGATTTTTCACTTGGTTTCATGGAAGAATGAACAATACCAAAAGACCGACCAATTTACTTTATGCATGGTGTTATAAGGATGGTTAGGTTAGGCATTCGTTCCCACGATCCCGCCAGAGCCGGAGGGATCTACCTAGGGACAATCCACTAGATAGTGTAGAGTCCTTAGGTATGATGAAAAAAGGAGAAAAATGAGAAATGGGAAGAGTGCGGACTGAGACAGACCTAGTACTGGAATAAACCCAACAAGGTTCTAGTTATGAAGTCTCGGTAAGCACTGAAGGGGTTAAAGAATGAAAAAGAATTAAATGTGAAAAGGGTGAAAAGAAATAGCCCTCCAATAATTCAACCTTAGGACAGAAACCGGGTTCAATACATATGCTACTGGTGTTTACTAAGGTAACAATGGTATTGAAGACAAGACGTCATGGACCCAGTGACGCACTGCACTAAACTTCCCAAGCTACTCAAGTTCCTCTTAAAAGGGCTTGTTTCATTCTCACGGGGAACCGACACTATGTATCAACTTTCTCTTAGAGATTGTCGATATTGAAGAAGGAGACCCTCTCCCTAGTCTCCGACATAGGAACCAAATGTGCACATTTGAGTCTAGAGCCAAGAGATCATCCAAAATATCTCATTAGGACACTATTCTTGAAGACTTGATGTTTCACACAATGTGAAAAGTAAGAATATATTAAGAGTCCTACGCATTATCCTTGTGGTATTGCCAGAACATCTGAGTGATATGTAAAAATATTCACAATGAAGATGGAAATCCTTCTAGAGCCAACATCAAACAAGCTCTTGGTGGGTGACATGTGAGATCTTCTCGTAAGATCAAACTTGTGACAACTGGATAGAAACGATGGGGAGATTCAATCTTGAATCAACCTTGGTTCAGGATTGGAATTGACGATTACTTTTGGAAAAACCATTCGATGTGCAAACCTTCTTTTCTCTATCACGTCGAATGTGTATTCATATTTCAAACACAAAAAGTATCTCTGATTGAAACAAATACTTTTAGAAAAACCGTTCGATGTGCTAATCTCTTCTTTTATCTAGCACATCGAATGAGTACTCTTTTCAAATACAAAAAGTATTTTTGATTGAAAATTGATCTTTCTTATAAAACCTTTGTCGTATTGATAAACTCTTTCTTCTAAGCAATACGCGATTGTTTTTCAAATAAATTTTTCATCAATCAGTGAATCTCAATTCGTTGGTTCACTCACTCCGTGTTGTCTTCTTTGAGACGTTCTGGTTTGAGAACAGCTACAACAGCTGCGAAACCCTGTCAAGGAGATTCTTAGGAATCCTACCTGATCACAGGCAGTACTTGTACTGATCAACGGGGAACCGTGGGCCATGTACCTCAATTCAATGAAAGTGATCAAAGACACTTTCGTGTGATTTATTGCTAACTGTTGTTTGCAGGTACATTTGGACGGTTGCAGCTGATCAGAATTGAGAAGTCAATCCAAAGCCGCATGCTCACAGCATCCACACTTAATTGAAGAAATCATGACTTGTGAATATCTACATAACCTGTCTCTGATATTTTTATACTATGCTTCTGCTACGCTGCTGCAAATATCATGAACCAGTAAAGCTTCCGCTACTCTGATGGAAAGATGTCATGATCCAAAAGTGTGAGCATGTCGGTCCGAAAGTCACAACTTCACATGATGGCAACACTATAAAGGGTGATCCAGAGAGTTACTGTGGCTGATGATCTCAATGAAAGCTCGAAGATCATCAAAGATGTGGATCCATTAAAGGCCTCCACTCAAAGTACAATATAATCAGACTATGAAGAGTCACTGCTGAAGCACAATGATACGGAAGTTGAAGAATTAAAGTCTACGAGCTCAAGAACGAAGTCAAGAATAGAATGCTAAGATTCAAAATGTAAAACATGGGGTGACCTCCCTTAGGGGGAGATTGTTAGGAATTGGAAATTCCATAAGTAAAGTGTCGGTCACCCCAAATGTTATCTAGCATAAGTTACCTCGTATACTTGTAGTTATTTACGTTATTATGTAGTTAATTAGTTAGTCAGTAGCGTAGAATAGATTAGAGTAACTCCGTGGAGGAAGGACGGGTCTTTACTCATTGTATACCTGATCCACAGGTCGTCAGGAGGTCGTGTAGTCTTGTAACTATAAATACCCCTTCCATCCTTGGAAGGGGTGGTGCTTCTCATAATCTAACCTTGCTTTTTTGTAAACCAAGTCTCTACCAAGAACACCCTCTCATCTACTTTCTCTCTCTAAATGGCTAACATGTATTTCCATTATCCAAGACTACCCGAATCATCAAACACAATAATATTTACAATCCTACAATCCACGTGGGTAGCGGACTTATTAGGTTGACGAATTTAATAAGAGCCCGCTAGGTACGTTGGGTAACCTTATTAATGGGTGAATTATCCTTATGACTCTTTAGGATAAGATTGATTTATGGGATAATAAGCGACACGAGTAAATAAATGAGTTTATCGAGTTGACGAATTCGATAAGGTCTACTATTTATTCTGAAAACTTTTTGGACTATGGAGCTTATCATCTAGAGGTCTCATTGTGTTGCATTGAATTATATATTGGTTGTTTGAGTGCATTCATATCATTATATTGAGTCGATACACCCACATGAGGAATACCAAACACTAGGATTAAATGGTGAAACGAGACATTTTTGGAAATAACGAAATGGAATACATTGGGGTAGATAGCATTGATTTTGAGAAAGATATATATTAAGATTTGGTTTACATTAATAGGTTGTGCCGAGTCAATAGTTGTTGTGCCGTGATTACCGTTATCTTCTGCTAGTGTTTATTTGTGCGTTGATTGCTTGAGGTGAGTTTCATAGCCCCACTTTTATCTACGTTTTTAACTATATTGGGGTGAGAATCATGCTACTGTTTTTGGACCGTGAAAACTTTTTGGATTTGCTTATATGCTTGACTGTTTAGATAGATGTGCAGTAGTTGTTGCCTTAGACTAGGGTAGCAATCCTAATTGCTATAACAGTTGCCTAGCTAAGAATAGACTTCTACCTCGACCTAGTCCGGGGTTGGCAATTGTTCTTGATTTTGCCACGACAGTGCTGGACTAGAGTCGCGGGGCCCGAGTAATCCTTGGATGCGGGATATGTTTATGGTTGGTGATCCGGGTAGGATCGGTATTTATCTATCTTAGGTCTTGCATAGCAAATCAACTCCTACTGGTCCAATATGATTTTGTTGAACTTAAACCTATGAACTCACCAGCGTAAGCTGACCTTTTAGCATGATTTCTCAAGTATTTGAAAGATGTTTGGAATATGTGTTTTGTGGAAGCTTGGAAAGAAGGCGGGGTTCAAGGATCATTTCTGACTCTGATAAACTTTGGGGACCTATTTTATTAAATCCTGTTTTAGGCCTAATATTTACACTTTTGGATTAAATGTTTTGAATAACTAAATTTGTGATTGGTTTTTAATGTTAAATGACTATCTTTTTGCTATAGTTGTGTGCGATACCAATCCAATAGTAACGCCCCGAAAACTTGATTAAGTCTTTCGTTGTACCGAGATTTGGGGGTGTTACATATTACGTGCTAGGTTAAGGTTAGAAACCCAATCATTGTTATAAATTATTACATCCTGGCTCAGGATGGTGTGAATGTTATGGATAGATCTATTAGGAATGGCCACCCCGTCCGACCAACATGGCTCATGTGGGGACGTATAACATGTCGATTGTTTATGAGCTATCCAGCGTTGGTTTCATGACTTATCCTGCGTAATAGTTAAGCTTGCGTGACACTATATTCGTTGTAGCGTTTGATTTTTGATATGGTCTAAGTGGTTGTTTATGAGCTATTTTTACAGATAAATATTTTGATACTCGAATTAGGCAGGGTATGACTTGGTTAAATTTGACTTGTTTATGAGAATTGATTTGCACTTGAAAACCTTGTGGTCCACCTTTCTATTCTTTCGCTTAAAGGTAAACCTTGTTTTCACGATATTGTGGGCGCCACAATGATCGAAAAGCTCTTTTGAACTCGCTATACTTTTATGCAAACCTATGAACTCACCAACCTCGTGTTGACACTTTTAGCATGTATTCTCAAGTATTGAGGCGATGGCTTACTTTTGGAGGCGCTTGGGCAATGGCATGGCATGGTCATAGATGACTCTAATATTTGTATTTGGGGACCACTTATTTATTATGGGCCTGTTTTCGCATCAAATTTTATTGTAAACTTTGTTTTATACTGAATAAAAGAGTTTTCTTAAGAAAAACCCGTTATTCTATGCTTGTGTTGTGATACCAATTAGTAGAACCCACGACTTGTATGCTTCTGCTAAAACCCGATTTTTGGGGGTGTTTCATATTTAATACCAAACAAAGTCGTACCTTTAATATAACGTATGTAACAGCCCCAAAATACCATAGCGGAAGATTGTGTCACTGGGGTACTACTTCATAATACAAAGTACAAGTTATAGAAAACGACCTCTAAATGAGACGTTTTGAAAAGTTACCATTCGATTAATGAAATCAGAGTTACAAACAATGACGTCCCAAAGTATAATACATAAATGTTTACAAAATGTTTCGAATGGTAAATACGAATGTATAAAGTCTTCAAAACATGTCGTGCGACTCTATGCTTCAAACTCTAGCTATCACCTTATGATCTGAGATAAACATGCTAAAAAGTGTCAAGACAATGGTTGGTGAGTTCATATAGTTTGTTTAACATGTAAAGCTTTTAAAGAATGTTCACACAGCAAAGGCATTGTAAATCCACTTAGTTGCAAGTCCCTCCCATACAAAACTTGCAACCTGTGTGTTCACAACCCACTGCAAAAATATATTAAGTGTATGACATATGTGTATACGATATACGCAACTGTTTAATGTAAAAAGTAACAACCAACTAAAATGCACATGCTGGGAGCCTCTTCCCAAAGAACTACTGCTAACAACTAAACTGCACATACTGGGAGCCTCTTCACAAAGAACTACTGCTAGCAACTAAACATCACATATTGGGAAACAACTTCTTGCACATAATAATCACATAGTAATAGTCATGCATTAGAGCATATATTGGTACGCACATGTTAACCAATATGATAATAATGCATCATGTTGACTAAACAACACATACTGGGAACCACTTCCCAAAGAACTACCGGGAGCCATTTCCCAAAGACTACTATTAACATACTCTAACCTCTAGCAATTGTACAAAGATAATTGGATTGCTCCGTTTATGTTGGAGACTTTTAAATTGTACTGCTCCTTTTATGTTGGGAGGGGAGACTTTAATGTTGCTCACGAGGAGACTTTCAATTTTAAGTATAATACAATTAAGTATAACGCAATCAAGTATAATAAGTATAATGTAACATAAAAGTATAAATTTTTTGCGTATTTTCATCTGTAAAATCAAGTATTTGTGCATGTATCTCCCCTAAAGAGTTTGTAAAATGATTAAACGAGTAAAAGTAGGGCTACGAACTCAGTGTAATCATTAAAAGTTTAAAGTACTTATAAAAGTATATAAAAATAGTTGAGCATGTACCTCCCCCCAAAGAGTTATTAAAATAATTAAATGAGTAAAAGTGGGGCTATGAACTCACCATGAACTAATGATATCAAAATGTATAACAGAATTGATGGGTAAGCCTGGAAGTCTCTGCGTACAACCTAGAAATATGATATCGTGTCTTAGGTTTGGAATAACGATGCTAAAGTAATAACAAGCTTATATACGTCCTTATATTGATCATGATGTAGTACTTTCTAGTTTTGTGTATGTTTTAGTTTGTATATCTTATACTACCGTCCGGGCCATCATAATCCAGAGGTCATGTAGTAAACGTTCGAGGAGCCAGGACACTTTAAATCGTAAATCCAGCAGCTCGTCGACCCGTTTACCCTGATGAAACCCCTCAGATGAAGCTCCCTAGTGTTGTAGTACTTAGTATGAAAAAAATTTGCTTTGCTTATGGCATATAGATTAGGTGGTTTACATGGTTCCGAATTAATTGACAATTGAAAACTATATTTTAACGCCAAAAAACTATCTTACCATTTGAGGCAGAAAAATGCCCTTGATTTGTGTTTTTAGGCCGAGTTCTTTTGATGTAGATGTAAAACATCATTCCGGACAGCTTTCGTGATTTTACTTTTTGATGAATCAGAGCAGAAGTGCCTCAAAAATTACTCATATTCGGCAGTAAGCTAATTGGTAGTTTTTAGTTTTCTTAGTTTCGCTAACTTCTTATTATCTTAACTTATGACTCGTGTACTCGTTTCGGGTGATTCAAATTGTTATGCTTTCATATTAACCTTGTATACAACAATATATAAAGTATCAAATCTAGATGTGGTTGGTTTTGTGGCAATTTTGTACATAAGTTCACTAGTTTGTTAACATAATATAACATATAAAGGTTTTAACTTGTTTTTAGGACTTAGCACATCATGAATTAATATAAAGAGCATATATAGCATATAAGGATTATGAAAAACAAGGAAGAATAACATGCTTAAGTCTTACAACTTTTGGCCTTAATGAAAAGGGAAATCATGAACTAGGACAAGATCAAAGCCCTTCAATAGAAAACCCAAGATTCGGATCCTTCAACACTACCCTTGCTAACCCTTGATAACCTTGTAAGAACCTTATGTATTCACCCCCTAATCACCTTGTGTAGCTAGTGTTGGTTTGTGGGAGTTTAAAACACGCGTAAACAACTAAAAGTGTATGAGCCTATGGGGGCACACACGATAAACACGATAGTATGTGTCGAACATTATTAATACTTGAATATGTACCCGATATGTATGCATAACCCATGGGCTATTTGGCTTGTTAAATGGGTCAGTTTGGTTGAGTTGCCTTGGGCCTAGATTTTCCAACCGATCGGGCAAGAGGTGGGGTTGCTTGGGTTTTAACTTGTTGACTAAGTTACAAGCTTATCTTAGGTCGGCTTGTATACCTATATAAACAAACACACCCTCTTGCATTCTCATGACATATACACTATCCTAAACTATCCCTAAACCGATTAAGTTTCCTGCTCAAATTCTCAATTGACTTGCTTCAAAGTCGATTAGGGTTTGCCTAGTTTGTTTAAGTTCTAAAGTTGCATCTTACTTTGATGCAAGTGTTTTAGAGTTTAGTGGGTGTTCTTTATTGCTGGTTCCTGGTCTTCGAATAGCAACAGAAAAGATAGTTTGGTTTTCTGGTCGTGACATCTTCTCGGACAGGAAAGATATATTGGACACCTCTTTGTCCAATATCGGGTATTGAAGGAAAACAGCTTCTCGGGCAGTTTTGGTTCTCGGGTAGAAAGGAAGACGTGTTCTTGGGGTTTTCTTGTTCGTGGTATTCAAGTTATTTCAAGGGGTTAATTGTTTGACGTTCTCGACTAGATCTTATTGAACGTACTTGTGTGGTTCCCGTTTCACAGTTAGTATAAAGATAATTTAAAACGACTAATTATGATCAATGACTGAAGTAATGCAAGTAAAAACACACTGAGTAATTTTCAACGTTTATATTCTTTATTAAGATGAATAAAAAAGAATACATTACCCAAGTACTTTCAGAATAGTACTTGGGATTGAAATGACAAGTATGGTATGACTCCTCACTAAGCTTAGGCTAAGTCTAAGCACAACTACACAGGAACCACTGAGCTATCTCAGGGATATAGTTGTATTTGGAGGAGTGAAAGATGGCTTTTGTGTGTGTTTTACAATTAGTGCACAAGCTTGAAATCTTTCACTCCATCTCTTATGCTATTTATACAAGTATGGATTTTAACTCTATCCTAGAGGACAAACTGATAGGTTACAGAAGACAAAATACTGATGTATTTTGTCTCTGTTTACATTTGCTATTTAGAGTAAGTGACAAGGCTGCTTTCTTCTAGTTAGTGATGACACTGAGCCTGGTAGTTAGCGATTCAGGGAAAGTTTGAATTTGTTTGATAAGGACTTCATCTTATCTGTTCAAACTTATCTCGCCTTGCCCCGCTTATTCTTCAGTCTTCTTAGCCTTCAGTCTTCGTCTTCAGTGGTATTAGTTGGTGAGGAGTTTTGGGATTCAGTGAATTATTGGCATCACTCACTGAATCCACCATCTTCTTCTTGACTCAGTCTTCACCCCTTTAGTTCCGCCTTACTGAGTAGAGAGACTTCTTCTTTGTCTCTTACTGAGTATCCCGAAGATAGCTCACTGAGTGGCTATGCGCTTAGTGACTTGTTAGTGTTTAAGGTTCTAAACACTTAGGGTATTTTCTATTCAAATCCTAGAATTAAGGGGTTTGGGTATTCACTGAACCCAACAGTCTCCCCCTATTTGGATATACAAATAGCCTAAGTGTTTGATTAGTGTAAGTGAGCAAATGGCTTCTTCTTACACTGAATGTACTAATGAACATAATAAGGAACACTGTTGGATCGATATACTTTAATCAAACTAACTTTAACTAGCTTGTTAAGGTTTAATAACCTCGGATAAATCCTAAGTTATTAACAAAGAAACACTGAGCAATCTTTATCAAGTATGCGGAATTTACTTAATAAAGCTAAGAAGAATAACTTTTATTATAAACTCTAAATCTGCTTATTATGCAGATACTCTAATACAACTCTAAGATAATCGAACTTTTTTCTAAAACACTAATTCGTAAACTCTAAAACTCTTTTTGGAATCGTACCTCTAATGCCAATCTAGGAGTCCTTTTATAGGCTCAAGGATATCCTAGTCGGTTTACAATTTGTAACCTTGTACGACAAGTAATCTAAACATAGAATACAATTCTTTCCATAAACGAATATAACAGTTCTTATGTTTTTGCAGTACTTTGACTTCGTAGTGCAGTACTTTGACTTTTTCTTTAGCAGTACTTTGACTCTTTGACTATTTCCAGTACTTTGCAGCTTTCAGTACTTTCATATCTTCAGTACTTTCATATCCTCAGCACTTTCATATCCCAACAATCCTCCCCTAACTTGAATTCTACTTGCTTGACTTCAAGTTCCTTTATGAATATGTCTTTAATATCTTCATCTTTAAAAACGGATTGTTTCTTAGTCCTTAGATTTTATCTCTGTAGCATCTGTGCTTGTCAAAGTATCTCTTAGAATTGTTCTTTTCACAGCAGCATCTAGCAAGCTCCATCTTTTCAGCAACACAACAACATATGACAATTTGTACATTAATTCAGTTTAAGTTGCATACTATTCTCATCACTTCCAAGTGAATCATTGAAAATTTAATGGATTTAGATCTCTTTACCAAAGCCATTAACTCTGGAGTAGCCAAATGTTTTGGTGTGTAAGACCATGGTACATTGATAACCATATGATTTTTAGCAAACCACCAGCTATCAACAGATTTGATTTGTCTTTACCAAAAGCTGTACCCTTCTGGACTAGTTAGTTCTTCTATCTAATGGTGAACTAATTACCAATAATGGTTTTTCCACAGCCTTTACCACAAGCCATTTTCTTGTGGGCTAGTCAACTCTTCACATTACTGATATGGTGAGTTGATTACCATCCAACTTATTAGCAAGTTGTCAACTAAAAACGGATTTGATATATCTTTACCAGAGCCGTTTGCTCATGGATTAGTCAATCCTTTTGTAACCATGGTGGATTGATAACCTATTGATGTTATCATCACAAAAACCATTTATTCAACCTTTATTTTAAAATATTCATTAAATTACAAAAGGTTTCTTCTAAAATTCATTTAACTGGTTTATATCAGCATACAGTACTTTGATGAAAGTACTGTCTGATCAGCAGTACTTTGAATAAAAGTACTGATATATCAAAAAGTATTAATTCAAATAAAATTTATACCAGTTATTGATCATCCTCAGCAATAGTAGTCTAGTTGATAAATAAGTTGATAACCATGCAAGCAGTTTCATTATCCTCTTCTACTTCCAATCCATGCTCTAGCATTCTTCTCATGAGCTCGACTGTGAGAGGGTATATTCTTTTTGCAAACATGTGTATCATTGTTCCATTTTCCAGCTCTAAAACATGAACTCCAGACTCTTCAAAGAATCTCCAGCAAACAATTTCCCAGCTTTCTTGATTCTTCCAAATGTCATCAGTGCTTTCCTCTTCTGTTTCCCACATGGTTATGAGATCTCCAAGCAAAACTAGACCAATTCCTTCTGATGGAATATCTCCAAAATAAGCTTTCACCACATTATATAGATAAAATAAATCCACTCTATCTATAATATGTAACAAATCCTATAGCCTATTTAATACTTTGAAGCTTTCATCTTCTTTATGAAAGATCATATAATCTCCATCCTTGGATTTCACAACTTCAAAAGCACTAATCTTTGATCTGTTCATCTTCATGTCATCATCTTCTTTTGAATAATCAAAATCTATCACTCTGAGATAATTCTTTAATTCATCACTAGTCTCAGATCTTAATTCAACTTTTTCTTTCTTTGAGAACTGAACATCTGTAACTTTAGTTTTTCTTTTTCTTTTCAAGCTCTTCTTCCTTTCAGCTTCAGTCCAATGAGCTTCTTCTCTAAAGTCTTTAATGTCAGAAACACTCTTCTTATAAGCTTCTGTTTCAGCATCATAGAGTCTTTTCATATCAGCATAATTTAGCTTCTGCAAACCTTTATGTCCACGACCTTTCAAATAAGCCATCATAGCATTCCTTTCTTTAGCTAAATTAGGTCTTCTTGACATATATCTAACAGGAGTAGGTGACGGTAATAGTTCAGCAGCTTCAGCATCTAATTCATCTTGTACTTTTTGAGCTGCTTCTCTATTCTGAGCTTCTTGAGCTTCCTGAGCTTCTCTATCTTTAGCATTTAATTCCTCTTGAACTCTTCTAGCTGCAGCTTCATTCCTAGCAACTTCAATTTCTCTAAGTTCAGCTAAAGTCAGCTTCTTCTTCTTATATTCAACCAGAACACCCTTTCCTTTATCCTTAGGATCAATTGCAGGTTGAGAAGTTCTTTGTTGTTCTTCTTCTTGAACATCTCGAATAGTAACTCCTCCTCTTGGTTGTGCTAAATCTCCAAGAATTGTAGCATTTAACTCATCATCACTTGCAGAATGAATAGGTTTAAGAATAGCTTCCTCCTCTTCTTGAATAACAGTTGTAGAAGGTCCAACTTCCTCTTCAAAATTTAACACTCTTGGAGTAATTACTTCTTGTCTAAAAATATCCTGAAAACCAGTACTTTGTTGTTCAGTACCTTGAACATCAACAGTACTTTGAACTTGAACTTCATCAGTATCTTGAATAACATTATCTTCAGACTTTTGAGAACTTTCAGGTTCATTCTCATTAACTTTATCTTCTTTCAATTTCTGTTCTTCTAAATTCCTCCCCAAGTTGACAGAAGATGAATGATGAACCTGTTGGCGTTTGTGTTTCCTAGACTGCTTTTGCGTCTTCTTCTTGTTTTTGACCCAGACCTGAAATTCTTTAATCAAAGGCCAGACAAAAGTTCTTAGCCTTCTAAACTTCAGTTTTAATTTCTTTATCTGTTTGGCTTGAACGTCAGTAGTCTTTTTCAACTTGACTATCTCCTTTGTTAAAGCATAATTATCCAAAGATAAACCTTCACGAGGTATAGAATGTGGATCTTCACTCTGAAGATGTGAATGTTCCTCTGATGAAACAGGAACAGATCCTTGTGGAGATGGAGAAGGTGAGCGTAAAACTTCTTCTTGAACCTCAGGACTTGGAGAAACATTATCCTGTGGAGATGCAGTACCTTCATGTGAAGCAGTACTTGCAGATGCAGTACCTTCACTTGCTGCATCATCTTCCTCATCAGCTCTAACAACCTGAACAACTTCCATCATAGAAGTAGTTAATGGGGTATCTGGACCTCTAAATAGATCACTTCTTCTAGCCATAAAGGTAAAAATCTTGGATTGTTGAACAATAACAGGTAATAAGTCGGTAGGTTTAGGCACATCAGCAAGTTGCTTATTTAAGAAAACCTGTATAAATCTTGGGTACATTAGCCAAGTAGACCCATGTGAGATATGTGAGAGCATCCCATCTAATATTAGCCTTGAGAAGTTAAAAACACGATCCGTAGCTAACCCAACCATAGCAGATGCTATATTGGACCCGAACTGCTCCCAAGAAGTACTTTTAGCACTGATGCAATGTAGCAACTCATGAACCAAAAATTTCCATTGAGGACAAAACAACTGTTTTCTGAATGTTTGTTCTGTTAAAGAACCTTCATAACCAATATGCCCAAAAGTTTCCCAAATCAATTCCTTGGCAAAACGAATAGCACCATCATTATCATTAAACAGCAAATCCTCTCTAATAGATGCTTCAGTAATCGTCACAGTTCTCCCAACAACTGGAGCCCTAATATAAAATTCTTCATTCTCCATGTTTTCTCTTGCAGTAGCCCAAAATTCTTGAATCCAAGGCTCAATAATATCCGGCTCCACTAAAAGAGCATAACTGATTTGCGATCCAGTTAAAAAATCAATAATATCATGAAACGCCTCATTGTCTTCAGTCTTGTCTAAATTTGCTACCATATTGTGCTTTGAAACACTAAGTCGATTCGCCATTGGTGATTATGTAAGCACAAATTGAATTTGAATAAGAATGAGAGAAATATGGAAACGATGCTAAGAGAATAATATGAGAGGGAAAATCGGAAAGTAGTTATTTATAGGTGAGATTTTAAAAAATCACTGCCCAAAATAAAAACAACCGTTGACATTAATTACCCCTCAATATAACCGTTGGAACAGTACTTTAATACGACAAACAGTACTTTCCACGTATGCAGTACTTTCCCAAAGCAGTACTTTCCAAGCAGTACTTTCAGGAAAATCAGTACTTTGCCAAATTCCTCCATAGAAACTAAGTATATACAAGTATCCTCCCCTCAAGCAATACACAGGACTATACTAATACCTTATAGTCCTCCCCTCAAATGTAGCTCAGTAGTTAATCATGCCAATACTCACCACCAAGTGATTGAATCTTGAAACATCAAAGCCTTTGGTGAGTAAATCAGCTACATTATCATCTGTGTGAACTTTTACCACATTAATGAGCCTATGCTCATAACAATCTCTGATAAAGTGATGCCTAATCTGAATATGCTTGGTCTTGGAATGATAAACTGGATTCTTCATAATATAAATGGTACTCTCATTATCAATATTGATAGGAGTATTTTTGAAATTGAACCCATAGTCCAAAAGTTGATTCTGCATCCATAAAACTTGTCCACAACAGCTTGCAGCAGCGACATATTCAGCTTCAGTAGATGATGTTGCTGCAATAGTCTGTTTCTTGCATTGCCAGGAGACTAACCTTCTTCCAAGATATTGACATCCCCCAGTAGTTGATCTTCTATCATAATTATCACCTGCATAATCACTGTCTGAAAAAGCTTCTAAGTAAAAAGGTGACTCTTTTGGATACCACAACCCTAACTTTGGTTGTTGTTTTAAATAACAGAAAATTCTTTTTACTGCATTCATGTGAGAGATCTTTGGTGAGACTTGATATCTTGCACATAAACAAACTGCAAACATGATATCAGGCCTTGATGCAGTAAGATACATAAGAGAGCCAATCATGGATCTGTATAACTTGACTTTAACAGGCTGTCCATCTTCATCTTTGCCCAACGAATTGATAGATTTAATAGGTGTAGTAACAGCCTTCATATCATCAAAATTAAACTTCTTAAGTATGTCTGTAACATACTTGTCTTGACTGATAAAAATTCCCTCCTTTGACTACTTAACCTAAAGTCCTAAAAAGAAAGTTAACTCTCCCATTGAACTCATTTGAAATTCCTTCTGCATCAGCTGCTCAAACTCCTTAACCATGGACTTTTTGGTAGCCCCAAAGATGATATCATCAACATAGACTTGAACTAACATGATATCCTTCTTGTCTCTCTTGATAAACAAAGTCTTGTCTATAGCTCCCCTCATGTATCCATGTTGTAATAAGAATGTAGAGAGCCTCTCATACCAAGCTCTAGGTGCCTGATGAAGGCCATAAAGAGCCTTAACCACCTTATAGACTTTGTTTGGGTGTTTAGGATCCTCAAAACCTGGAGGTTGTTTCACATACACCTCTTCTGTAATAGTGCCATAAAGAAAGGCACTCTTGACATCCATTTGGTAAACCTGAAAACCCATGTATGAAGCAAAAGCAAGAAATATTCTAATAGCTTCAATCCTTGCAACAGGAGCAAATACTTCATCATAATCTACACCTTCTTCTTGTCTGTAGCCTTGAGCTACTAACCTTGCCTTATTTTTGATAACATTGCCTCTTTCATCTCTTTTCACTCTAAAAACCCATCTTGTTCCAATAACTCTCTTCCCATCTGGAATATCACATAAAATCCAAACTTCTTGAAGTTTAAATTGAAGAAGTTCTTCCTGCATAGCCTCAACCCAGCTTTCTTTAGTCAAAGCTTGAGCAATGTTCTTGGGTTCCTCTTGAGAGATAAAACAAGTAAATAGGCAGGTTTGATGGTCCTTATGATTCAGCCTGTTTTGTTTGTAGACAAAGCTAAGTAAAGCATTATGAGGTTTAGAAAAACTCTTAGCTCTGTGTCTTGTCATAACTCCAGAAGTAGAAGGACCAATGATCTGATCAGTAGGATGATTCTTATGAATTCTTAAGATTGGTGACTGTGGAACTCCATATGCATCATCCAAGTTAGTTAAATCAACATCGTCATTAGAATCTGAGAAAATACCTTCATCTGCAAACTCATCATCAGTTTCCTCTAATCCAGGCATGGTAGGATCATTCAAATCATCTAAAGTACTGTCAGCAGGTGCAACAGTACTTTGATCAAAAGTACTGTCCAAAGTACTGTGAGAGTACTCTGCAGTCTTGTTCTTCTTCTTTGCGCGTCAAAAGCTCTCCTTTGTTCATCAGTGTAAGAATGTGCTAATACATCTTGAAGAAGCATCTGATTAAGTTCCTCTTGAATAGATTGATCCTCAGCAGATAATGAGGATTGTGGTGCAACAGTACTCTGTTTTGGAAAATCAGTACTTTGCTTTGGACTTACAGGATCGTCAGCAGGAACAGCATCAGGTCTAATATGAACTCCATGAACAACATATTGTAAATCTTCTCCATTGTGCACTGGTTGATTTTCTTCTCTAACAGGTACATAGTTCATTGAAGGAGATAAAACCTCAAGATCAAACATCCAATCAGGACCTTTACCTTTCTCATTGTCTTGATCTTCTAAAAACTCAACATGAAGACAATCTTGAATCTTCTTAGTAACTCTGTTGTAGACTCTAAAGCCTTTACTGTTAGTGCAATAACCCAATAAGTATCCTTCTTTTGATTTGCAATCAAACTTCCCCAGAGTATCAATGGTGTTTAAAATAGTAAGAGGACATCCAAAAGGCTTCATAAAACGAATGTTGGGTTTGTTGCCCAATAGCAATTCATAGGGTGTCTTCATCTGTGGTTTGGTGACAGAGACTCTGTTAAGTACATAGCATGCAGTACTTACAGCTTCTGCCCAAAATTGAATAGGTAGATGGGAATCTGCTAGCATTGTCCTTGCTGCTTCAATCAAAGTCCTATTCTTCCTCTCTGCAACACCATTTTGCTGTGGTGTTCTAGCAATACTAAACTCCCTCTTTATGCCTTTATTTGTACAAAAGTCATCCATAGGCTTGTTCTTGAACTCAGTGCCATTATCACATCTAATACCTCTAACCTTGAGTCTTAATTGGTTTTCAAGTGCTATTATCAGAGTCTGAATAGCATCAAAGGTATCATCCTTAAAACCCAAAAAGAAAACCCAACTGAATCTACTGCAATCATCTGTAACAACCAAACAATACTTTTTCTTATTTAAACTTGCCACAGAGACAGGTCCAAATAAATCCATATGTAACAGCTCCAATGGTTCTCTAATAGTTCTTTCCTCAAGCTTCTTGCAGGAAGCTTTATGTTGTTTACCCTTCTTGCATGCCAAGCATGATTGATCATTCTTGTAAGTCTTTGAAGGTAAACCTCGAACTAGATTTCCTTTGACCAGTTTGTTGATATTCTTGTAATTAACATGGCCCAATATTCTATGCCATTGATGTGCCTTTTCAGATGTTGCTTTAGCCACCAAGCATGTGGCTCTTCCATAAGAATGTAGACTCTTCATGTCTAAGCTATACACATCATTAGTCCTTGGTACTCTAAGTACTACCATGTCATCATCAACATGTTTAAAGTCAGAGGATAGAATGAGACATTCTGTGTTAGTGAATAACACAGGATGCTTTTTATCACAAATTTGAGAAACTGAGAGCAAGTTGAATTTAAGCTCCTTCACATATCTAACATTCTCAAAGTCGATAAGCCCTGCTTTGATAGTTCCTTTTCCAGTAATCTTTCCTCCATTGGGATCATTCCCAAATGCAACTCTTCCTCTACTAATATTTCTAAAATCAGACAGAATCTCTTTGTCTCCTGTCATAGACTATCCACAATTAGATGATCTTTAAGCTCCTCTTCTGGATTGCCCTGTACACAAAGAAAAGAGTTAGTGATTTTTAGGAACCCAAGCCATTACTGACTTGTGTTCCCCTTGTGGAGTTACAAACTGAAATTCTTTGAGTATGTAATTCCGGCTATCTTTCAAATGATGATCCAAAATTATCTTTTGATTTTTAGCATGTGGATTTTCAAAACTTTCTGGTTTTTCAACATAAATGTCTTTTACAAGATTATTAACTTTTTCTTGTGTCACAAAAACATCAGATTCACTTTTTGTTGAAAGTACTGTTTGTCCCTCAGCAGTACTTTCCTTCTTAACCCATTCTGGTTTAACACGTGGTTCCTGTGATCTAGATCCCCTATGTGAATTGTAATACCTTCTAGATTGAAAGTGAGATCTCCTAGGATTCCTATTCCAAGTAGTGTGGTCAGTACCTTGTTTCTGAGCAGTACTTTGAAAAGTACTGTGAGATACTGAAGGTTTTGAAAAAGGTCTTCTCTGATGTGGGTATCTTGGATCTGGTGTGAAGTTTCTGTGATTCATCCTTTTTGAATTATTCCAAACTGGTTTGTGTTCTCTAGGTTTGTGGTCAACAGGTCTGTTCTTTGGAAATTTTGCTAAGGTATTCTGAGTGTCGATCAAAATCTTTGATTAAGTGAGTAGGACTATAACACACAAAACACAGTTTTTGACCCATATGTCCAAAGTGATTTCGTCTATGTCTATGCCCAAAATTATTTTGCCTTCTAGGTGAATGATTAAACTTGTTTTGACCAAAGTTATCCCCAAAAGGTTTAGCAGTATTGTTTTGAAAAGGTTTTTCAGAAGGTACTGCTTGTTGAGCAGTACTTTGTTTTAAAGGTACTGCTTGTTTTTGAACATTATTTTCAACGGCTTCTTTGGGTTTTTCAGACCTAGATTGAGCTACAAGCTTCTTCCTAAACTCTAGACTATCCACTCCAAAGCGAGAAACATCAGGCCTAGAGGGTTGATGAATGCCAGTGGGATGAGGAACAGCATGGTAACCATTGTCTTTCTTATACTCAGGTGGTGGTTCACTTATTGTGCCCTCATTACTAGATGTATCTACATAGTTAATGAGTTCATCATCACTAGTGGTTATGTCCTCAAAAATACCATCATCCTGATCACTAGGTTGGTTTTCATTTATGGTACTAAAGTCCATTCCAAATCCTAAGCCTGTTCTAATGTAAGCCCTTCTCTGTTTTTCAACATAAGAAACATGGGACAAACCAGATTCATTCCAGGCAGCAAACTTTTCTAACAAATCATCCCTTTCCTTAGTCAATTTCTCAATTTCAGCAATTTTACAGTTTAGTTTCCATTCACTAAGTTTTAATTGATAATCCTGTTGTTCATATTTTTCAGCCCAAGCCATTTCATTATTTTCATGAGTTAATATTTTGGCTTCCAAAGACTCTAAAGTGATTTGATAACCTGCTACCTCAGACCTAGCCCTAACACAATTATCTCTTTCAATCACATAACTATTAAGTAATTTTAGATAAAACTCATAACAGTTTGAGCATACCTCAGAGATAGGAGACTGAGTTGGTGAAGTAGCCACCATACCAAGAAGAACAGGATCATCTTCACTTTCTTTGCTCCAATCAAATCCTCCAAAGCCATCATCAGATTCCAAAGCAGCATGTTCCGGTTCTTCATCAAAAGCAGTGCTCCAGTCCAATGCATCCACTGTGCCTTCAACTGCATCTTCCACTGCTACCATACAGTAAGTCACCGGTTCATCATCAAATTCTTCACTCCAGTCAACTTCTGATAACTTCTCTTGAGCAACCAAGGCCTTTGTTTCAGTTATTGGAATTTCTTTGAGCTCAAGTTTTGGCTTCTCAGATGTTCTGTTTGCTTGATACTTAGCAAACCTGCACTCCCTTGCAAAGTGACCAGTCTTTTGACAATTGAAGCATTCAACTTTGGATTTGTCAAAAGTTATTCCTTGTTTTGGTTTGAAATCAATGTTTTTGCCAGTCTTCTTCATGTAGTTTTTGATCCTTGCAGTGATCATAGCAACTTGCCACCTGATATCAATTTCTTCAAGTGCATCTTCTTCAATCTGTGCTAGATCCTCTTCATAAGTGACAGGTAAGCTGGCTTGTTGTGCAAAGAATGAGCATACAACTTCATCTGAGTGCAAAGTGGTAGATGATAGAGCCTGCTGGGCATATGAAGGGGGGGTTGTAAACAGCAGTACTTTGAGAAACAGTACTTTGAGGAGAAGCAGTACTTTTGATGGAAGTACTGCTCTTCTTTTTAGATGATAGAAAAGCATGTGAGACTTAGAATTTGGTTGACCACTCATCTCATGCTCATACACTTTCAGTTGATGATAGAGATCATCAAAGTCCATGACATCCAAACCTTGTTGTCCTCTGATCATTGTAGCAATCACATGCCATGTAGATGGCAAACTCCTTAGAAACTTCAAATTAGCATTCTCAACTGACACTTCTGCCTTGTATAACTCTAACATATTAAGGAGATTTTGAAACCTATCATATGCAGCATCAAGACTCTCTCTTTCACCTACTGTGAAAGTTTCAAACTGTTGCTTCAACAGATTTCTGTGCATCTTCTTAGAGGCTTCATTCCCTCCAAATCTGGTCTTGAGAGCAGCCCAGAGCTGCTTAGCATCTTTAGCATCATGAAATTTGAGAATATGACCATCTGGAATGGCAGATAAGAGAATGTTTAGTGCCTTCTCTTGATTCCTTAGGGTTGCTGCTGGTAAGATTGCCTTTGGTGCTATAGGTTGTCCAGGAACATTAATGGGATCTTGAACTACTTCATTCCCATTCACAATTACATTCCATAAAGCATGGTCTGTAATGGCAATATACTGCCTCATCTTCATGCATCAGAGATCATATTCTCCCTTCTTGATTATTGGAATTCTGAGTGAGGTGATTGAGGGTGGTGGAATAGCTTCAGTCGACATCTTGAATATAGTTGAAGTAGGGTTTCTTCCTAGTCAGAGTTTACACACAAGCTCTGATACCACTTGTTGGATCGATATACTTTAATCAAACTAACTTTAACTAGCTTGTTAAGGTTTAATAACCTCGGATAAATCCTAAGTTATTAACAAAGAAACACTGAGCAATCTTTATCAAGTATGCGGAATTTACTTAATAAAGCTAAGAAGAATAACTTTTATTATAAACTCTAAATCTGCTTATTATGCAGATACTCTAATACAACTCTAAGATAATCGAACTTTTTTCTAAAACACTAATTCGTAAACTCTAAAACTCTTTTTGGAATCGTACCTCTAATGCCAATCTAGGAGTCCTTTTATAGGCTCAAGGATATCCTAGTCGGTTTACAATTTGTAACCTTGTACGACAAGTAATCTAAACATAGAATACAATTCTTTCCATAAACGAATATAACAGTTCTTATGTTTTTGCAGTACTTTGACTTCGTAGTGCAGTACTTTGACTTTATCTTTAGCAGTACTTTGACTCTTTGACTATTTCCAGTACTTTGCAGCTTTCAGTACTTTCATATCTTCAGTACTTTCATATCCACAGCACTTTCATATCCCAACAATCCTCCCCTAACTTGAATTCTACTTGCTTAACTTCAAGTTCCTTTATGAATATGTCTTTAATATCTTCATCTTTAAAAACGGATTGTTTCTTAGTCCTTAGATTTTATCTTTGTAGCATCTGTGCTTGTCAAAGTATCTCTTAGAATTGTTCTTTTCACAGCAGCATCTAGCAAGCTCCATCTTTTCAGCAACACAACAACATATGACAATTTGTACATTAATTCAGTTTAAGTTGCATACTATTCTCATCACTTCCAAGTGAATCATTGAAAATTTAATGGATTTAGATCTCTTTACCAAAGCCATTAACTCTGGAGTAGCCAAATGTTTTGGTGTGTAAGACCATGGTACATTGATAACCATATGATTTTTAGCAAACCACCAGCTATCAACAGATTTGATTTGTCTTTACCAAAATCTGTACCCTTCTGGACTAGTTAGTTCTTCTATCTAATGGTGAACTAATTACCAATAATGGTTTTTCCACAGCCTTTACCACAAGCCATTTTCTTGTGGGCTAGTCAACTCTTCACATTACTGATATGGTGAGTTGATTACCATCCAACTTATTAGCAAGTTGTCAACTAAAAACGGATTTGATATATCTTTACCAGAGCCGTTTGCTCATGGATTAGTCAATCCTTTTGTAACCATGGTGGATTGATAACCTATTGATGTTATCATCACAAAAACCATTTATTCAACCTTTATTTTAAAATATTTATTAAATAAAAAAAAGGTTTCTTCTAAAATTCATTTAACTGGTTTATATCAGCATACAGTACTTTGATGAAAGTACTGTCTGATCAGCAGTACTTTGAATAAAAGTACTGATATATAAAAAAGTATTAATTCAAATAAAATTTATACCAGTTATTGATCATCCTCAGCAATAGTAGTCCAGTTGATAAATAAGTTGATAACCATGCAAGCAGTTTCATTATCCTCTTCTACTTCCAATCCATGCTCTAGCATTCTTCTCATGAGCTCGACTGTGAGAGGGTATCTTCTTTCTGCAAACATGTGTATCATTGTTCCATTTTACAGCTCTAAAACATGAACTCCAGACTCTTCAAAGAATCTCCAGCAAACAATTTCCCAGCTTTCTTGATTCTTCCAAATGTCATCAGTGCTTTCCTCTTCTGTTTCCCACATGGTTATGAGATCTCCAAGCAAAACTAGACCAATTCCTTCTGGTGGAATATCTCCAAAATAAGCTTTCACCACATTATACAGATAAAATAAATCCACTCTATCTATAATATGTAACAAATCCCATAGCCTATTTAAAACTTTGAAGCTTTCATCTTCTTTATGAAAGATCATATAATCTCCATCCTTGGATTTCACAACTTCAAAAACACTAATCTTTGATCTGTTCATCTTCATGTCATCATCTTCTTTTGAATAATCAAAATCTATCACCCTGAGATAATTCTTTAATTCATCACTAGACTCAGATCTTAATTCATCTTTTTCTTTCTTTGAGAACTGAACATCTGTAACTTCAGTTTTTCTTTTTCTTTTCAAGCTCTTCTTCTTTTCAGCTTCAGTCCAATGAGCTTCTTCTCTAAAGTCTTTAATGTCAGAAACACTCTTCTTATAAGCTTCTGTTTCAGCATCATAGAGTCTTTTCATATCAACATAATTTAGCTTCTGCAAACCTTTATATCCACGACCTTTCAAATAAGCCATCATAGCATTCCTTTCTTTAGCTAAATTAGGTCTTCTTGACATATATCTAACAGGAGTAGGTGACGGTAATAGTTCAGCAGCTTCAGCATCTAATTCATCTTGTACTTTTTGAGCTGCTTCTCTATTCTGAGCTTCTTGAGCTTCCTGAGCTTCTCTATCTTTAGCATTTTATTCCTCTTGAACTCTTCTAGCTGCAGCTTCATTCCTAGCAACTTCAATTTCTCTAAGTTCAGCTAAAGTCAGCTTCTTCTTCTTATATTCAACCAGAACACCCTTTCCTTTATCCTTAGGATCAATTGCAGGTTGAGAAGTTCTTTATTGTTCTTCTTCTTGAACATCTCGAATAGTAACTCCTCCTCTTGGTTGTGATAAATCTCCAAGAATTGTAGCAATTAACTCATCATCACTTGCAGAATGAATAGGTTTAAGAATAGCTTCCTCCTCTTCTTGAATAACAGTTGTAGAAGGTCCAGCTTCCTCTTCAAAATTTAACACTCTTGGAGTAATTACTTCTTGTCTAAAAATATCCTGAAAACCAGTACTTTGTTGTTCAGTACCTTGAACATCAGCAGTACTTTGAACTTGAACTTCATCAGTATCTTGAATAACATTATCTTCAGACTTTTGAGAACTTTCAGGTTCATTCTCATTAACTTTATCTTCTTTCAATTTCTGTTCTTCTAAATTCCTCCCCAAGTTGACAGAAGATGAATGATGAACCTGTTGGCGTTTGTGTTTCCTAGACTGCTTTTGCGTCTTCTTCTTGTTTTTGACCCAGACCCGAAATTCTTTAATCAAAGGCCAGACAAAAGTTCTTAGCCTTCTAAACTTCAGTTTTAATTTCTTTATCTGTTTGGCTTGAACGTCAGTAGTCTTTTTCAACTTGACTATCTCCTTTGTTAAAGCATAATTATCCAAAGATAAACCTTCACGAGGTATAGAATGTGGATCTTCACTCTGAAGATGTGAATGTTCCTCTGATGAAACAGGAACAGATCCTTGTGGAGATGGAGAAGGTGAGCGTAAAACTTCTTCTTGAACCTCAGGACTTGGAGAAACAGTATCCTGTGGAGATGCAGTACCTTCATGTGAAGCAGTACTTGCAGATGCAGTACCTTCACTTGCTGCATCATCTTCCTCATCAGCTCTAACAGCCTGAACAACTTCCATCATAGAAGTAGTTAATGGGGTATCTGGACCACTAAATAGATCACTTCTTCTAGCCATAAAGGTAAAAATCTTGGATTGTTGAACAATAACAGGTAATAAGTCGGTAGGTTTAGGCACATCAGCAAGTTGCTTGTTTAAGAAAACCTGTATAAATCTTGGGTACATTAGCCAAGTAGACCCATGTGAGATATGTGAGAGCATCCCATCTAATATTAGCCTTGAGAAGTTAAAAACACGATCCGTAGCTAACCCAACCATAGCAGATGCTATATTGGACCCGAACTGCTCCCAAGAAGTAATTTTAGCACTGATGCAATGTAGCAACTCATGAACCAAAAATTTCCATTGAGGACAAAACAACTGTTTTCTGAATGTTTGTTCTGTTAAAGAACGTTCATAACCAATATGCCCAAAAGTTTCCCAAATCAATTCCTTGGCAAAACGAATAGCACCATCATTATCATTAAACAGAAAATCCTCTCTAATAGATGCTTCAGTAATCATCACAGTTCTCCCAACAACTGGAGCCCTAATATAAAATTCTTCATTCTCCATGTTTTCTCTTGCAGTAGCCCAAAATTCTTGAATCCAAGGCTCAATAATATCCGGCTCCACTAAAAGAGCATAACTGATTTGCGATCCAGTTAAAAAATCAATAATATCATGAAACGCCTCATTGTCTTCAGTCTTGTCTAAATTTGCTACCATATTGTGCTTTGAAACAGTAAGTCGATTCGCCATTGGTGATTATGTAAGCACAAATTGAATTTGAATAAGAATGAGAGAAATATGGAAACGATGCTAAGAGAATAATATGAGAGGGAAAATCGGAAAGTAGTTATTTATAGGTGAGATTTTAAAAAATCACTGCCCAAAATAAAAACAACCGTTGACATTAATTACCCCTCAATATAACCGTTGGAACAGTACTTTAATACGACAAACAGTACTTTCCACGTATGCAGTACTTTCCCAAAGCAGTACTTTCCAAGCAGTACTTTCAGGAAAATCAGTACTTTGCCAAATTCCTCCATAGAAACTAAGTATATACAAGTATCCTCCCCTCAAGCAATACACAGGACTATACTAATACCTTATAGTCCTCCCCTCAAATGTAGCTCAGTAGTTAATCATGCCAATACTCACCACCAAGTGATTGAATCTTGAAACATCAAAGCCTTTGGTGAGTAAATCAGCTACATTATCATCTGTGTGAACTTTTACCACATTAATGAGCCTATGCTCATAACAATCTCTGATAAAGTGATGCCTAATCTGAATATGCTTGGTCTTGGAATGATAAACTGGATTCTTCATAATATAAATGGTACTCTCATTATCAATATTGATAGGAGTATTTTTGAAATTGAACCCATAGTCCAAAAGTTGATTCTGCATCCATAAAACTTGTCCACAACAGCTTGCAGCAGCGACATATTCATCTTCAGTAGATGATGTTGCTGCAATAGTCTGTTTCTTGCATTGCCAGGAGACTAACCTTCTTCCAAGATATTGACATCCCCCAGTAGTTGATCTTCTATCATAATTATCACCTGCATAATCATTGTCTGAAAAAGCTTCTAAGTAAAAAGGTGACTCTTTTGGATACCACAACCCTAACTTTGGTTGTTGTTTTAAATAACAGAAAATTCTTTTTACTGCATTCATGTGAGAGATCTTTGGTGAGACTTGATATCTTACACATAAACAAACTGCAAACATGATATCAGGCCTTGATGCAGTAAGATACATAAGAGAGCCAATCATGGATCTGTATAACTTGACTTCAACAGGCTGTCCATCTTCATCTTTGCCCAACGAATTGATAGATTTAATAGGTGTAGTAACAGCCTTCATATCATCAAAATTAAACTTCTTAAGTATGTCTGTAACATACTTGTCTTGACTGATAAAAATTCCCTCCTTTGACTGCTTAACCTGAAGTCCTAAAAAGAAAGTTAACTCTCCTATTGAACTCATTTGAAATTCCTTCTGCATCAGCTGCTCAAACTCCTTAACCATGGACTGTTTGGTAGCCCCAAAGATGATATCATCAACATAGACTTGAACTAACATGATATCCTTCTTGTCTCTCTTGATAAACAAAGTCTTGTCTATAGCTCCCCTCCTGTATCCATGTTGTAATAAGAATGTAGAGAGCCTCTCATACCAAGCTCTAGGTGCCTGATGAAGGCCATAAAGAGCCTTAACCACCTTATAGACTTTGTTTGGGTGTTTAGGATCCTCAAAACCTGGAGGTTGTTTCACATACACCTCTTCTGTAATAGTGCCATAAAGAAAGGCACTCTTGACATCCATTTGGTAAACCTGAAAACCCATGTATGAAGCAAAAGCAAGAAATATTCTAATAGCTTCAATCCTTGCAACAGGAGCAAATACTTCATCATAATCTACACCTTCTTCTTGTCTGTAGCCTTGAGCTACTAACCTTGCCTTATTTTTGATAACATTGCCTCTTTCATCTCTTTTCACTCTAAAAACCCATCTTGTTCCAATAACTCTCTTCCCATCTGGAAGATCACATAAAATCCAAACTTTTTGAAGTTTAAATTGAAGAAGTTCTTCCTGCATAGCCTCAACCCAGCTTTCTTTAGTCAAAGCTTGAGCAATGTTCTTGGGTTCCTCTTGAGAGATAAAACAAGTAAATAGGCAGGTTTGATGGTCCTTATGATTCAGCCTGTTTTGTTTGTAGACAAAGCTAAGTAAAGCATTATGAGGTTTAGAAAAACTCTTAGCTCTGTGTCTTGTCATAACTCCAGAAGTAGAAGGACCAATGATCTTATCAGTAGGATGATTCTTATGAATTCTTAAGATTGGTGACTGTGGAACTCCATACGCATCATCCAAGTTAGTTAAATCAACATCGTCATTAGAATCTGAGAAAATACCTTCATCTGAAAACTCATCATCAGTTTCCTCTAATCCAGGCATGGTAGGATCATTCAAATCATCTAAAGTACTGTCAGCAAGTGCAGCAGTACTTTGATCAAAAGTACTGTCCAAAGTACTGTGAGAGTACTCTGCCGTCTTGTTCTTCTTCTTTGCCTCGTCAAAAGCTCTCCTTTGTTCATCAGTGTAAGAATGTGCTAATACATCTTAAAGAAGCATCTGATTAAGTTCCTCTTGAATAGATTGATCCTCAGCAGATAATGAGGATTGTGGTGCAACAATACTCTGTTTTGGAAAATCAGTACTTTGCTTTGGACTTACAGGATCGTCAGCAGGAACATCATCAGGTCTAATATGAACTCCATGAACAACATATTGTAAATCTTCTCCATTGTGCACTGGTTGATTTTCTTCTCTAACAGGTACATAGTTCATTGAAGGAGATAAAACCTCAAGATCAAACATCCAATCAGGACCTTTACCTTTCTCATTGTCTTGACCTTCTAAAAACTCAACATGAAGACAATCTTGAATCTTCTTAGTAACTCTGTTGTAGACTCTAAAGCCTTTACTGTTAGTGCAATAACCCAATAAGTATCCTTCTTTTGATTTGCCATCAAACTTCCCCAGAGTATCAATGGTGTTTAAAATAGTAAGAGGACATCCAAAAGGCTTCATAAAACGAATGTTGGGTTTGTTGCCCATCAGCAATTCATAGGGTGTCTTCATCTGTGGTTTTGATTTGCCATTATCACATCTAATACCTCTAACCTTGAGTCTTAATTGGTTTTCAAGTACTATTATCAGAGTCTGAATAGCATCAAAGGTATCATCCTTAAAACCCAAAAAGAAAACCCAACTGAATCTACTGCAATCATCTGTAACAACCAAACAATACTTTTTCTTATTTAAACTTGCCACAGAGACAGGTCCAAATAAATCCATATGTAACAGCTCCAATGGTTCTCTAATAGTTCTTTCCTCAAGCTTCTTGCAGGAAGCTTTATGTTGTTTACCCTTCTTGCATGCCAAGCATGATTGATCATTCTTGTAAGTCTTTGAAGGTAAACCTCGAACTAGATTTCCTTTGACCAGTTTGTTGATATTCTTGTAATTAACATGGCCCAATCTTCTATGCCATTGATGTGCCTTTTCAGATGTTGCTTTAGCCACCAAGCATGTGGCTCTTCCATAAGAATGTAGAATCTTCATGTCTAAGCTATACACATCATTAGTCCTTGGTACTCTAAGTACTACCATGTCATCATCAACATGTTTAAAGTCAGAGGATAGAATGAGACATTCTGTGTTAGTGAATAACACAGGATGCTTTTTATCACAAATTTGAGAAACTGAGAGCAAGTTGAATTTAAGCTCCTTCACATATCTAACATTCTCAAAGTCGATAAGCCCTGCTTTGATAGTTCCTTTTCCAGTAATCTTTCCTCCATTGGGATCATTCCCAAATGCAACTCTTCCTCTACTAATATTTCTAAAATCAGACAGAATCTCTTTGTCTCCTGTCATACTCCCAGAGCAACCACTATCCACAATTAGATGATCTTTAAGCTCCTCTTCTGGATTGCCCTGCACACAAAGAAAAGAGTTAGTGATTTTTAGGAACCCAAGCCATTACTGACTTATGTTCCCCTTGTGGAGTTACAAACTCAAATTCTTTGAGTATGTAATTCCCACTATCTTTCAAATGATGATCCAAAATTATCTTTTGATTTTTAGCATGTGGATTTTCAAAACTTTCTGGTTTTTCAACATAAATCTCTTTTACAAGATTATTAACTTTTTCTTGTGTCACAAAAAAATCAGATTCACTTTTTGTTAAAAGTACTGTTTGTCCCTCAGCAGTACTTTCCTTCTTAACCCATTCTGGTTTAACACGTGGTTCCTGTGATCTAGATCCCCTATGTAAATTGTAATACCTTCTAGATTGAAAGTGAGATCTCCTAGGATTCCTATTCCAAGTAGTGTGGTCAGTACCTTGTTTCTGAGCAGTACTTTGAAAAGTACTGTGAGATACTGAAGGTTTTGAAAAAGGTCTTCTCTATTGTGGGTATCTTGGATATGGTGTGAAGTTTCTGTGATTCATCCTTTTTGAATTATTCCAAACTGGTTTGTGTTCTCTAGGTTTGTGGTCAACAGGTCTATTCTTTGGAAATTTGCTTAGGTATTCTGAGTGTCGATCACAATCTTTGATTAAGTGAGTAGGACTATAACACACAAAACACAGTGTTTGACCCATATGTCCAAAGTGATTTCGTCTATGTCTATGCCCAAAATTATTTTGCCTTCTAGGTGAATGATTAAACTTGTTTTGACCAAAGTTATCCCCAAAAGGTTTAGCAGTATTGTTTTGAAAAGGTTTTTTAGAAGGTACTGCTTGTTGAGCAGTACTTTGTTTTAAAGGTACTGCTTGTTTTTGAACATTATTTTCAACGGCTTCTTTGGGTTTTTCAGACCTAGATTGAGCTACAAGCTTCTTCCTAAACTCTAGACTATCCACTCCAAAGCGAGAAACATCAGGCCTAGAGGGTTGATGAATGCCAGTGGGATGAGGAACAGCATGGTAACCATTGTCTTTCTTATACTCAGGTGGTGGTTCACTTATTGTGCCCTCATTACTAGATGTATCTACATAGTTAATGAGTTCATCATCACTAGTGGTTATGTCCTCAAAAACACCATCATCCTGATCACTAGGTTGGTTTTCATTTATGGTACTAAAGTCCATTCCAAATCCTATGCCTGTTCTAATGTAAGCCCTTCTTTGTTTTTCAACATAAGCAACATGGGACAAAGCAGATTCATTCCAGGCAGCAAACTTTTCTAACAAATCATCCCTTTCCTTAGTCAATTTCTCAATTTCAGCAATTTTACAGTTTAGTTTCCATTCACTAAGTTTTAATTGATAATCATGTTGTTCATATTTTTCAGCCCAAGCCATTTCATTATTTTCATGAGTTAATATTTTGGCTTCCAAAGACTCTAAAGTGATTTGATAACCTGCTACCTCAGACCTATCCCTAATACAATTATCTCTTTCAATCACATAACTATTAAGTAATTTTAGATAAAACTCATAACAGTTTGAGCATACCTCAGAGATAGGAGACTGAGTTGGTGAAGTAGCCACCATAGCAAGAAGAACATGATCATCTTCACTTTCTTTGCTCTAATCAAATCCTCCAAAGCCATCATCAGATTCCAAAGCAGCATGTTCCGGTTCTTCATCAAAAGAAGTGCTCCAGTCCAATGCATCCACTGTGCCTTCAACTGCATCTTCCACTGCTACCATACAGTAAGTCACCGATTCATCATCAAATTCTTCACTCCAGTCAACTTCTGTAACTTCTCTTGAGCAACCAAGGCCTTTGTTTCAGTTATTGGAATTTCTTTGAGCTCAAGTTTTGGCTTCTCAGATGTTCTGTTTGCTTGATACTTAGCAAACCTGCACTCCCTTGCAAAGTGACCAGTCTTTTGACAATTGAAGCATTCAACTTTAGATTTGTCAAAAGTTATTCCTCGTTTTGGTTTGAAATCAATGTTTTTGCCAGTCTTCTTCATGTACTTTTTGATCCTTGCAGTGATCATAGCAACTTGCCACCTGATATCAATTTCTTCAAGTGCATCTTCTTCAATCTGTGCTAGATCCTCTTCATAAGTGACAGGTAAGCTGGCTTGTTGTGCAAAGAATGAGCATACAACTTCATCTGAGTGCAAAGTGGTAGATGGTAGAGCCTGTTGGGCATATGAAGGGGGGGTTGTAAGTAGCAGTACTTTGAGAAACAGTACTTTGAGGAGAAGTAGTACTTTTGATGGAAGTACTGCTCTTCTTTTCAGATGATAGAAAAGCAATACTGTGAGACTTATAATTTGGTTGACCACTCATCTCATGCTCACACACTTTCAGTTGATGATAGAGATCATCAAAGTCCATGACATCCAAACCTTGTTGTCCTCTGATCATTGTAGCAATCACATGCCATGTAGATGGCAAACTCCTTAGAAACTTCAAATTAGCATTCTCAACTGACACTTCTGCCTTGTATAACTCCAACATATTAAGGAGATTTTGAAACCTATCATATGCAGCATCAAGACTCTCTCTTTCACCTACTGTGAAAGTTTCAAACTGTTGCTTCAACAGATTTCTGTGCATCTTCTTAGAGGCTTCATTCCCTCCAAATCTGGTCTTGAGAGCAGCCCAGAGCTGCTTAGCATCTTTAGCATCATGAAATTTGAGAATATGACCATCTGGAATGGCAGATAAGAGAATGTTTAGTGCCTTCTCTTGATTCCTTAGGGTTGCTGCTGGTAAGATTGCCTTTGGTGCTATAGGTTGTCCAGGAACATTAATGGGATCTTGAACTACTTCATTCCCATTCACAATTACATTCCATAAAGCATGGTCTGTAATGGCAATATACTGCCTCATCTTCATGCACCAGAGATCATATTCTCCCTTCTTGATTATTGGAATTCTGAGTGAGGTGATTGAGGGTGGTGGAACAGCTTCAGTCGACATCTTGAATATAGTTGAAGTAGGGTTTCTTCCTAGTCAGAGTTTCCACACAAGCTCTGATACCACTTGTTGGATTGATATACTTTAATCAAACTAACTTTAACTAGCTTGTTAAGGTTTAATAACCTCGGATAAATCCTAAGTTATTAACAAAGAAACACTGAGCAATCTTTATCAAGTATGCGGAATTTACTTAATAAAGCTAAGAAGAATAACTTTTATTATAAACTCTAAATCTGCTTATAATGCAGATACTCTAATACAACTCTAAGATAATCGAACTTTTTTCTAAAACACTAATTCATAAACTCTAAAACTCTTTTTGGAATCGTACCTCTAATGCCAATCTAGGAGTCCTTTTATAGGCTCAAGGATATCCTAGTCGGTTTACAATTTGTAACCTTGTACGACAAGTAATCTAAACATAGAATACAATTCTTTCCATAAACGAATATAACAGTTCTTATGTTTTTGCAGTACTTTGACTTCGTAGTGCAGTACTTTGACTTTATCTTTAGCAGTACTTTGACTCTTTGACTATTTCCAGTACTTTGCAGCTTTCAGTACTTTCATATCTTCAGTACTTTCATATCCTCAACACTTTCATATCCCAACAAACACTGAATATTTTAACAAAACATACATCGTTTGTTCATCAGATTACAAGGTTCCTATTACTAGTACAAAAGATAAAATGATAAAGCATTTGATGATGTTAATCAAGGTGGATTCCTAGTGCTTCTAGCTTTGGTTTCTTTGAGAGGAGGGTTGCTTTGTTAGGATGCTCTCTTATCTTGGAATTCAGGTCAGTGCAGAACCTGATGTTTTCAGGAGATTTTATTTGAGAGGCCACTGGTAGGTAACTTACCATTGTAGCCACACCAGCTTGATCAATTTCACTCCATCTCTGGAATGATGGGTTCCCATAGACATCACAAAGAAAAGTCCTCTTTCAGGCTTTTCAATGACTAAGCAGTTCACAAATTTTACCCCTTTAGGAAGCTTCCTGTTACATTCAAAGCCATGCACCTTGGCTTCAGGCTTGGATTCAACCCTTTTCCTTTTACCTTGGGATGATTGAGGTTGTGATCCTTGAGCTGCAGTATGAGCTGGCTGTATCCCAAGCTGAGCTGGTACTTCCCTTAGTCTTTCATAACGCTTGCTGAGGGATTTCATCAACTCTTTGACCACCGCATTTTGCTTCTTTTCGATGTTGGGACCAAGCTCATCAAGTTTAGTGATCCCAAAGTCAGTTAATTTTAAGGGATCATGAACCTCAAAATACCTTTTATCATCCCCCTATAGACATTTATTGCCAGTGGTTTGGATCTGGGATGATTTTTACATCGGTGATTTTTTCAGGTACCCTTCTACTTGTCATGGTCCAGTTGTAGTTATCAATCCTTTCTTTCTTGATTGCAGCAACCTTCTTGTTCTTTTCATCAAGTCTTTTTCTTAGAGCAACCATTTCAACAACCTGAGCATCTTTGAACTTTTGGCCAACTTGTCCTTTTCCAACAATTTTAGGATCAATCCCTATATTTTTAGCTTTATCATTAACTACCTTAATCAAGGAATCCTTACTTCTTTGCTCTTCCTCAACCTGTTTCTTGAGTCTTTCTTCTTTTTCAAGATATGCAGTTAGCTATTCTGAACTGAGCTTGTACTTTTTGCCTTGTATTTTGTAGAGGATTTTTTCAAGCTCATGTGTGATCATGATGGCCTTGCCTTTATCTTGAGCAGATGAAGAGGATGATACCAGTGGGGGTGTTGTTGTTGTAGTCACTGAGAGTGTTGTTGTGATTGGTGGGATGGATGAGATTGGGATTGCTGATACATGTGGTGTTGGCTACCCCTTAATGTGAGAGGGAGTCTCTTCAGCAGCTCTCTCCCCCTCAACTATTGTCGTAGCGTCAGTGAGGGCAAGAGTTGTTTGTAACACTGAGGGAGAAGGAGCAGCTTGACCTTTGAAGGCGAGGTAGATCTCCGAGACCATGGACTTAATGTCAAATGTATCTTGTTGAAGACTGGAGACTTTTTCAGCAAGAGTGGCCTAAGACAATTCCAGTGCTGTCATTTTAGGCTCGAGATTCCAGGCCATAGAAGAAGAAGATTTAGCCAGATCAGTAATCTTTGCATCCAATGAACCCAGGGTGGATGGAAGAGACTGCACTGAGGAGCTAAGACCCTATACATTTGCATTGTTGAGCATGGTGATCAGTTCAGTGAGACTGGAGGAATTTTTCATGTAGACCTCAGTAGCTTCGAGCACTTTGGATTTGAGTGATGGGTCTTCTTTGACAGACTCCCTGATTTCATCCAGTTTGGTGTGAGACTCATGCAAGTATTTGAGAAATTTTATCAGGTTTTCATCCAGTTTGTGTAGATGTTCATACATGAGATCTATGTGCTCATCAGTGTTTGCATTGGTAGCAACTACTTCAGCTTTCAGATCGGCATAACTAGCAGCTGCTTCAACATTATGATCCCAGAGGGTATCAGTGACACCAGAGTATAGTCTCCTTGTAGCCCTTTTAATCCACATTACAGGCCTCCTTTCAGTGAGTGGAATGGAGTTATCATATTGCTTCCATTCATCAGAGGTTGAGGAGTCTGAGGAAGAAGAGGAGTCATTATCGGCTTGAAAAGGTGACTCCTCAGGCTGTTGTTGAGCATCAACGTCTATTTCTTCTTCAGCAGAAAGGATTTCATCTTCACTGTCAGCAAGCTCCTCATCAGAAAAGAGTATATCATTAACCTCAACAACTGTAAGCAAACCAGTGGTGGTGATGGGTTCCGTATCAGCGGTGGTTTTTGTCCCTCTGAGTCTTTGTCCCCCTGTGACCCCTCAGACACTGATGGGTTTTTCCCTGTGCCTTCTCCGGAGTCAGGATTGGTTGTGAGTTCCATATCGGCGGGTTGTTTCTTTCCCTTCGAGTCTTTATCCCTCGATGCTCCTTCAAGCACTGGTGGGTGTTTCCCAGTGCCATCCTTAGAAGCGGTGGTAGTGATATCCCTATTAGTGGGTTGTTCATTTCCCTCTAAGTCTTTGGGATCAGTAGCTGTGCCCTTGGACAAAAGCTGTGTTTTGCGAATGTCCTCCTTAGGCTTTGTGGAAGGCGCTCCCCTACCAGCGGGTTGTATGTTTCCCTCTGGATCTTGGGGAGTAGTCTGTGGCACCAAGGACACTGATTGTGATGTATCAGTGTCCTTCGTTTCACTAGGGTAGATGTTGCTTGGTCTCCTTTGGGTGTCTTGGCAGTCTGGGTCTTTTTGGGCCTTTTAGGCTTTGCTCCAGAAGCCTCAGGGCCCTGAGACATGGGTTTGGTTTTAGTCCCAGTCTAAGACTTCCCCTTTCTCTTTTTAGGAGCGGGGTTTGGAGAAACTTAATCCCTCTGGTTGTTTACAGCAACCATATGGGCCGTCAATTCAATTTCAGTGACAACAGATGGTTCTTTTTGAAAATTTGAGGGGCTCAGGATGCCAGGTAAAGCATACTATTTATATTCCTGAGGATAATTGCAACCCAGTAATGCTTGCAAAGCACATGAGACAAACCTAGGGTATGAAACATATTTTGCCCTAGTTTTGCTCAGTAGCTTGGTTACGAGATCACTGTAAATGATCTCCCCTATGTCGACATTAGTCCCTGTCATCAAGCTGTATGCCATCATCAACTGAATAGAATTAACTTGTTCAGTGGATGAATGGTTCCCGCCGAGAACCTGAATCACAAAAGTGAATAGGATCTTCCGAGCCACCGGAAAAGACTTCTTGGTGACTGGGGTTTTGTCCAAAAATTTTGGATCCAAAATAATTTTACCCAACTCAGTCTTAACAGTGGTCAGGTCAGGGTGAGCAACATATTGTCCCAGATTATAGTCAAGCCCTGTTGATGTACAAAATGTTTTATAGTCCAGGGTGATTGATTGTTCCCCGTTTAAAATTGAGAATTTGATGAGAAACTCCCTGAGTGGTCTAAGGTCTGTCTCAACAGTTGTGGGTGTCGGGTCATAGGCCACTGCAGTTGCCCGAAACTCCCTGAGGAGGTTTTGGTACAGTATTGAAAGGGACTGAACAAAGGCTGGGACATCATGTGGGTATTCAAAATTTCCTATAACATTATTTGTTTTAAACTCAACATTTTCAAGACTGCCCACCCAATGAGGTGCAAAATGAATACTTTGTGTTCTTGCCATTTCCATTGAAAGATTTTAGGGTTTTTTCATAATGTTTGACAAGAGCAATCAAAGAGGTGAAAATATTTTGAGTTTGGTGATGAAAAACCTTTTGTAAAATTGTTTACCGAGAAGATTTTGCTTAAAAACTGGTTGAAGATTAAAGAACACACAATGTTTTCTGGGTAGAGAAAAGATTTTGACAGAGTTTTGATGCAGAAAACAATTTGTGAGTGTTTTAATGTGTTTTGAGAGGGGTATTTATAGAGTGGTGAGAGGGTAGATTTTGCACATGTGAGGATTTATAAAGTTTTTATTGAAAACATTTTATTTACCTCATTTAATGCGACCACTCCACTACCGGCACTTTTCTCACGGTATTCAAGGGAACAGTTGCAGTGCACAGTAAAAGTGCATCTTGCAGGTTTAAAATATCCTAAGGATATTTGTTGTGAGAGGAGGCATTAAATGCCAATTGGGATGAAGTAAGGTTGTGAGGGACCCTTGACATGGATGACAGAAGGATATAGAGACATATATTCCTATATTAAATTGGTATGTTTACCAACCTAGGACATTTAGTAACTAAAATACTTAGAGCATTTAGTTACCCATTCAATGATCTTTGTCAATTGTCAGGGACCCTGAATGAGTCTTACTCATTCAGTGAGAAGATTATTTTGGGCTTTGTTCAGGGATCAGGGACCATTTCAGAGAAAACTTGCTGAGATTAGGATTGGTTATCAGGTTGCTGACTTTCAATGTCAAGCATTCCTAATTCAGCTTTCAGTCTCTTGAAGGTAGGTTCATCCAAGGGTTTGGTGAAGATATCAGCAAGTTGATATTCAGTAGGGATGAAATGGAGTTCTATGTCTCCTTTCATGATGTGGTCCCTGATAAAATGATATATGATATCAATGTGTTTGGTTCTTCGGTGAATGACAGGATTGTTGGAAATTGCAATTGCATTGGTGTTATCACAGAAGATGGGTACCATTTTGTAATGGATGTCATTGTCATTGAGTTGACTTTTCATCCATAGCACATTTGCACAGCATCCTGCAGCTGCCACATATTCAGCTTCAGCTGAAGACATAGCCACTGATTGTTGCTTTTTAGCACTCCAACAAACCAGTTTTCCTCCAAGAAATTGACAGGACCTTGAGGTTCTTTTTCTGTCCATGTTGCAACCTGGATAATCAGAGTTAGAATGTCTTTTGAGGTCAAACCCTGAACAATTTGCATAGTAAAGTCCAAGGCTTGGAGTTCCCTTCAGGTATCTAAGAATTCTTTTTGCTGCAGTGAGATGGGATTCTTTAGGATTGGACTGATATCTAGCTATTAGACATACTGAAAATTGTATGTCAGGCCTGGAAGCGGTTAGTTACATCAGTGATCCTACAATCCCCCTGAAATGAATTTGATAGACTGATTTGCCAGTGAGATCAGTTCCAAGGTTATTTGGAGGGACCATTGGTGTCTTTACTGAAGCACAGTCAGATATCTCATATTTCTTCAAGAGATTTCTGGTATATTTCTCTTGACTGATGGAGATTCCTTTATCAGTTTTCCTGATTTGTAGTCCAAGGAAGTATGTGAGTTCACCCATCATGCTCATTTCAAATTTCTTTGTCATCAGTTTTTCAAACTATTTGCAGAGAGTATAATTTGTTGAGCCAAAGATGATGTCATCAACATACACTTGGACTAGTATCACATCTTGTTTTGTCCTATAGATAAATAGTGTGTTATCTATCTTTCCTCTAACAAACTTGTTTTGAATCAGGAAGGCTGAGAGAGTTTCATACCATGCTCTGAGAGCTTGTTTAAGTCCATATATGGCTTTGTCAAGCTTGCACACATAGTCAGGGTATTCACTACTCTTAAAGCCAGGAGGTTGCTGAACATACACATCTTCCTTGAGTTCACCATTTAGGAATGCACTTTTTACGTCCATTTGGTAAACTTTGAAGTTCATGTAGGTTGCGAATGCAAGGAAGATCCTGATGGCTTCCATTCTTGCAACAGGAGCAAATGTCTCATCATAGTCAATGCCTTCTTGCTGAGTATAACCTTTGGCTACACGCCTGGCCTTGTTTTAAATGGCAGTGCCGTTTTCATCAGTTTTGTTTCTGAAAACCCACTTCATTCCTATGACAACGACATCATGAGGACATTTGATCAAGGTCATGACCTTGTTTTTATCAAACTGTTGAAGTTCTTCTTGCATAGCCTGAACCTAGATGGGATGTTTTAGAGCTTCAGTGACACTTTTGGGTTCTATTTCTGATAGAAAATCAGCATATAGACATTCATTGGCTGAAGTTGCTGATAACTTAGCAGTCATACTCATTGTGAGCATGCCTTCAGTGGGTTCACCAATGATGTTCACAAGCTCAATGTCATGAGATCTTGTCCACTTACTTTGTGGTCTAGGTTATGAGCTTGATGAGGTCACTAGAAGCACTGGAATGGGTTTAGTTGCTGGAGCCACATAATCATTTAGATCATCTGTTGAGATGCTTTGTTCAGGTTGGGGTTCATGAATCACAGGTTCCTGAACATTTGGTTTAGTATTACCTATCCGAGTAGGGACTGGTGGATTATCAATGAATTCACTGATTGTTGGTTGAGGAAAGTTGTGAGACAAAACATAGTATGAGATATCAACATCAACTTGATATGAGGGATTGACTTCAGTGTTGAACTCATCAGGAGGGTATCTTGATGAGTCGTCAATTCTTATTTCCTCCACTGCGGTATTGGTAAACCTGATGCTTTCTGAACTTTCATCAAAGGTGACATAAAAGGTTTCCTCAACTTGTTGTCTTCTGGTGTTAAACACCCTGAAGGCTTTAGATATCAGTGAGTAACCTAAGAAATATACATCATCAGCTTTTGTGAATGTGAATGAACACAAGACACCTAAATACATGAAAATAGCTGATATCAGGAATTCTTCCTTTAAAGATCTCGTATGGGGTTTTGTTATGCCTCTTAACAATGATTGACATGTTTTGAGTGTAACAGGCTGTTTTGACAGCTTCAGTCCAGAAGTGCTTTGAGAGTGCAGAGCCATTTAACATGGTTCTTGCAGCCTCAATGAGAGTTCTGTTTTTCCTTTCAGCTATCCCATTTTGTTCAGGGGTATAAGGAGATGAGAAATTTTGGGAAATTCCTTTTTCATCACAAAAACTCTCAAGCTCTTGATTTCTAAACTCAGTACCATTGTCAGTTCTGATTTGTTTAACAGTAATGCATTCTGATTTTCAATCTTTCTTATGAATGACATTATGGTTTCAGCTGCCTGACTCTTTTTTGAAAGAAAGTATACCCAAGTGTATCTTGAGAACTCAACAACAATGACCAGTGTATACTTCTCATGCTGGAGTGATCTTGGACTGACAGGTCCAAAGAGATCCATATGTAGGAGGTGAAGGCAGCTTTTGATGGAGAAAATTTGTTTTGTTTTAAACGATGCTCTGTGATGTTTTCCTTTTTCACAGGCTGAGCATGGTTTATCTTTTGCAAAAACCAGTGATGGTAAACCAAGGACTTTGTTTTGTTTTGCCAAGTTTTTTATATTTTTGAAGTTTAAGTGTGATAGTCTCTTATGCCACAGCCAGTTGACAGTTTAAGTGGCTTTGGCAAAGAGACAAGTTCCATTCTGAGAGAGAGTTGACATGTCCAGTATATATACATCATCTCTCCTAGGAGCTATTAAAACAACTTCTTTGTTGGTATTGAAAATAGTACCTTGTTTATCATTGAACTGTACTATGTACTTAGCATCACATAACTGACTCACAGTGATAAGATTGTATTTCAGACCATTGACATAAGCTATTCTAGAGAAAACTATTCCATTGCAGTTTACTGAACCATAACCTTCAGTGGGACATGATGAGTTATCACCAAATACAACCTTGGATCCTAGTTCATTTACATACTTGTGAAGATACTCTTTAACACCAGTCATGCTCCTTGAACATCCACTATCTAGATGCCAAATAGGCTCCTTGGCGTGTCTCTGCACAAATAGTAAACTGAATTAGTTTCTCTTGCTGACCCACTTACTAGTGGGCTTGGGTCTCATGGTCTGTTTGAACTTAGCAATTGATTCATGGTCAGTGGTTGAGTGAAGTGTGCTACCACAGGTTTTGCATTTGCTTACTGAGGAAGACTCAGTGATGTAGGGTTGTTTTGAACTTCTCCTTTCCTGGATGACTCTATCATGCTAAGATGTCTCATGAGCTGGATTTCCACATATATCACAACAAGATTTCATGAGACAGTCACTAGGAAGATGATCATTATAGCCACAATGTGGGCAAGGAGGAAAAGGTTTAGCTTTAGGTCTTTGACCCTGCTTTGAGGATGATGCATATTGATGACCAGATTTGGTATGAGTTGCTTCACTGAATGAGCTTACATACTGTAAGTGATCAAAAGTTCTGTGATCTTCCTTTTTTGCAGATCATGCAAAAAATGATTCTGTAGCAATTATCCGTGGTATGGCTGGTATAATGGCACAGATTACACTTCTGTTTGGGTTTGGTGTTAGATTTTGACCTTGATGACCTAGAGGAGGCTGACTTAGTTTCCTTGATTGTTGAATCAGGAGCTTTTTCAATGGTTTCCATCTTGTCAGTCAACTTCCTCACAAGTTCAGTCAGTTATTGGATTTGGTCTGCTTCAGTAGGAGCTGAAGATGTGGAAGTCTCAGTGGGAATAGAGTCTTCTTGGGTTAGTTTTGTTGGTCTTTTCAAAATGGTTCTGCCTAGACCTGACCTTTCTTTAGGAGAGTGAGGGTTGAATTGTAGTAGAGTAAGCTCAGAGCTAGGTGCAGCACCCTAAAGAGATTTCAGTGGTGGAAGCGGTGCTTCAGATTCAGCTTCAGACTCAGTGATGTGCTTAGTACTACTGGGTACATCAGGGAGTCAAAGCATGCTCTTGAGAGCTTGACTCTCAGGCTCAATAATACTTCCAGAATCGAAATTTGGAAGCTTACTCTCAGGGTTTACCCTTTCAACCCAATCACTGGGTTTAGGCATTAACTCCTTTTTGGAGAGCATCCCAGCAGACACGAATGGTTTTGGGATTTGGTCTTCACTGAGAGGATCAGTGAGATGATCTTCAACTAGGATTCTATTTTTGCTACTAGGGGCTTGAATAGTATCAAAGACTCTAGGATTCTTAGCAGTCCAACTTTCAATGATATCTTTTTCCTTTTTAAGTTCTTCCTGAAAGCTTGATTTCTTTGAACTAATTTAGTGTTTTGAATTTTCAGTGTAACAGCCTCAAGCTTGGCTTGTTTTAAAAGAAGCAATTCATCCTTACACTTGTTTAATTAAAAACTTAACTTGTTGTATTTAGAAAAAAGATTAAATCTTTGCTCCTTGATAACATCAAATTATCCTGAATATTTAGTGTCAATTTCCCCCCGATAATGCTTGTAATTTATATCATTTATATGGATTTACGCTTGGTTTCCATTATATTTCACTTTTAGGTAAATTACGAGCATTAGAACTAAAGAGACACGGATTTGGAGATTTTATTGAAGATATATCATAGTATGCTCATTTTGAAGAAGTTACAGCGTAACTCCACTCTCACAATTACGCCGTAACCAAAGCATGGCTCAGAAAACCAACTTAACAGAAGATTACAGTGTAACCAAGATTTATTGAAGATACGGCGTAACTTCTTCCAAAGGTTACGCCGTAACATTTCAGTGCAAAATACAAAGAATTGTATGTTACGGCGAAACTCCTATAATTAGTTACGTCGTAACCAGATCTGGCCTATAAATACCCCATGATTTCCAGCATTTCAAATGATCCCATTTCACACACAACAATCAGAGAACGTGAGAAGAAGTCGAAGGCAGATCTAGAGGAGCATACAGAGCTATCTCCAAGGGTGAAATCACTCCCCTAAAATAAGCATTAGCTTTTTATCTTTTCTTTACTTTCAATTCATGTATTTTGTAACATTAAACATTGAATTGATTGTTATAGTTAATATGAGCGGCTAAGCACCTCTTGGTGCTGGCCTAGTTATGATTCCTTAATTGTTTTGTTTGCGTTTACATTGCTTCTGTATAATTATTTCTAAGTGTATGCATGCATAGTTTGTTGGTAGCTACCCTTGTTTCGGTAGTTTTGAATGGCGGTAGAGGCTAGTTGCTTAGAAGATATGACCAACTGACCCTAAGTGAGTATACTGAGACGGGAAGGGTAAGATATGACCAACTGGTGACCCTTTCTACTTGTGTGATTTAACCAACTTATCACCTACTGTTTGGATGAACTTAAGAAGTAAGGGTTGAGTGTTTAAGATGCTAGCGCCCGGGCACTCACTATTATGAATCTAGCATGTAGCGGTAGTTAATGACTTGGCTTAGGAGACCAGGAACAACTGGACTTATGAGGGGACATCTGACTTCTCCAGTGGGACCCTTTGCTGATAGGTTAGGACGAACTGACCAAATGTTGTCCTAGTGACTTTGACCCCACCTGAAGTAATTGGAAGTAATTAGACGTAAACACTACTAATTAGGATGAGTAACTAGGTTAGCACCTATCTCCTCTATTGATCACAACCCTCTCCTTTATTTGCTTTTATTTTCTTAGTAGTTAATTAGTTAATTCCTTATCAAAATCATATTAAAATCTGTGACACCTAGACTCAGTATAAATCCGTACACATAGCTCTTGGGACGACCTCGGGTTTACCGAATACTACACTACACACGACCGGATACACTGCCCATTAGTGCATTAGGTTAGACCATAGGTATAACGAGTAATTATAAATTTTAGAACCTGGTCAATAAAACCTGCATCAAGTTTTTGGCCCCGCTGACGGGGAATTATATTTGGATTTCTATTAAGTCTTTCATTTTTGTTTTGTTTTAAAAATGTTTCTCAAATTCTCACGATCTCTTTTCAAGTTTCAGGTACCATGGAAGTTGTTAACATTGATGACCTCACTCTTGAGGAATATTTGGCGTTGACAAGAGAAGAACAAGGGTTGGGGCTCGTAAGACCGGCAATTGGAGCTAATGTCCGTTTCGAGATTAAAGACCAATTTATGAGGGAGCTTCATGCTAACCCTTTTTCAGGAAACATGGACGAACATGCTTATGAGCATGTTGAAAATGTCTTATACATCGCAAGCCTTTTCAGCATTCCAAGTGTGTCTCATGACGTTGTTATGCTAAGGGTGTTCCCCATGACTCTTACTGGGGCTGCCAGATGATGGATCGAAAGATTGCGGCCGATGCAGTTGATACATGGACCCTTCTAAAGAATCACTTCATCCAGAGGTATTGTCCTCTGTCAAAGATATCTAACCAGCTCTTGGAGATCCATAATTTCAAGCAAGAAGACGATGAAACATTGTATCAAGCCTGGGATAGATACAACGATCTCCTTTACAGGTGTCCTACACATGATCTAAACAACCAGTAAAAGGTCAACATCTTCTACAAAGGAATAAACGTGACTACAAGACAGATGCTGGACTACCAAGGACCAATTCCAAGCATGACTCCTACTCTAGCAATTGAAGCCATCCAAAAAATGGCTGATCATTCACAGAAATGGCACGATGGAGGAAGCAAAAGAAACCAAGGCGGAAATCTTAAAGGAATTGCAGCCATCACTAGCAAAATTGAAAATCTGAGTCGAGATATGCTAAAAATCATAGAAACTGTTCATGTCATCCAAGTAGGTTGCAAAAGCTATGGAAGAGGACATCTCACCAAGAATTGTCCTCACATTATCGAAGAAAGCATAATTAAAGAATCTAAATATGGAGAAAATCAACCGTTTTACGGAGAAAATTGAAATAGTAATGGCTATCGTGGAGGATCTGCTGGGAAATACAATCGTGGGCCATATGGAGAAAAAAGGCCCAATATTAAAGAGACCATTAACAAATTCCTGAAAACTTCAGCCCAAAGACAAAAGGAACAAGATGAATGACTGAAAGAATTCCAAGAAAACACTGATAGAAGTCTTTCCAATCATGACACAACCCTAAAGAACCTTGAAACAATGGTGGAAAAACTTGGTGAGAAGGTAAGGAGGAATAATACTAAGCTGGAAGGGACAAAACCCACAATGGAATGTAAGGTCATCTTTTATGATGAAGACTCAAAATTACAAGCCAATTCTCCCTCCAGGAGTTTGGATTATTCAAGTGGAAATTATGGCGACAATGAGAAGTTACACCGTAACACCTCTTATGAGTTACGGCGTAACTATTTTTTTGACAGCGATCGTGGCATTATGATGAACACTGATGATAACGACACAACAGAGTTACGCCGTAACCCAACATCACAGTTCCGGCGTAACTAGGATACGTGGGCAGACATGTTTCTCGAAGTGGACGAATCAGGGATACAGGTAATTAACGGATGGTCCCACGATATTATTTTATGCCCTCTGTCCCCATCTAAAAGAAAATATCACTGGTGCAAGAAAATACCCATATCTAAGGGGGACAGGTATGATCTTTGGGCTTCGTGCAACCCTCGAAATGAAATTTGTGATGGAGGAACCGATAAGGATAGGGTCAAAAACAACAAATTCATGTGGACTGCTTATACTGATGAAGAAAGGTTGGAAAAGCTCTCATTCGAGGAAGTAGAAGAGCCACCTATCACTCACTGCTGCACTCTGATAATCATAACTGACAATGAGTCTACGCGAGCATGGCCTACGTGCAACCCTTTCCGCGAGTATTGCAACGGGGGTGGTAACCTAAAAGAAGAAGAATGGACGTGCCCTCATGAGCTTGGAAGACATGATGTCATGTTCGGAGATTTGTCATTTGATGATTGGTATGCGATACAATTCGGGAATGCTAAAATTAACCCGTATCTTCTAAAAAATCTCAAGATTGACTACGAGGATCATTGTCTGAAAAAATAATTGGTTAATAATGACATCTACTGCGTGGAAGATCCTTTAAGCAACACTGATGATGAAGAAGCCCGAAGTCATTGGTCTGAAAAGATAAAAACTCCTAGGGAAGTTTTCTGGGCATCGTGCAACCCTTATGACGATAAATGAAATGGGGGAAGCAGCTTAATGAGAGTTGGAGAGGATGAATTCTTTTGGACCTCAACCAATGATGCAGAAAGAACGAAATTTCCTTGGTTAGACAACTTGGGATTTGACAGTTGGGTCAAGATCAAATATGGTAAAGTAGATGAGTTGACAAAGGAAAAGATCTGGAATGAATATATGCGTAAAGAAAATACAAACGACGAGGGTCTTAACGACTTGAGTGACATAACAATTGAGGGTACCAAAGAGTCGGTGAGAAATGAGATAGAAGAATGTGAACGTATACTGGTAGAAGATTTGCTCGACGAGGAATGGTTTAAAGGCACCGAGTCTGACAACGATGACATAGAGGGGGTTTTAGATTACCTTGAGTTGCAAGGGAAAAAGGAATTTACTGACCCCGATGATGAATCATATGAGCAAAGGAGGTGCAAACTCCTTGGGATTCCATATAAGAGGCCACCACTGATTATTGCTGAAAAATACGAGTTTACTAGATACCACTTGGGGCCGGAGGAAAAATTTTGAAAAATTTGGAAGGTCGAGACTAAAGAGTACCTCCGCGCTGCCACAAATGTCTCCTGGGTCAGACATAACTTGATGAAGGACATGGAGGAAGTTGGCCAAGTCCAAAGGACACCATAAAGCCCCGAGGCTCTGAGTCTAACTTAAAGACTCGTAAATAAAGAAAAGTGCTCGTTCGGGAAACAACCCGAATTATCCCTTTCATTTGTTTTTATTTCCTTTCGGTTTGGTTTTGTGTTTTTAACCATTTTTGCAGGAAATGAAGAAAATTTGCTACTGCAGCATACTAATCCAACCAGAGTTATAGAGTAACTCATTCTCATGGTTACGTCGTAATAGGCCTTAGTGCAACAGAACTACTCAGAAGCATGACCAATTACGGCGTAATCCCATGAAATGGTTACGCCATAGCCACACCCCTGTAGCATCTGTCAGGTTTTGCTTAAATGCAGTTTAACTCCTTATGGGAGTTACGACGTAATCATCCTCTGTAACACTTCTTTCATTTTAAACACAATAACCTTGTATTAGTTTTCAAATGAACTTTGTGGGTGTGTTCCCTGTAAGCCCTCACGAGACTACACTCGTCCACTTGGGATACCAAGTGGTTTAAAAGGCTTGTTGCATGCGCTAAATGCAACCGTGATTCCTACAAAAGTGAGTTAGTTTTATTTTTCATTTTTCATTTTTCTTTTTAGAATTATGCTTGTCGGTAGTTTGATTTCAGGGATTGAAGTTTGCTCGTGGATGCTTATGCGAAGGCACGACTCTTTTTCGTAGGCCTTCTTTCTTTTTGGAGCAAATTTCGTTCTCCCTCTAATTCTACTTTTCTCTTCACCTTTATTTAACGCTTAGTACAAAAGGGACTTTGTACAGTTCAAGTGGGGGGACGGGAGTAGAATTATCTCTTGAACTTTATTTTGCCCTCGTTTTTCTAGTTTAATTTGAAAAATTATGCCATTTTTAAAATTTTGACGTGTTTTTCTTAACCTAACTAGATTAGACCTTAGCCGAGCACATATAACCCTTGATATATTATGGTGAGATTAGCCTTATCCGTTTCCAAATTTTTACCCCAAATCCACCAAATTATGAGTGTGCCGGTAGCTTGTAAACTTTAGAACTTGGCCTTTACATCATTTTGAGACCATAGACGAGGTATGTTTAGTTATCTCAATGTATTTGGACTTTTTAGTTTTAGAAGCCAGTATTATAGGATTATCACCCAAATAGCCTACCATTGTGTGTCTATCGATTAGTCACCTCGACTTCTCGACCCCCATGTGAAACCCTTTTGTTGCACTCACCTTTAGTGCAAGATACCCCTAGATACACCCATCTAAGCAATTCCTTTCATTTTGTTAACCCAATATATTATTTCGTTACACCTATACACCTTAACCTACCCTATAGTCTTTATTTGTGATTGGGAAGTCATCATTTGCCTAAGTTCAAGGTTCAAGTGGAAAGGTTTGGGAATCACGCTTTTGTCGATGACATATTCTTAAAGATCATTGAAGACCCCCTGAATTCCCATTATTCATCTCAAGTGGGGGGATGTTATGTGTATTTGTTATTCATTTTTTTTTAAAGTGCGTAGTTATAAGCACTATATTATGAGCTTGTTATAGATTTAGTATCGAGGAGGCCACGTCGGTCACATTTGAAGAAGGAAGTTGGAAGTGTGCCCATCATGACGTCCTCTAATGGCACATCTACTGGATTATATCATAATCCGGTTTCTTGACTTCGAAACTTGAACTTTGGGCAGACGGTAAGTGGTGATGACTTGGTTATAGATTTAGACTATTTGCTTGATTTTTATTTTACACCATTTATATATCCCATTTCTTATCCTACCCTTTAGTCATGAAGCATGTCTAGGTGATGCAGCGAGCAATCTTTGGTGTCTTGGCCATGGATTTGGTCATGTACCATTGGTTTTGTCCACTTCGCCGTGACATGTTAGTAATGACGAGTCACCTTTAACCTTTGTCGTGTCTACCCATATTGACTTCGAGAATTGTTTTGTCCTTAACTCTAGTGGTGGAGATTTTTGTAACCGCCAAGCTTATGATAGAATACATGCTATGACTGTGCAATTGAGTGATCACCCCGAAATTGACACTTAGAATAGTTGAGAGATTTGAGTGTTTCGTTCCCATTTCATGAGGTGTTCGGCTTTGTTTTACTCTAGCATAAGGGATTTGTAAACTTATATTTTCTAGATATTGGGAGATATCTGTGGAGTTTGTTAGACTCCATGGACCGTTTAGAGCGCTAGGGTTTAACAATAACAATGATAAAGAACATGCACAGCGGAATTTAACAAACATCAATGTTATTGACACAAGGTTTCTTTCACAATCACCACCAATTATTATTTGATCAGAATAATAACGTGCTACCTAAATGTAACAGAGATCTAAGACACCTCAGATTTTGGGGGTTAACTAAACTACTTTCCTAGGTGTTTACAAGACTATATGCCTAGGACACACACACCTTTAATTACTACATTGTGGAAGACTTAATTAATCAAACCTACATCCCATGTCCTCTTTATATACTAGAGTATTAGGGTTTACAAATCTCTACGAAGGACTAATAAATAAAATTCTTTTGTAAGCAAGTCCTTCCATCTTTTTTTTAGATTTCTTTCTTGTCACTTTAAGTCCTTGATGTTTCATTCTTTATTGTTTTGTATCATCAAATAAATAAACCCAACAATCTTCTCTTATTTGATGATGACAAAACAAACACGGTTCTTGTATGAACTTCCCTAGACGAAGAAGAGAAGTTGAGATAATAAAATCTCGCCATGAATGAAACATTCTTGTCTTCCCCTTAATCCATGCCACGCCACTCCAACATCTCTTCCCCTTTTTGTTATCAACAAATAGAGAATATAAGCAGTAAAAACTACCCCTTGAGTGGTGCATGAACATCAATGATTCTTCAAATCTGTAAGCTTCTTGTAATGATTACTTGTGAATAAAATCAAATATAACGAACTTGATGAAGAAGTAAAATAACCCAAACTCGTATCTTATGTCTTGTTTTTCCACGTGACGTTGAACTTATAGTGCTAACCAAAAATATAAGTAGATAGCAACCTCTTGACAAAATCCTCATCTTCAATGAGATACTGAGCACTACAATGTAACTCCTTTAAGTGATAGTTAACTAGGTCTTCATCCATCCACCCCTTGACCTATGAAAACTAGATTTTGCAAGTCTTCATCACAATCATTGAAGCACGAACAAGTTACTTTTAAACGATTCCGCCGTTTAAAAATATAATAAGAACACGCATCCAAGAAACTCCACTTCATCTTCAAATAAGTGATAAATAATCCTCTTCGTAATCAATTAATTAATAAAAACAAAAACAACCTTTTTAACACTTGTAAGAACAACTTCCAATAACCTGTGTGTGTGAGCCAAAAATCCCAGGTGTGTGTCAAACCATCTAAACTCCAAACATTAGAATATACTAACTCATCTCTCATAACCAAAATAATAAATCTTTTATATTTTGTTCGAGATCCTCTATTCCAACCAACCTTCAATCAATAACCTATTCACTAATTAAATCAAATAAAAAACACCAACCCATTATCAAACCTTGACCAATAAGATATAAGGATCGCAAGTAAATTCAGCCAATGATCCATATTAAAACGTCAACATGATCCCAACCAACCAATTAGAAGAAAACAATGCATCACTGACTCAATCTAAGATGTCGGTGACCATGCAAACACTACAAACAAATAAGGTATACTTTACCTTAACATGCAGTACCTCAACTTATATTCGTTTACCTTTTCTATGTACTCATTAACCACGTCATGAACCAAAAACCAGGAACAATTCACGAGAAGAAGTGTAGCAGCATAATATCAAAAGCATGAATCTGCGTGATCACGTATCTTTGGAACCCACGAGCAATATTAACCAATTTGTTGTGAATCTTATACAAACCCACGTGAAACCAAACACTCAACCAATGATTACCCTTTATAGCTCCATCAAAACTCCATGATCAGTACAAGTGTGACAGCAGTCAAGTAGCAGTAGTAACAACATCGTAGCAGTGGGAACGAAATATACTAGCAGTGGTAACAAGACTTGTAGCAGTGGTAAGAAAACATGCTAGCATTGGTATATTCCGAGCACTAGTAGTGGTAACGAACGAGGTAGCAGTGGAATCATGCGACTACAATCAAACTTTCACTAACATGTATGTGAACTTGTTTAGAATCCATCATGCATAACTCTCGTCATGAATCAAACATATATACTCCAAAACTGCTTTCTTTCACGGTTAGTAGACACCAAACAAGTATTACAAACTTCCATAATGAGCTTAAAATAAGTATGCATGAAATCAAAGAAGTTGAAATCATAAAAACCCTAAAATTCGACTTTCAAAAACTCCTTCAGCAGCCATATTTGACAGCCTGTAACTTTTGCATAAAATCACAGATCGACAATCCCTCCGGTGGAAAGTTAGATGGCTATATAGAGAACGACCACCTAAAATTTTGTCATGATCCAACGGTTAACAAAAAAGTTATGATCATTACAAAACAGTGTTGTAGTAACCTTACGAAAAAATTTCGGTTTCTGCAGCAGACTTTGACAGCTTATAACTTTTGATTGAGAGCACGAATTGACGATCCCTCCGGTGAAACCTTAGACGGATATACTGAGGTGCACCAGAAAATATTGTAGCTCGATCCAACGGTTCAATAAAAAGTTATGCCCTCTTGAAAACAGTGCTGCAGAAGTATTACGAAAATTGTTGAAATTCGATTTTCTCATTCCTTTTTCACCAAGAAACCTTGTGAATCCCTAGGTAACGAGCTCCCCGAGCTCTGATACCAATTTTGGAGTTTGTTAGACTTCATGGATCGTTTAGAGCGCTAGGGTTTAACAATAACAATGATAAAGAACATGCACATCGGAATTAAACAAACATCAATGTTATTGACACAAGGTTTCTTTCACAATCACCACCAATTATTATTTGATAAGAATAATAACGTGCTACCTAAATGTAACAGGGATCTAAGACACCTCATATCTTGGGGGTTAACTAAACTACTTTCCTAGACGTTTACAAGACTATACGCCTAGGACACATACACACCTTTAATTACTACATTGTGGAAGACTTAATTAATCAAACCTACATCCCATTTCCTCTTTATATACTAGAGGATTAGGGTTTACAAATCTCTATGAAGGACTAATAAATAAAATTCTTTTGTAAGCAAGTCCTTCCATCTTTTTTTTAGATTTCTTTCTTGTCACTTTAAGTCCTTGATGTTTCATTCTTTATTGTTTTGTATCATCAAATCAATTAACCCAACAATATCTTTTTAAGAATCTATCTAATAAGGTCTACTAGAGGGCAAGTAGAGTTCAAATGGGGGGATATTTGATAACATCAAATCATCCTGAATATTTAGTGTCAATTTACCCCCGATAATGCTTGTAATTTATATCATTTATATGGATTTACGCTTGTTTTCCATTACATTTCACTTTCAGGTAAATTACGAGCATTGGAACTAAAGAGACGCGGATTTGGAGAGTTTAATAAAGATATATCATAGTATGCTCATTTTGAAGAAGTTATGGCGTAACTTCACTCTCACAATTACGCCGTAACCAAAGCGTGGCTCAGAAAACCAACTTTACGGCGTAACTCTATCCAAGATTATGACGTAAACATACTAGGTCAAATGAGGTTCTGCGCCGCTACTAATTACACCGTAACTCATGCAATAACTTCGGCGTAACCAAGACTTCTTGAAGATATGGCGTAACTCCTTCCAAAGGTTACGCCGTAACTAGCATTTTAGTGCAAAATACGAAGAATTGTATGTTACGGAGGAACTCTTATAATTAGTTACATCATAACCAGATCTGGCCTATAAATACCCCACGATTTCCAGCATTTCAAATCATCTCATTTCACACACAACAATCAGAGAACGTGAGAAGAAGTCGAATGCAGATCTAGAGGAGCATACAGAGCTATCTCCAACGGAGAAATCACTCCCCTAATATAAGCATTAGCTTTTTATCTTTTCTTTACTTTCAATTCATGTATTTCGTAACATTAAACATTGAATTGATTGTTATAGTTAATATGAGCGGCTAAGAACCTCTTGGTGCTGGCCTAGTTATGATTCCTTAATTGTTTTGTTTGAATTTACATTGCTTCCGTATAATTATTTCTAGGTGTATACATGCATAGTTTGTTGGTAGCTACCTTTATTTTGGTAGTTTTGAATGGCGGTAGAGGCTAGTTGCTTAGGAGATATGACCAACTGACCCTAAGTGAATAGACTGAGACGGGAAGGGTAAGATATGACCAACTTACGACCCTTTCTACTTTTGCGATTTGACCAACTGATTACTTACCGTTTGGATGAACTTAAGAAGTAAGGGGTAAGTGTTTAAGATGCTAGCGCCTGGGCACTCTCTATTATGAATCTAGCATGTAGCGGTAGTTAATGACTTGGCTTAGGGGACCAGGAACAGCTGGACTTATGAGGAGACACCTGACTTCTCCAGTGGGACCTTTTGCTGATAGGTTAGGACGAACTGACCAAATGCTGTCCTAACAACTTTGACCCCACCTGAAGTAATTGGAAGTAATTAGACGTAAACACTACTAATTAGGATGAGTAACTAGGTTAACACCTATCTCCTCTATTGATCACTACCCTCGCCTTTATTTGATTTTATTTTCTTAATAGTTAATTAGTTAATTCCTTATCAAAATCATATTAAAATCTGTGACACCTAGACTTAGTATAAATCCGCACACATAGCTCTTAGGACGACCTCGGTTTTACCGAATACTACACTACACACGACCGGGTACATTGCTCGTTAGTACATTAGGGTAGACCATAGGTATAACGAGTAATTATAAATATTAAAACCTGGTCAGTACATTAGGGTTCACCATTCCAAGCATGATTCTTCCCAATGGCTAGATTGTCCTCTTCTGAGAGAGCCATTAGTGCACTGACTTGCACCATTTCATCGTCTAAGGAGACTGGCTCTTCATCCCAGTCGAAGACTTCAGCTACCAGGCCTCAAGAAGCGCTAGTTTAGCCTTGGCTTTCCTATACTTAGCTTCAAAATCGATAGATTTGTTTTGGTCAAACTTGTTTTGAAAATTTTGATGAGACTGATAGACTTTTGGTTGAAATTTGCTAAAGCCCAAAGACTGATTTGACCCTGAGGGTTTGTAAGAGGGTTCAAAATTTTTTTTTGAAAAATAGCCTTTGGAAATTGACCTCTTTTGTGACACTTAAAACATTCAGTGTCCTCATTAGCTTTAGCATTTGAAAAACTGTTATTTCTTCATATAAACCTTTTAGAGTTAGCAAGGAGTGCCCTTACCTGAAACTCAGTGTTTAAGTCATTCAGGTACTCCTCGCTTGTTCTCTCATCAACCTCATCGTCTGAATTTTCTTGAAAATCTTGAACCACACTGTTAGATAAAAAGGCAGTTGATAGTTGTGTTTAAGTGGTGGTCAAGGAATTCTTGTCTTCCTGAGACTTTTTCAAGTCAGGGTATCGTCTGTTGATGAGGTTTTCCTCATAGACAAATTTCCCATAAATTTCACGAAGTTCAAAATTCTGGATATGATTAGCATTCCTAAGTCCCTGAGAGAAATTCAACCACTTCTCAGGGAGACTAATGACAAAACCAACATTGATTTCATGTTTGGACAATTTTACACCATCATTTGACAATTCATTTAACAAAGTTTTATACCGGGTGTAAGTTTGAGAAAGAGTTTTTGAGTCTTTAGCTCTGAAGGTATTGTACTCAAGTTTCAGGTCTATAATCATGTTTTCCTTGTTATCTGAGGGACCTTCATAGTTGTGGACCAGGTCATTCCAGGTTTGTTTAGTTGTACTACAGCCAATAACAAACTCCATAACATCATCAGGAAAAGAAGATATGATGATGCTTTTGAGTCTTTGGTCCTGGTTGACCACTCTTCTCTCGTCCTGAGTCCACTAAGCTTCAGCTTTAGGCAAACCTTCAGCAGTCTTTGGGATAAATGGACCTTAATTAATACACTTAATGTAGTAAGGTTCCATCCCAGTCAAATAGCAAAGCATTCGCTTTTTCCATTTGTTAAATTTGCCACCTTCTAGTCGAGGGGCAACAACAGCATAGGCTCCACCCTTTTTATCGACAAGTTGGGCACATCACTTTCAGCCATTAGGATCCTGATTTGAAAAACATTTTTGAGCGGATTAAAAAAGTTTTTATAAACAGCCTTGCTCTGATATCACTTTTTGTTCCCGTTACACAATCAGTATAAAGACAATTTAAAACAACTAACTGTGAACAATGATTAAAGTAATACAAGTAAAAACACACTGAGTAATTTTCAACGTTTATATTCTTTATTAAGATGAATAAAAAAGAATACATTACGCAAGTACTTGCGGAATAGTACTTGGGATTGAAATGACAAGTATGGTATGACTCCTCACTAAGCTTAGGCTAAGTCTAAGCACAACTACACAGGAACCACTGAGCTATCTCAAGGACATAGTTGTATTTGGAGGAGTGAAAGATGGCTTGTGTGTGTTTTACAATTAATGCACAAGCTTGAAATCTTTCACTCCATCTCTAATGCTATTTATACAAGTATGGATTTTAACTCTATCCTAGAGGACAAACTGACATGTTACAGAAGACAAAATACTGATGTATTTTGTCTCTGTTTACATTTGCTATTTAGAGTAAGTGACAAAGCTGCTTTCTTCTAGTCAGTGATGACACTGAGCCTGGTAGTTAGCGATTTAGGGAAAGTTTGACTTTGGTTGATAAGGACTTTTTCTTATCTGTTCAAACTTATCCCGCCTTGTCCCACTCATTCTTCAATCTTCTTAGCCTTCAGTCTTCGTCTTCAGTGGTAGTAGTTGGTGAGGAGTTTTGGGATTCAGTGAGTTATTGTCATCACTCACTAAATCCACCATCTTCTTCTTGACTCAGTATTCACCCCTTAAGTTCCGCCTTACTGAGTGGAGAGAATTCTTCTTTGTCTCTTACTGAGTATCCTGAAGATAGCTCACTGAGTAGCTATGTGCTCAGTGACTTGTTAGTGTTTAAGGTTCTAAACACTTAGAGTATTTTCTATTCAAATCCTAGAATTAAGGGGTTTGGGTATTCACTGAACCCAACAGCTTGGTTTACGTGTTTGTGTGTGATACTCGTAGATATATCTATCTTAGATAATTGTCGCCAAAGGTTAGTTTTTCTATTTACCTTTTATTCGTTATTGTTTATTAAATACGTGTTTACCTAATTTCTTTGACTAGATCCAATATCGATGCGTACTCGTTTGCGTTACTTGGCTAACTTAGTTCTAAAATCCCAACTGTGGCATCACGAGCCAACTCGTTTTTGCGGTTATGGGTTACACATTTCTTTTAATAAACTTGTTTAAAAGGATGCATGAAATCTAATTTAGTTATTAGTTTTATTTTTGTTTTGACAACTATCTGCAATACTTGTCAATTATTAATAAAAAATAACAAGACACACACAAATTGAATTAATTTTTTAATTAGAATTATAATGATAATTAGAATTACATATTGTTTATTAAATACATAAAATAGCGTAATTACTTGTTAATTAAGTTTGCCATGCTTTTTATGTGTTTTCCGGCCACAAGACCCACTTAATTGCTTTTTGTGATGTATGGGGAGATCTAGGTATTGCACCTAGTGATGGTCTTATGGTTCTCATTTTAGGGAAGACTCGCGAGAGAACTCGGAACAATATGTGCTTATATATTGATGTTTATGCTTATATGTTTGTGATTCCATTATGTGCATTATTGTTACTTGCTTTGACCCCTAATTGTATGCAATATGGAATAATACATATCGTAACCATAACATTAATATTGATCTTTATTTACATGCCTAAATATCATTCTCATTGTGACCTGCTATTTGATTCATGGAAAATTGTTTTTGTAAAATAAAGTGATCTAATATATTGAAACAAGTTTTCATGAATTTAAAAAATATACGCTATGGACACTTGGGATGTACGGCTCACCCACTAGAACAAACTATAAAGGGGGTTTAAATAGGTGCGCAAAGTCACACCAAAAGGATTTTCGGTTATTGCTTCAGCGCTGACCTAGTCCTCTGCCTCCTTGTGAGTTCGATTGGAGCTACCGTGAACCATGATGATCACTACAATGTCATTACCAAAAGTTTTTAAAATTAGTGCTACAAAGTTGTTTTGCATGCTTCTTTGTACATGACTTTTACCACATTTATGTGCATACCTATTTGTTAATTTTAAGTCTATGTCATCCAACTATGAACATGTGCATTTGGATTGACTTCTTTGGTCAGACCTCAGGGCCTTTCCAACCGATGGTGATTATTTCGCTTAGGTCAGACCTTTGGTTATTTTTACACGTTCATAATTGGTCAACTTATTTCAAGTTGGCTTGGTCAGACCTTGAACCCGAGGTATAAGATGAGAAATAAACATGCTTTGACATTATTACTTGATAATAATGCCTTAAACAGTCTCATAAATTCTAAGAGTTGAATTATGCAACTAACGCTCATTGCTTACTTCTTGTCCTATTTTTTTCGCACTGGTTAGACCTCTGGTAATTAAGTGGGAGTGCAAGATGAATCTTAGTCTTATTAGTAATTAATTGAGTAGTTAATTATTTTATGAATGTAATTATTGAAAATACTAATTATTTGAACTTTTCAAAATTGTAGATAACTACTTGAGTCGGAAACAATTCGATACACAGGAGTTTCGTTGAGAAACAAAAACTCACTGGACCTAACTTCATTGATTGGTATCGCCAGCTTCGCATTATACTATCAGCTGAAGATAAGGAAACTTATTTGGAGCATCCTATACCTGCAGCACCTGTTGCTACTCCAGGCCACCCTATCCCTTCTGAGGCTCTTGCAGCTCACACTGCTTGGGTCAAAGGCTAAGAGGATATAACTGCCTTCATGCTCATGACTATGGAGTTAGAGATCCAACGAAATCTAACTCATCTTGGTGCTTATGACATGCTTCAGGAGTTGAAGTCTATGTTCTCCCAACAGGTAGAACAAGAGCTTCTACAAACTGCACGTGAATTTCACGCTTGCAAGCAGGAAGAGGGTCAATCGGTTAGCTCGTATGTTCTAAAGATGAAGAGCTACATTGAAAATTTGGAACGTCTTGTTCACCCAGTTACTCTGAACTATGGAGTTAGTTTGATCCTAATCAGTCTCTCTAAAGAGTACATTTCGTTTGTGCAGAACTTTAATATGCACAACATGGGGAACACTGTAAATGATTTACATGCTATGCTTAAGCAACATGAGCAGACGTTGCCAAAGAAAGATGCTGCACCTGCACTCTATAACATACGTGCGAGGAAGGTCCAGAAAAATCATAAAAATAATAAATCGTTTAAGGCTGCTAAAGGGAACCTTGGGAATGGAAAAAGCAAGTTTGGTTATGCTACTGAGTAGAAGCCATACAATGCTTCCAAACCAAAGATTCCTCCACCACCCAAGAAGGATAATCCAGCGAAGGACGCTACCTGTCACCAGTGTGGTGAGACAGGACATTGGAGAAGGAATTGTCCCCAGTATCTCGTTGAGTTGATGAAAAAGAAGAAACGGTCTCTTGCAGCTAGTTCTTCAGGTATTTTCACTATAGAACTCTACTCTTTTTCTAATACATCCTTAGTATATGACACTGGTTGTGGTACTAACTTCTGTAATACTACTTAGGGTCTCAGGGGAAGTAGGAAGCTAAAGCCAGGAGCTTTAAGTCTGTACGTGGGCAATGGTCAATGGGCAGGAGTTGAAGCTATTGGTGTTTTTCCTTTATGTCTCCCTAGCAGATTAATTATTGTCTTAAATTATTGTCATTATGCTCCCTCTATTACTAGAGGGATTATTTCAGTTTCCCGTTTGTATGACGATGGTTTTATTAACCGTTTTGAATCGAATAATGCAATTTCAGTTTCTAAGAATAACGTTGTTTATTTTACCGCTATTCCTCGTTATGGTATTTATGAAATTGATATGTCTTGTTCAAATACAAATGAAATTTATATGTTTGCTGTAAGCAATAAAAAGGCCAAGTCTAACTCTGACTCTACTCTCTTGTGGCATGGTCGTCTTGAAAACATTAGCAAGAAACGCATGGAGAAGTTTCAACACGATGGACTTCTCAACTCATCTGACATTAAGTCACTTGAAAAGTGTGTTTCATGCATGTCTGGTAAGATGGCAAGAAAACCCCATAAACATCAAGTGGATAGGGCTAAAGATCTACTTGGACTAATACACTCAGATATATGTGGCCCATTTAGAATCACGTCAAGACAATGAGAAAATTACTTTGTGACTTTCATTGACGACTATAGTCGGTATGGTTATGTTTACTTGCTGAAATATAAACATGAAGTGTTTGAAACATTTAAGGTGTTTCAAAAGGAAGTAGAAAACCAACTCGGGAGGACCATATCACTACGTTCTGATCGTGGAGGTGAATATATGAGTCAAGAGTTTTTGGATCATCTAAAGGAGCATGGGATTATTGTCCATCGAACTCCTCCTTATACTCCACAACACAATGGTGTATCTGAGAGGAGAAATCGAACCCTGCTTGACATGGTACGTTCTATGATGAAACAAACTACTCTTCCAAAGTCCTTTCGGGATTATGCCCTTGAGTATGTTGCACGCATTCTCAATATGGTTCCAATTAAGAAGGTTCAAAAGACACCATACGAAGTATGGCATGGGCAAGCCCCTAAGTTGTCTTACTTAAAAGTCTGGGGTTGTGAGGCACTTGTTAAGCATGATACACTTACTAAACCTAACAAACTTGAACCTAGAGCTGTTAAGTGTATCTTTGTAGGATACCCTAAGGAGAATATGGGATATTCTTTCTATCTTCCATTTGAGAACAAAGTTATTGTTGCTCGAAATGCTGAGTTCTTTGAGAATGATCTTATGGATCTTGAAGCAAGTGGGAGTTTAGAAGATCTTGAAATAATTCAAGATGAAGATACAAATCCTTCTTTAGACACTAGCATTCATCATGATGAGGAGGATCAAGAAATTGAAGAACCTCAAAGTGATATTGTTCCCATTCGAAAGTCCACTAGGACACGCCGTGCTCCTGACCGTATGTGTTTATACATTGACGCTGAGGAACATGAGTTAGGGGATCTTGGTGAACCCAATAACTATAAAGCTGCATTGCTGGATCCTGAATCCAAGAAATGGCTTGATGCGATGAATGTGGAAATGCAATCCATGAAAGACAATGACGTCTGGGTTTTAGTTGAGCTTCCTCCTAACTGCAAGACAGTTGGTAGCAAGTAGCTTTTCAAGAAGAAAACTGACATGGATGGTAAGGTATACACCTTTAAAGCTTGTCTCGTAGCAAAGGGCTTAACTCAAACCTACGGTATTGATTTTGAAGAAACCTTTTCTCCTGTAACAGACATTAGAGCTATAAGGATTCTCATAGCCATAGCAGCGTTCTATGACTTTGAGATATGGCAAATGGATGTTAAAACCGCCTTTCTCAATGGACATCTTTACGAAGAGGTCTATATGGAGAAATCTGAGGGTTTTGTTGATCCTAAATATCCTAACCATGTATGCAAGCTCAAGCATTCCATTTATGGACTTGAGCAAGCATTGAGGCAATGGAATAAACATTTTGATATTGAGATTAAGAAATTTGGATTTTCTCTAAATCAAAATGAGCCATGTGTATATCAGAAAGCTATTAGAAGTTATATCACTTTCCTAATTCTATATGTTGATGAAATATTGCTTATGGGAAACAACATTCCAATGTTACAAGATGTAAAATCCTATCTTGGAAGATGTTTCGCCATGAAAGATTTAGGAGAAGCTGCATATATTCTTGGAATCAAGATCTATCGAGACATATCTAAACGATTAATTAGTTTATGTCAAAGTGCATACATTGAGAAAATCTTAAAGAGATTTTGTATGGAGAATTCCAAACGTGGAGCTATCCCAGTGCAAGAAGAGCCTAAGCTGAGTAAGTCACAAGGTGCTGAGACACCTGCTGCGAAAGAGCGTATGCAAAGAGTTCCTTATGCTTCGACTATAGGATCTATTATGTGTGATGTGAGATGTACTCATCCTAATGTTGCGTTCGCATAGAATGTGACAAGCCAATTTCAACATAATCCAGGTGAACTTCACTAGACTGCTGTGAAAAATATTCTTAAGTATTTATTCAATACTAAGGATATGTTTCTGGTTTATGGAGGAAAGATGGAACAAGAGCTCAGGGTTTCTTGCTACACTGATGCTGGATATCTGACAGATGTTGAGGAATTAAAATCTCAGACTGGATATGTATTTGTTCTAAATGGAGGTGCTGTTGATTGGAAAAGCACAAAGCAAAGTATTTTTGCTACTTGTGATGCATCAAAAGAGGTTGTATTGATTCGTAAATTCATTTATGGGTTGAACATTGTTCCCACAATTGAAGAACCCTTAAATATGTATTGTGACAATACTGGAGCCATTACTATAGCTAATGAAAGCGGAATCACTAAAGTTGGTAGAAATTATTGCGCTAAAGTTCATTATCTTTGAGAGACCATTGAAATGGGCGATATGAAGATATTAAAGGTTCACACAGATGATAACCTAGCTGATCCATTTACGAAATCTTTGAAGTATCCTAAGCATTCTAAATTGACTAGAGATATAGGTTTAATACCTATTAGTAGTCTCATGTAAACTATGTGTTAATTAGTATTTGGATAATTTGGAATTGTAAGACAGTTATTACTTTCTGATTAATAAAGATACGAGGTATTTGTTATTATGTTCATATATTCTGTTATTCCATATTTTCATGTTTAATCCATGAAATGATTTATCATTATAAATATGTCCATTGTCGGTTAACAATATAGGAATATTGTTATGTAAGGAAAATGTGAGTGTTGGTTATAATTATAACGAGAATTTGGATTGTTCCCGCCAAACTCATATGTATTCACTAGATATGCATATTGGATACCCCAACTTTCAAACATTTACTTTTTGATCCTTGTCATAAGTAAAATATTGAAAATGGTTTGTTATCTTCGTCCTTAGACTTGAGATACAAGCAAGTTTTGTTATGTGTGGATATCATTTTTTGTAAGTATACGCAAAATGCTATCTGAATAAGGTAGTTATAAAGGCTATATTTCAGAGTGATGTGAAGCAGCATCCACAACACTTGAAGTCAATAAAGGATTTGTTTTTCGGTAAAAATGAATAAAGGATTTGTTACTCCACTTGATATGTGCAGAAAGATACCATGGCGCCTCTCCAGATTTAATCAGATAAATGTCTGGCCAGACCCAAAGGGTAATGCAAGATGATTCTTGATTACATTTGGTATATCTGAATTAAAATCTATAACAAGATTCTGAATGGTTAAACTATATGGAATGAGTTCGGATCCATATCCATGGTTTAACGGTATCTATAACAAAGGATGATTAAAGCAAGACATTGAATGACCATGCTACTAAGAAATTTTTTGAAAAATCGAGTGAGTGCGTTGCTAGGCGTTTCCGTCATTAGTTTTGTGTGCCATTCGACACACCAAATCCCAAGTGGGAGCTGTTGGTTTGTGGGAGTTTAAAACACGCGTAAACAACTAAAATTATGTGAGCATATGGGACCACACACGATAAACACGAGAGTACGTGTCGAACATTATTAATACTTGAATATGTACCCGATATGTATGCATGAACTTGACCCGATCATGGGTCACGACCCATGGGCTGTTTGGCTTGTTAAATGGGTCGGTTTGGTTGAGTTTCCTTGGGCCTAGATTTTCCAACCGATCGGGCAAGGGTGGGGTTTTTTGGGTTTAACTTGTCGACCAAGTTACAAGCTTAGCTTAGGTCGGCTTCTATACCTATATAAACAAACACACCCTTTTGCATTCTCACGACATATACACTATCCTAAACTATCCCTAAACCGATTAAGTTTCCTGCTCAAATTCTTAATCGACTTGCCTTAAAGTTGATTAGGGTTTGCCTAGTTTGTTTAAGTTTTAAACTTGCATCTTACTTTGATCCAAGTGTTTTAGAGTTTAGTGGGTGTTCTTTATTGCTGGTTCCTGGTCTTCGAATAGCAGCAGAAAAGATAGTTTGGTTTTCTGGTCGTGACATCTTCTCGGATAGAAATGATATATCGGACACCTCTTTGTCCAATATCAGGTATTGAAGGAAAACAGCTTCTCGGGCTGTTTTGGTTCTCGGGCAGAAAGTAATATGTGTTCTTGGGGTTTTCTAGTTCGTGGTATTCAAGTGGTTTCAAGGGGTTGATTGTTTGACGTTCTCGACTAGCTCTTATCGAACATGCTTGGTTTACGTGTTTGTGTGTGATACTCGTAGAGATATCTATCTTAGATATTTGGGTTTCTTTTGGTTTTCTTGTTCGTTCACTTGGGTTCAATTGTCGCCAAAGGTTAGTTTTTCTATTTACCTTTTATTCGTTATTGTTTATTAAATACGTGTTTACCTAATTGCTTTGACTAGATCCAATTCCACTTCGTACTCATTTGCGTTACTCGGCTAACTTAGTTCTAAAATCCCAAAAACTAGTAAGTTAACCATGGAATCACCAAATAAACACTAGGACTTTGGATCAATCAAAGCTTAACAAGAGCTTTGGAATTGATAAGGACTTGAACTTCTTGAATAATTATGGAAGTAAATTAGCAAATGGAGAGTGTTGTGTGTTTTGTGTGTGGCATTTGAATGAAGGGAGGAGGGGGATTTATAGGCTCATGAGGATGTTAGTTTTCAAGACTTGTCAAAGCTTCCTTAGTAACTCTTAACACATGTTACACATCTAAGGGTTCAAGGCTTAAGATTAGAACACATATCTAAAATCTTCCTATGTAAGCTTCTTCCTTGACTTGGTGACCAAAAAAATGCCCCATGTGGCATATATTATAAGGTTGGAAAGTTTTGGATACTTATCTTGACTTACGGAGTGGGTTTTGGTCTCGGCAATCGCTAATGGTAAGTCGTAAAGTCACGAAACTTAAAATCGGGTATCTTAAAAATACAAAACTTATAAAAATGTTAGAACTTATTAATCTAAAATATTTTAGCATATTAAATGAGTGATAAGTTTGACGGAGCACATAAACGCTGTTAAAAACAAGAATGGGAAGATATTTAAGAAGAGAATTTCAACATGTCTTCTCTTAGTGAGATATTTTGTAAAATATTGAACTATATATTATTTAAATAATATCTAGTTGATGACTAGGTATATATGACTAGGCAAGATAATTTAAAATGTATTAGTCAAAAGGTGGTGCGGGTATCGGGAGTGAATAGTAAAAATGAATAGTAACCCAAAAATGCGAATTGTTACAGTACCTACCCGTTAAGGAAATTTCGTAATGAAGTTCTGTTGATGTTAACTACTTACGGTGCGTCTAAGAAAATGCGTGGTTTCGGGATCTCTAAAACAGTGGGGTTCTCTCTGATCCATCTAAGATTATGGTTAAAGAGTCGTATCGGATACAAATAAGCCAACTTATTTATAATTCATTACTTACATAAATAAGCGTCCAAATTTATGTAATTAAGGGATTATAAACTTATTGTTCGGTTATTTATAATTTCTTTATTTGAATAAAGAGGCGTCCCAATCCATTTAAATAAGGAGATTATAAATCATCCTACTTAAGATTTCCCAACATGAAACTCGATTTTTAAGACAGATAGTAAGATAACCAAGTCATCAATTTCCTAAAGCTAAGTAATAATATTATTTGACTCAAATCTCATGTCTCATCAAACAAGAACTGTCACAAGATCAAGTTAAATAATTAGTTATTACTGAGCTCCATAATTTTAATGACTCGACTAAATTCTAGGGTACTCTTATTAATACTAAGTCGTATTATCCAACAGCGTGGATCTAAACAAATAACCAACAAAAAGCATATGCGCACGAAGTGTGTGTAAAGCGTGGATCTAAACAAATAACCAACAAAAAGCACATGCGCACGAAGTGTGTGTAAGGCAATAGAGAGGAGAGTCTTAACGTATAAGGTAGTTATAGTCTAGGTATTATATGCAACCTAGTTCTCTATAACCAATGCTCTGATACTAATCTGTAACACCTCCAAAATACCGGAGCGGAAGATTGTGTCACTGGGTGCTACTTCATAATACAAAATACAAGTTATAGAAAACGACCTCTAAATGAGACGTTTTGAAAAGTTACCATTCGATTAATGAAATCAGAGTTACAAACAATGAGGTCCCAAAGTATAATACATAAATGTTTACAAAATGTTTCGAATGGTAAATACGAATGTATAAAGTCTTCCAAACATGTTGTGCAACTCTATGCTTCAAACTCTAGCTATCGCCTTATGACCTGAGATAAACATGCTAAAAAGTGTCAACACAATGGTTGGTGAGTTCATAGATTTTGTTTAACATGTAAAGCTTTTAAAGAATGTTCACACAGTAAAGGCATTGTAAATCCACTTAGTTGCAAGTTCCGCCCATACAAAACTTGCAACTTGTGTTTTCACAACCCACTGCTAAAATATATTAAGAGTAAGACATATGTGTATACGATATATGCAAGTGTTTAATGTAAGTGGTAACAACCAACTCAAATGCACATGTTGGGAGCCTCTTCCCAAAGAACTACTGCTAACAACTAAGCTGCACATACTGGGAGCCTCTTCCCAAAGAACTATTGCTAGCAACTAAACTGCACATACTGGGAATAACTTCCCGTACATAATAATCACGTAGTAATAGTCATGCATTAGAGCATATATTGGTACGCACATGTTGACCAAATATGATAATAATACATCATGTTGACTAAACAACACATACTAGGAACCACTTCCCAAAGAACTACAGTGAGCCACTTCCCAAAGACTACTGTTAACATACTCTAACCTCTAGCAATTGTAAAAAGACAATTGGATTGCTCCATTTATGTTGGGAGACTTTCAAATTGGTCTGCTCCGTTTATGTTGGGAGACTTTTGTGTTGCTCACGAGGAGACTTTCAATTTTAAGTATAACACAATTAGGTATAACGTAATCAAGTATAATAAGTATAGTGTAACGGAAAGGTATAAATGTTTTGAGTATTTTCATCTATAAAAGCAAGTAGTTGAGCATGTATCTCCCCTAAAGAGTTTCTAAAACTATTAAACGAGTAAAAGTAGGGCTACGAACTCACCGTAATCCTTAAAAGTTTAAAGTACTTATGAAAGTAAATGAAAATAGTTGAGCATGTATCTCCCCCCAAAGAGTTAATAAAATAATTAAATGAGTAAAAGTGGGGCTACAAACTCACAGCGAACTAATGATATCAAAACATATAACAGAATTGATGGATAAGCTTGGAAGTCTCTACGTACAACCTAGAAATATGATATCGTGTCTTAGGTTTGGAATAACGATGCGAAAGTTTAAACAAGCCTATATACGTCCTTATATCAATCATGATGTAGTACTTTCTAGTTTTGTGTATGTTTGTTTATGAAATAGTTTTAGTTTGTATATCTCTCACTACCGTTCGGGCCATCATAATCCAAAGGTCATGTAGTAAACGTTCGAGGAGACAGACACTTTAAATCATAAATACAGCAACTCATCGACTCGTTTACGAAGATGAAACCCTTCACATGAAGCTCCATAGTGTTGTAGTACTTAGAATGAAAAACATTCACTTTCCTTGTGGCATATAGATTAGGTGTTTTACATAGTTCCTAATTACTTGACAAGTAAAAACTATATTTTGATGCCGAAAAACTGTCTTACCATTTTAGGCAGAAAAATGCCCTTGTTTGGTGTTTTCAGGCCGAGTTCTCATGCTGTTGATGTAAAACATCATTTTGGACAACTTTCGTGCTTTAACTTTTTGATGAATCGAACCAAAAGTGCCTCTAAAAATTACTCAGATTCGGCATTAAGCTAATTGGCAGTTTTTTGTTTTTTTACTTTCGCTAACTTCTTTTGTTCATAACTTATGACTCGTGTACTCGTTTTGGGTTATTCAAATTGTTATGATTTCATATTAAGCTTGTATACAACAATATATAAAGTATCAAATATAGATGTGGTTGGTTTTGTGGCAATTTTGTACATAAGTTCACTAGTTTACAAGTTTGTTAACATAATATAACATATAAAGGTTTTAACTTGTTTTTAGGACTTAGCACATCATGAATCAATATAAAGAGCATATATAGCATATAAGGATTATGAAAAACAAGGAAGAATAACTTGCTTAAGTCTTACAACTTTTGGCCTTAATGAAAAGGGAACTCATGAACTAGGACAAGATCTAAACCCTTCAATCGAAAACCCAAGCTTCGGACCCTTCAACACTACCCTTGCTAACCCTTGATAACCTTGATCTAACCTTTTAAGAACCTTATGGATTCAGCCCCTAATCACCTTGTGTAGCAAGTAAGTTAACCATGGAATCACCAAATAAAAACTAGGACTTCGGATCAATCAAAGCTTAACAAGAGCTTTGGAATTGATAAGGACTTGAACTTCCTGAATAATTATGGAAGTAAACTAGCAAATGGTGAGTGTTTTGTGTTGTGTGTGTAGCGTTTGAATGAAGGGAGGTTAGTTTTCAAGACTTGTCAAAGCTTCCTTAGTAAGTCTTAACACATGTTACACATCTAAGGCTTCAAGGCTTAAGATTAGAACACATATGTGAAATCTTCCTATGTAAGCTTCTTCCTTGACTTGATGACCAAAACAATGCCCCATGTGGCATATATTATAAGGTTGGAAATTTTTGGATACTTATCTTGACTTACGGAGTGGGTTTTGGTCCTGTTAATCGCTAATGGTAAGTCGTAAAGTCACGAAACTTAAAACCGTGTATCTTAAAAATACGAAACTTATAAAAATGTTAAAACTTATTAATCTAACCTATATTAGCATATTAAATGAGTGATAAGTTTGACGGAGCACATAAACGCTGTTAAAAACTAGAATGGTAAGATATTTAAGAAGAGAATTTCAACTTGTCTTCTCTTAGTGAAATATTTTGTAAAATATTAACTAGGTTTTATCTAAATAATATCTAGTTGATAACTAGGTATATAACTAGGTAAAGTAATTTAAAATATATTAGTCAAAAGGTGATGCGGGTGTCGGGAGTGAATAGTAAAAATGAATAGTAATAGTATTAAGTGAAAATGAATGGTAACCCGAAAATGCAAATTGTTACAGCGTAATATTTTCTTGATAGTACGAGCATGTGATTCTCTTATACTTTGCATATATCGACTAACCACTCTAACCGAGTAAGCCAAATATGGACGAGTGTGCAAGAGGTAACGCAAGCAATCTACTACCTTTGATATTGAGTAGCTTCAACTTCTATTTCATCTTCAGCTTTCAAAAACTTGAGATCCTTTTCCGTTGGATATAAAGTTGCACTGCAATCTTTCATACCAGCTTCTTTTAAGATATAATCATTTTCTTGTGATACTTCAATTCCCACGTAATAAGTTAACTGACCAAGATCCAACATTTCAAACTGAGACACCATTCTCCTTTTAAAATGATTTATGAGGTCTAAGCTCGTCCCAGTCACAAATAAATCATCCACATTAACACCAACAATGATAAATTCTCTATTGGGCACCTTTCTATAGATCGCATTTTCGTCCACGCATTGTAGAAAACCTATCTCTTTTAAAGTACTATCGAGCTCCTTTCGATCACCATTTAGAAATGTCATTTTCATATCCAAGTGATCAATGTTCTATCCTTTCCCGGCTGCGAGAACAATCAAGATTTGTATGGTCTCGAGTCAAGCTACCGGCGCGAATACTTTAGCAAATTCAATAACATGTTGTTGTTCATCTGATTCTTGTCCCATTTCGTTTGTATCTTCTTTACCAACTTCTAGTTGAGCTTTATAAAGGAGATGCGCACTACGTGAGACCTTTATTAGTAAACTTCTACAACTATCTCGCATGGTTAAGAAATCACCTCGGATACTAATATCACAACCGGATATTGTAAATTGTCTGAGACTAATCATGTTACTTCTAAGAGCGGGAATATAATAGATATCTTTAAAAAATCTTTGTTCTTCGTTTTTCCCTTGGAACAAAATCAAGCCCTTTCCTTTTATGTTTACACATGAACCATCTCTGAACCTAACACGTCCTGTTATATTTTCATTTAATTCAAGAAAGTAAGAGTAATTACATGTCATGTGATTACTTGCACTGTTGTCAAAGTATCATACATCGTCTTCATCGTTGTTTGACTCGCTCTTTGGTAGAGTGTACTTTTCTTCATTCATGAAAATTGTTTCTTTAATATGGTTCATCATAAAGAACTTACCTTCCTCATGATACACATCTTTCTCTTGCGTCTCATTAAGGTTAACTTCATGGTTTCGGTTTCGTTCAGGGCATCTTGAAACAAAGTGTCCGTACTCATCACAATGGTAACACTTTATATGTGAGAGGTCACGTTGCTCATGTTATTACCATTTTGTTCATTCCACAAAAAGGTATAGATTGGCAGGAACACCCTGACCCCGGGTGCCTTTCAGCACCAGCCATTGTCCATCCCACAAGCATGATTTTTCGAGGAGTCACGTTAACCATGATTTTGAGTGTTGCCACATCCACTTCCTTAACCACGACCACGGCCACGACCTCGAGAGTATGAACCACGTCATATTCCTCAGCTTGAGTCATTATTCCCATTGGAATATTCAGTCCTAGCATAAATCAAATTCTCTTGAGCATCCTTTTCTTTATCTTCTTCCTTGACTGTTTCTTCATATGCTTTCAATCATCCAACCACATCCTCAAACCTCGTTGTTTTAAGGCCTAAAACTTGCTCTCGAGATTCCACGATATGGACAAACCGTCTAGGAAGACTTGTGAGATACTTTTTTACCAGCTTGTGTTCTGATATAACTTCTCCATGTGTAGCTGATTTAGAAGCAATACCTGATAGCTTTGCAACATATTCGTCTATGGTACCGTTATCTGATATCTTCAGATTCTTGAACTTCGTAATTAGGGTTTGAAGCCTAGATTCCTTCTCACGATCATCCCTTAGGTTATGAGTCTTTATTGCTTCCTACATATCCTTCCTGGTTTTCAAATTACCGATTTGTAAAATCAAATCTTCTAGAATCGATTGAAACAATAAGCCTTTAACTCTATTGTTTTTCTTGGCATCGTTTGAGCCCGGATCTACCACATCCCATACTCCATGAATTCCAAAAAGAACTTCCATACGCATCCTCCATATGGTATAGTTTGTTGGCGTTAACAACAGACACTGAAACATCAAGCTTGTTTCTTTTGCCGCTTGTAGTTGTGAACTACTACTAGGGGTGTTCACGGGGCGGTTCGGCTCGGATACCTTAAAATTTCTGAACCGATCTTGACGGGGCGGGTACTTCAAATTTCAAACCGAAACCGAACCGGGGAGGTGAAAATCCGAACCGAACCAGACCGAATTTTAGCGGTTATCCATGGATCGGTTAACGGTTAACAAAGTGAGCAAATACTCTCACCATGCTGAATATAAAGTTCATTTTTAACCTGTATATCAAGATCTGTAACAAATATATGCATAACATAGAACAAGATTTTATATAGCATAGAGCATGAAGTGATAGTAAATATCAATGAAAACCCATTTATTTAAATAAGAAAATTGTGTTGCAAATTTTGCATAGCATAACACATTAGCAAAACACACAATTTCATCACTATTGGTTCAAACATAAAGCAAAGAAAGAAAAACACAAATTGCAGTCTAGAATCCCAATTATTGTTCAAACTCCAAATCAAAAGAAAAGCAAAAAACACAATCTTCAATTCTTGAAGAGAGCCACAAACTGACACCCATCCAAATAGTTTCCACTTTCCATGCTTGTACCTGTTAAAATAGATACCAGAATAAATGAGTAAACATTTAAAAGCAAAAAAAACAACCACAATATAAAAACAAAAGAAGCATCTTTATTGTAAATATGTAACCATTAAAGGAAAATTTATTTACCTGTGATTTAGTGCCAACTTGTTGATCTGTTGCTCTAGTGAAACTCTTAGTCATCGACGGTAAGGGTTGACATGGCTTGTGGCAAATCTTTTATTTCTGACATAATGTGAAATCATAAAATACATAAAAGTATAAATAATAAAAATATCAATTATATTAGCTTGTAAAATATAAACACGTACCAGCTTTAAACTTTTCAAGATCATCAAGCCTTTCCTCGATATCAAACAGAACAGATTTTGACCTTAGCCAATTCTGAGAGCAGATCAGTGCCTCAACAACTGTGGGAGTTAGTGAGCTTCGAAAGGCATCAAGAACTCGCCCTCCTGTACTAAAATCTGATTCAGAGGCTACAGTCGATGCAGGAATTGCTAAGATATCCCTCGCCATTGCTGCAATTACAGGAAACCTTGCTTCATTCTTTTTCCACCAACCTATTATATCAAAGTTCCTATTGAAAGGCTCACATTGCTCACTTAAATATCTTTGCAATTCAGTTTGTACACCTTTGGAACTTGAGGCCACATCCAATTTTATTTTGTACTGACTATTCAAATATGCTGATGGATCGTCATCAACATCCATTGCAGAATCAGCTTCAGAAACTTGGGAACTAGCCCCGTTACTTTCATTCACCACACCAACGACAGGTAAATAGTGCTCAAACAAGTCCTCCAACATCCTATCTATCTTCTCGCACAAAGCTTGAGCTTTATCCTCCTCAAAGCTTTGCCCAACAATGAAGAACATGTATCCTTTTTTGTGCCTTGGATCAAGAATAGGTGCAATAAACAGAAACAAGTTCATAGTGGAAATATTACTCCAATATTTATCAAACTTCTTCATCATTTTGTAAGCCATGTTTTTAAGACTTTCATCCCCCACGAGCATCTTCTTTTTAATCATTGCTCTAATACCAAAAACTTCATCGAAATAAGAGTTACTGGTGACATATAAAGAGCCAGAGATGCGCAAAGTAGCAGTATAAAAACCTTTCAGAAAAGGCAACAAACATCTAGCATACTCCCAATCTTCTTCTGTAGGTATGCCCTTCGAGGATAAAATTTTGGTCCTGTACTTACAATCTTGTTCTTCCAACATGTCAAATGCAGCTTGAAACTTGATAGCACTTTCAAGCATCAGGTACGTTGAATTCCACCTTGTTTCCACGTCAAGGCACACAAGACTCTTGCTATCAATTTTCACTTTCTCAATACATTCTTTGAAACGTAAAAGCCTAGCAGGAGAAGACCTCACATACTTCACCGCTGACCTGATTCTAATGACAGAATCATTTACTTCTTTTAGACCTTCTTTGACGACAAGACTTAAGATGTGGGCACAACATCTCATGTGCAGATTTTGACTCTCCAGCATACTTTTCTTCCAAGTATTAAGCCTTCTTTTCAAGTACCGTAGACAAGTATCGTTTGAACTAGCATTATCAACAGTAATTGTAACATATTGGATTTCATAAACACACTAAACCACAAGATCAAATAGGCGTATAAGAGGTTTTAGAGAGAGAAAGTTAGAGGTTTGGGAACTTTAGTGAGAGAAAGAAAAATCTTATTATGAGCTCCAACTCTCTACCTTGGGAGGTAGAGAGTATTTATAGTCTTTACATAAATCGCCACCTATCGGGTTGTGGATCAGGCATACAGTGGGTAAAGACCCGTCCGTCCTCCACGGTGTTACTTAAACTAAATACTACTTAACTTATATTAATCTACGACTACGAGCTTACTAACGATTACATATACTTGAGGTGACCGACTCTTTAATACTTGGATTTACTAAATCCTAACAATCTCCCCCTAAGGGAGGTCACCTCAAACATATACTAAAATTACATTGAATACAAACAGATATTACATTAAAAATTGTTCTTGTATTCTTGATGTAGTACTTTGCTCCGAAGCTCGTAGTCATTGATTCTTCTCATTGCATGTTTGGTTAATCCAAGTGGAGGTCTTTTTACTGATCCACGTGATAATGAGTTTTGAGCCAGTTTTAAGATCATCAGCAAACATCAATCTCTGACTCATCCATTGTCGTGTTGGTATTATGTGATGTTGTGACATACGGACCAACATGCTCACATTCTAGATCATGATGTATTCTCATCATAGTAGCGGAAGCTTTTATTGATTCATGATATTGGCAGCAGCGTAGCAGAAGCATGGAGTGAAAATATCAAAGTCATTGATGCGCTAATCATGATTTCTTTAGAAGTGAATGTGTAGTGTGAGCATGCGGCTATGGATTGACCGCATCATTCAGATCAGTTGCAAACGTCGGGCATACCTGCATACAGCAGTTAGCAATAAAGCGCACGAAAGTGTCTTTGATCACTTTTGTTGAATTGAGGTACACGGCCCACGGTTCCCCGTTGATCAGTACATGTACTGCCTGTGATCAGGTATAATTCCTAAGAATTTCCTTAACAGGGTTTAGCAGCTGCTCTAGCTGTTCTCAAACTGGAAAGTCTCAAAGAAGACAACACGGAATGAGTGAACCAGCGAATTGAGATTCACTGATTGATAAAAAGAGATTTGAAAAAACAATCGTGTATCGCTCAATAGAAATAGTTTTTGCAATACAACGAAGGTTTTAATGAAAATCAATTATCAACATAAACACCTTTTGATTTGAAATATAAGTACACAGTTGATGTGCTAACGAAAAGAGTTTATAAGCACAACGACCGGTTTTTCAAAGGTATCCGTCAATCCATATCCTGAACCAGGATTGATTCAAAAGATTGAATCACCCCATTGTTTCTGTTCAGTTGGGCCCTCCTTCTAGTGCCATCCCCCACACTAAGATATTGCTAGTCCCTAGCAATGTTTTGAGAAAAATTAATGGATTTCATCTCTTTACCAAAAGCCATTACTTCTGGAGTAGCCAAATGTTTCAGTTCAAGTAAGAACCTTGGTACACTGATAACCAAATGATTTTGAGCAAACCATCAGCTTTCAACGGTTTTGATTTGTCTTTACCAGAAGCCGTTTGCTTCTGGACTAGCCAACTCTTAGATAAATTATCAATATTATCTTTGGTGAGCTGATTACCAATTATGGTTTTCCACTGCCTTTACCACAAGCCATAAACTTGCGGGCTAGCCAACTCTTTACTAATTAAAGATATGGTGAGCTGAATACCATACAATTTTGGGCAAATTGCAAGCCGTCAACGGATTTGAGATATCTTTACCAAGAGCCGTTTGCTCCTGGATTAGCCAATCCTTATGTGGGTTAGACATGGTGGACTGATTACCATTTGTTGTGTTTAGTACATAGTACTTCCACTAAAAAAAAATTTTTAAATTTGGCCATTTTGGGGGAAAAAGGGACTAAAATGGTACATTTATTATCAAATTCGCCTGAATTTCCCCCCCCCCCCCCCCACACTTAGAAATGAATATTGTCCTCAATATTCAAAGTACCGGCTGTTATGCCGAAACTTAGAACGTAAAAAGATAACATTACTAGCTAAGTGTAGAAACACAACAATTATTCTCTTTTTTAATATTTACAATTTTCATTTATTTTTTAGATCTATATACAGCATGTGGGGTATCTCCCCCACACTAGAGTGGTACACACGGGTGAAAACCCATGTTTAACTACTGTTTTTGATTACCGAGTCGCTAGCTTGACTCGACCCCAAATTAATTGGTTCATGGGGAAGTAAGTGGAAGAGATAATCTCCATCGGACTTTCATTCAAGATGTTTGGATAAACATTGAATTACGTGAAAGTTCCACACCGATGAGATATACACAGACAGACCCGGCTTACAAATGGTACATGGAAATGCGTGGGTCAAAGATAATGTCTTCATTCCCGAAGGAGTGAAGAACAGGAGAAGTGACAGAATATATGAAGAAAAGAAAGAAAATCATGATAAAAATCATGACTAACTCTTCATCCTCAATAGGAGAATTCATAGTTTCATGAATCTCATCAGTTAAGCTCTCTTGATCAAGACATATTAAGGGTGTGTCTAGATCAAAGTGGAAGTTATCATACTCCGGCGGAGATATGATATGAGTGAGTTCACAGGAGAACTCCTCGAAGGTGAATGAATCATATTCAGAATTGATATGAGTGGGTTCACTGGTGAACTCCTCCAATGTAAATGATTCATAATCGGGGAGAGAATTATGAAAATGAGAAGTGGTATTACCACTAATTTTCTCTCCCAACTGATCAAAACAGAAGGCTTCCATTTCCGGAATAGAATCATCGGAAAAAATGTCACTATCCTTTATGGGGATAGGAGATGAAATGGGTTTTTCTTTGAAAGCCTCGATTTTAGAAATGAGAAGACTGACATTCAATAATGTTGCTCGAAGAGCTTCATCTTTGATTTCAGTGTCAGTAACTTCATCATTCTCTTCTTCTAAGCTGACTAGCTCAGAAGGTAATTCCTCCATATAACTGATGTCTCCACAAGATAACGAATCGTCATCATTAGAATCGGAGCACATCTCACCATGATTACTTGGAAAGACAAGAGGAGGAGGGATATCACACACATGATCGATAATTCCCTGTGACTCTCTTGGGATTGGGACAAGGTCCTCAACACTAGACTTTATGAATTCGTCCGATTCCTTTTCAGGAACAGTATCAAGATACTCGTCCCCCATGTTCAGAGAGTGAGTGGGAGCTTCGGGTGTGATAGCAGTTGTTTGAGAATGAATCTCAACTGCTGGAATATCAACTGATGAACTTGATGAATCAAGTGTATCATCATCATCACTATCATCAGGAATAAAACGAAATTGAGAGCTAGATCTGGCTGCTTTTTCTTTTGCAATTGATTCCTTAATAGCTTTTTCAAAGGCAATTTAGGAATTTATTTTAGCAGCCTGCTCTTCAGCTAGCAATTCTTCCATGGATTTCTCATGTGAATTTTGAATGACGGGACATTGTGGGAGTGGAGATTTGTCAAAACCGGAAGGTTGACATTGATAATCATCATGAGGACCCCCACAATATACACAAGAAAAACTGGGAACATTATGAAATGTTGTTTTACTCAATTCCTCAGTTCTTTTCACTGACTCCAGAAGCTCTAGATAAGAGTATTGTTGGGCTTGCTGAGGAGTTTGAGTCATTTGGCACTGTGGAGGTTGGTCGTGATATGGATAGTCGTAATTGTTACAAGGAAATGGATTCCCTGTTTGACAATCAGAGCTGTAATGGGAACCTCCACAGTTCTCACAACAGTAAAACTGTTGAGCCTGGATTGGTGAATCATATGGATATTGGTCATAACCAAAGTTCTGAGCATCACCGGAAAACTGTTCATAGACAAACGTGTTTTCGGATTGACACTCAAATCCTTGGTGAGGACCTCCACAAAATTCACAGCAGTTATGTTGATTATATGAAGATAAGTCGGGCTGTGGTGGGTAGTTGGAAAAATTTGAGGGGTCGTTACATGAGTTCGGATTAGGATCATAATCAAATGAATTCCTCGAACCACAAAACAAACAACTCCCGTTACGAATATCATTACCACACTGTACACACGTACACCAGCGACATGGTGAACCAAAAAGAGGCTCACCACAACCGACACAAGGAATAAACGATTTCATTTGAGAGTTATGAGAAGGAATCTGTTTATTCAAAGAATCGACAAAACCAACATGGTGATCCGAATGACTATCAAGTCTCGAAGAACATTTTGAAAAATCCAGAGGTGGGACAAGTGGTGTGCTCTGAGAGCTAGCAATTTCTACCACTTCCGTTATGGTCTCCGGTTCTGGTTCTTGAGAAACGTGAAGATTAGGCAAGTCATTCTTGCTAGTCACCGGTCTAAATTCTGCATGTTTGCTTTTAACCATAAATCGTGAAAGTTTAGGATCAATTCTAGATGGCTTAGGAGCAATTGAGGGTTTAGATCTTTGGATAACCGCAGGTTGGACGTATTTAGTACTTCCATTATTAGAGGGAAGTACCTGGTCCTTTGTCACCCCGGTTTCTCGTTCCATTTCCCTACGCAGAATTAATGGATTATCACGAACAACACGAATTCTTGACATTTGTGATAAAGTCTGAAGTTTTTCAACTTCGTCCCAGAATTCGTCGTAGTCGAGAGATTCCATGAGAATAGAAGAAGTTAGAATCAAATGGATAGAGGGTAAAGAGATAAAGAATCAAAAAGGGTAAGAGGGTTAAGATGAATATTTTTGGGTTTTTGGATAAACATTTTGTAAAAATAGGAAAGAAAATCTTTTTGGTTTTTTTGTGTTTGTTGAAAACTGATTTTAAAATGTTTTTGGGTTTTTGGATTTTTATAAGAAAATATAAACATATAGATGGTATGAACAAGGAGTGAATATTCAAATCACTAATCTGCTAAACGTAAGACTATTAGCACTGCTCCCCGGCAGCGGCGCCAAAATTTGATTGGTGCCAAACGGTCAAGTTTTCTCACATAAGCCGACCACTTGTGAATGGCCGACCGTAAGAAACTTAAAACAGTTTAAGCACAAATGCAATGAAGATCAGGAGAGTACAGTGTTTCCCCAGGTCGTTAAGTCCCAACGAGTTGTGCGAGAATAGTCAGACGTATAGTGATCGAGAGGATTTGAACGGAAAAAGATTGTGATTGATTTATTATAACTAAGGAAAAAGTACATAAACTACAGGGGCTTAAATATAAATTAAAAGAAATAAAAAAGATAAAAAATATTAAATAAACGCTATCACTATTTGCAAAATGATGTTTTTGATTTTATGTTTTTATAAAACTGAATTAAAAACTACGCGACGTACAAAAGAAAATATGAAACTTAAACAATATTTATCCTAAAAATATGAAAATTATATTTTTACAAACCTAATGATAAAAGAAAATTTATAGAAAAAGAAAATTATTTTTAAAACTATTTATCTAATTATTATTAATTAAAAACTATTTTTAACTATTTAATAATAACCTAAAATACAAGAAAATATGAAATAAAGCTAGAAAAATAAAATTTTGACTTGAAAAAATCTAAAATAACAAAAGAGAATTTTCAAAACTATTTTTGTATTTTTCTGATTATTTTTGTATTTTCTATGAATTAAAAACTATTTAAAACTACTTAAATTACTTAAAAATACAAATTTAACTAAGAAAAATCTGGAAAAATATTTTTTTGTCTTTTTATATTTATCTTAACTTAAGAAAAATGAAAAATTAATTTTTTGAAACTTTTCTTAATTAATTGTATTAAATGCTAATTAAAAAGGCTTAAAAACTAATTTAAATAGGGAAAAATAGCAAACTGACTTAGAAAAATCTGAAAAATTTCAAGAAAAGTATAAAATATTATTAGGAATCTAGGAAAAATAGAAAAACAGTAGCTTGTGTGTAGGAAAATGCAACTGCTATGTCAAGTGCTTAAGAATAAGCATTTTAAATAAGCAAATGGCTACCAAAGACACCCAACTGAACACAGAAGCTAAAATATACTAAAACTACCCAATTGCAACTAATCTCAACTGCTTTAAACCTCTATATTGCAAATTGATCAGATTTGATGATTTGAGCTTATTGCTTAAAAACAGTTTTTGGGGGGCTACTTTGAGCTTAAGCACAAGACATTCAATAAGCTGTAACTTAAAAACAAATGAAGGAGCCTAAAGTATACCCGGCTACCTATGTCTAAACCAGAGAGCAGCTGCTCACAAGCTCAAATGAGCTTTGTGCAAGCCTTGCAAAACCCCTGTGCAGACTCAGTATCAACTGGGTCATTGCACAGGGCAAATGAGCCCATATTGACAAGCTAATTTGGGGCATCTAAAAATTTGATAAAAATCTGAAAAAATGCTAATAAGAAATAAGACCAGCTGAAGTTATTGAACCCACAATTTCACTTAGATTGGCTCAGAAATGAGTCCAAGAAAATTCACCCTAGTTAGGCCCAAAATGGATTTTTCAATATTGACTTTTTGACAGATTTGAAAGGTTTGACTTATATGAACTTAGCAACTAATTTGTGGACAAATGTTGATGTTTACTGGTGAAATAAGACTAATGCAATCTATCCCTATGTATTTTAAACACAAAATGAGCTTTTGGACATTGAAAATTCTAACAGATATGCATATTAAGACAGATTACCTATGATTTTGACTTTAGAGGTGTGCAGGTGCAGTTAACTGACTCAAATGAGTATATATGAGCTAAACAAACCTAAAACTACAAGTCTAAACCACTAAACCAACCTCTAATGCAGTTTAAGCATGATCCAAACACCCTTTTAAAACATTGATTTGTAACTTAAACTGACCTAACTACTGATCTAGCTTGTACAATTGATCAAACTAAGTTAAGCTACCCTAAATACAACTTAATAAACAAGTTTGAACAGTTATTGACTACAAATACAAGTACAGACAAAATATGCAAACTGATATTGAAATGAAAATGAGATATTTTACTCACATGTATCCAACTTGTTTGCAGGCTAAAACCAGATCAAATCCTACACTATCCTAGTCTATTTCAACCCAATACAACCTCTGCATCAACCCATTCCATGTCCAAACTGCTTGAATCACAATTTCACTTCACAGTTGACTTTAGTTGACCATGGACCCAAATTGTTTGAAAATGAGTTGTGAGCTTTCTCCCAGCTATGATAAGCTTACATAAGCTTGATTGAACTTAAAAATAAACTTCTAAGAGTTTGTTCATAAGAATTTGAAACTAAAAAGTGCAACAGTAAACATGAAACTTGAATTGAAATTAAAACTTTGATTTGATACTAGAAATTGGATTATATTGATAAGATAACTAAATTTGAGTACATAAAAACAGAAAATTACAACTTAAAACTTAAATTAAAACATTGCTACTAAAAACGACATACAAAAATATTTAAAACTAACTACTGCCTTCTCTCTTCTCCTCTTTCTTCTTTTTATATGCAAAAGGCTTCCACGTGTCCTTCTGAGCACATCCCACCACTTTTGTGAGCCAATGGATGAGTTTTGTGGATTTTGGCCATTCACTTGGTTTTGGCGGGAAAAGGGTAATTTGACCTCTGTGGACTTTTAGACTGCAACTAGGGGGGTGGAGTAGGTGTGATGATGAGGAGGGTGGAATAAGGAGATAAGGTGAGGTGAGAGGTGTTGGGAGAAGGTATTGCAGGGTTGCAGTTCAAGTGGGTTGAAGGGGATAAGGTGGGAGGGAAAACTGTTTGGGTTGACTGGATTTGACCAGGGGGTCCAAAAAGGGTTTTGGCAGGGGGGTCAAAACAGGTATTGGCAAGGGATCAAAATGTGCAAAGGGTCATGGTTGGTTTTAATATTATAAGGACCTTTTGTGCAATTCTCCAATTCTTGAAGGATCATATCTGCCAATATTCCAAAGTTGTCACAAGGACTAAAACTGACAAACTTTAATAGTACAAGGACTAGTTTTGACATTTTCAAATTTCCAGGGACAAAACTTGACATTTTTGAAAGTTGAGGGACCTTTTATGCCATTTAACAAAAGATTTATTCAAGGACCATTTTTGACAACTTAGAATATTTCAGGGACCTTGAATAACATTTTTCTTTATTTTGTTTTACCAGGGACTATTTTTGACAACTTTTGAAACTTGGGGGACTAAAACTGCCAATTATGCAAACTTTATACGTTTTTCACCAGATTTTGATATTTTTGCATTTAAAACACATAAAACACTTATTTGTGATATTTTTATCATTTTGATGCATTTCTGAGTGTTTTCAGATGTTTTTGCAGTTCAAATGGTACAAAAATGATGAATATTAAGACACTCATCAATCCCCCACACTAAGATATTGCTAGTCCCTAGCAATGTTTTGAGAAAAATTAATGGATTTCATCTCTTTACCAAAAGCCATTACTTCTGGAGTAGCCAAATGTTTCAGTTCAAGTAAGAACCTTGGTACACTGATAACCAAATGATTTTGAGCAAACCATCAGCTTTCAACGGTTTTGATTTGTCTTTACCAGAAGCCGTTTGCTTCTGGACTAGCCAAATCTTAGATAAATTATCAATATTATCTTTGGTGAGCTGATTACCAATTATGGTTTTCCACTGCCTTTACCACAAGCCATAAACTTGCGGGCTAGCCAACTCTTTACTAATTAAAGATATGGTGAGCTGAATACCATACAATTTTGGGCAAATTGCAAGCCGTCAACGGATTTGAGATATCTTTACCAAGAGCCGTTTGCTCCTGGATTAGCCAATCCTTATGTGGGTTAGACATTGTGGACTGATTACCATTTGTTGTGTTTAGTACATAGTGCTTCCACTAAAAAAAAAAAATTTAATTTGGCCATTTTGGGGGAAAAAGGGACTAAAAGGGTACATTTATGATCAAATTCGCCAGAATTTCCTGGTTCCATTGCCGGGCCCAACTTGTAGTATAGTGGTAAGTATTCCCGCCTGTCACGCGGGTAACCCGGGTTCGATCCCCGGCAATGGCGCCAAAATTTGATTGGTGCCAAACGATCAAGTTTTCTCACACAAGCCGACCACTTGTGAATGGCCGACCGTAAGAAACTTAAAACAGTTTAAGCACAAATGCAACGAAGATCAGGAGAGTATAGTGTTTCCCCAGGTAGTTAAATCCCAACGAGCTGTGCGAGAATAGTCAGACGTATAGTGATCGAGAGGATTTGAACGGAAAAGGATTGTGATTGATTTATTATAACTAAGGAAAAAGTACATAAACTACAGGGGCTTGAATGCAAATTAAAAGAAATTAAAAAGATAAAAATATTAAATAAACGCTATCACTATTTGCAAAATGATGTTTTTGATTTTATGTTTTTATAAAACTGAATTAAAAACTACGCGACGTACAAAAGAAAATATGAAACTTAAACAATATTTATCCTAAAAATATGAAAATTATATTTTTACAAACCTAATGATAAAAGAAAATTTATAGAAAAAGAAAATTATTTTTAAAACTATTTATCTAATTATTATTAATTAAAAACTATTTTTAACTATTTAATAATAACCTAAAATACAAGAAAATATGAAATAAAGCTAGAAAAATAAAATTTTGACTTGAAAAAATCTAAAATAACAAAAGAGAATTTTCAAAACTATTTTTGTATTTTTCTGATTATTTTTGTATTTTCTATGAATTAAAAACTATTTAAAACTACTTAAATTACTCAAAAATACAAATTTAACTAAGAAAAATCTGGAAAAATATTTTTTTGTCTTTTTATATTTATCTTAACTTAAGAAAAATGAAAAATTAATTTTTTGAAACTTTTCTTAATTAATTGTATTAAATGCTAATTAAAAAGGCTTAAAAACTAATTTAAATAGGGAAAAATAGCAAACTGACTTAGAAAAATCTGAAAATTTCAAGAAAAGTCTAAAATATTATTAGGAATCTAGGAAAAATAGAAAAACAGTAGCTTGTGTGTAGGAAAATGCAACTGCTATGTCAAGTGCTTAAGAATAAGCACTTTAAATAAGCAAATGGCTACCAAAGACACCCAACTGAACACAGAAGCTAAAATATACTAAAACTACCCAATTGCAACTAATCTCAACTGCTTTAAACCTCTATATTGCAAATTGATCAGATTTGATGATTTGAGCTTATTGCTTAAAAACAGTTTTTGGGGGGCTACTTTGAGCTTAAGCACAAGACATTCAATAAGCTGTAACTTAAAAACAAATGAAGGAGCCTAAAGTATACCTGGCTACCTATGTCTAAACCAGAGAGCAGCTGCTCACAAGCTCAAATGATCTTTGTGCAAGCCTTGCAAAACCCCTGTGCAGACTTAGTATCAACTGGGTCATTGCACAGGGCAAATGAGCCCATATTGACAAGCTAATTTGGGGCATCTAAAAATTTGATAAAAATCTGAAAAAATGCTAATAAGAAATAAGACCAGCTGAAGTTATTGAACCCACAATTTCACTTAGATTGGCTCAGAAATGAGTCCAAGAAAATTCACCCTAGTTAGGCCCAAAATGGATTTTTCAATATTGACTTTTTGACAGATTTGAAAGGTTTGACTTATATGAACTTAGCAACTAATTTGTGGACAAATGTTGATGTTTACTGGTGAAATAAGACTAATGCAATCTATCCCTATGTATTTTAAACACAAAATGAGCTTTTGGACATTGAAAATTCTAACAGATATGCATATTAAGACAGATTACCTATGATTTTGACTTTAGAGGTGTGCAGGTGCAGTTAACTGACTCAAATGAGTATATATGAGCTAAACAAACCTAAAACTACAAGTCTAAACCACTGAACCAACCTCTAATGCAGTTTAAGCACTGATCCAAACACCCTTTTAAAACATTGATTTGTAACTTAAACTGACCTAACTATTGATCTAGCTTGTACAATTGATCAAACTAAGTTAAGCTACCCTAAATACAACTTAATAAACAAGTTTGAACAGTTATTGACTACAAATACAAGTACAGACAAAATATGCAAACTGATATTGAAATGAAAATGAGATATTTTACTCACATGTATCCAACTTGTTTGCAGGCTAAAACCAGATCAAATACTACACTATCCTAGTCTATTTCAACCCAATACAACCTCTGCATCAACCCATTCCATGTCCAAACTGCTTGAATCACAATTTCACTTCACAGTTGACTTTAGTTGACCATGGACCCAAATTGTTTGAAAATGAGTTGTGAGCTTTCTCCCAGCTATGATAAGCTTACATAAGCTTGATTGAACTTAAAAATAAACTTCTAAGAGTTTGTTCATAAGAATTTGAAACTAAAAAGTGCAACAGTAAACATGAAACTTGAATTGAAATTAAAACTTTGATTTGATACTAGAAATTGGATTATATTGATAAGATAACTAAATTTGAGTACATAAAAACAGAAAATTACAACTTAAAACTTAAATTAAAACATTGCTACTAAAAACGACATACAAAAATATTTAAAACTAACTACTGCCTTCTCTCTTCTCCTCTTTCTTCTTTTTATATGCAAAAGGCTTCCACGTGTCCTTCTGAGCACATCCCACCACTTTTGTGAGCCAATGGATGAGTTTTGTGGATTTTGGCCATTCACTTGGTTTTGGCGGGAAAAGGGTAATTTGACCTCTGTGGACTTTTAGACTGCAACTAGGGGGGGTGGAGTAGGTGTGATGATGAGGAGGGTGGAATAAGGAGATAAGGTGAAGTGAGAGGTGTTGGGAGAAGGTATTGCAGGGTTGCAGTTCAAGTGGGTTGAAGGGGATAAGGTGGGAGGGAAAACTGTTTGGGTTGACTGGATTTGACCAGGGGGTCCAAAAAGGGTTTTGGCAGGGGGGTCAAAACAGGTATTGGCAGGGGATCAAAATGTGCAAAGGGTCATGGTTGGTTTTAATATTATAAGGACCTTTTGTGCAATTCTTCAATTCTTGAAGGATTATATCTGCCAATATTCCAAAGTTGTAACAAGGACTAAAACTGACAAACTTTAATAGTACAAGGACTAGTTTTGACATTTTCAAATTTCCAGGGACCAAACTTGACATTTTTGAAAGTTGAGGGACCTTTTCTGCCATTTAACAAAAGATTTATTCAAGGACCATTTTTGACAACTTAGAATATTTCAGGGACCTTGAATAACATTTTTCTTTATTTTGTTTTACCAGGGACTGTTTTTGACAACTTTTGAAACTTGGGGGACTAAAACTGCCAATTATGCAAACTTTATACGTTTTTCACCAGATTTTGATATTTTTGCATTTAAAACACATAAAACACTTATTTGTGATATTTTTATCATTTTGATGCATTTCTGAGTGTTTTCAGATGTTTTTGCAGTTCAAATGTTACAAAAATGATGAGTATTTAGACACGCATCAAGTTGTCACATGGTTGATCTATTGAATAGATCTCACATGCCACCTACCAGGAGCTTGTTTAATGTTGGCTCCAGAAGGCTTTCCATCTTCATTGTGAATATGTTTACATATCGCTCGGATGTTCTGGCAATACCACAAGGAATATGCGTAGGACTCAAGATATAATCTCTCTTTCCACATTGTGTGAAACAGAGATTCTTCATTGAAAGTATCCTAATGAGATTTATTGATGATCCCGTGGCTCTAGACTCAATTGTGCACATTTGGTTCCTGTGCCGGAGACTAGGGAGAGGGTCTCCTTTTTCAATATCAACAATCTCTAAGAGAAAGTCGATAGATTATGTAAGTTCCTCGTGAGAATGAAACAAGCCCTTTTAAGAGGAACTTGAGTGGTTTGGGAAGATGTAGTGCAGTGCGTCACTAGGTCCATGACGTCTTGTCTTTAATACCGATGTTACCTTGGTAACCACCAGTAGCATATGAATTGAACCCGGTTTTTGCCCTAAGGTTGAATAAATTGAGGGCTATTTCTTTTCACCCATTTTCACATTCAATTCTTTTTCATTCTTCAAACCCTTCAGTGCTTACCGAGACTTCATAACTAGAACCTTGTTGGCTTTATTCCATTACTAGTTCAGTCTTAGTCCGCACTCTTCCCACATCTCATTTTTCTCCTTTTTCAATATACCTAAGGACTTCTACACTATCTAGTGGATTGTCCCTGGGTAGATCCCTCCGGTTCTGGCGGATCATGAGAACAAATACCTAACCTTTTCATCCTTATATCACCATACATAAAGTAAAGTTGGTCGGTCTATTTGGTATTGTTCATCTGCCATTGGAACCAATTGAAAACCATTTGAAAATCAATTCAGATACTTATGATATATTATCAAAGCATTTTGTACCTGAATTGTTTTTGATATTTTTAAAACAAGAGCTCCCCCTCAACATGTGCATCAAGTGAAATCGTTTTGCACACGGAGGCAAGAGAAAGAATTAACTTCTTTGATTATCATTTTCTAAAAGATATCAACATCACTTCCCTGATCAAAACAAGTAGATAAAGCATATAAGGGAGGATGAGGTTTTCATAAGCTTGCTCCCCCTCAATATGTGCCTTGAGGTTTGAAAGAGTTTTGCACATACAAGAGGGAACAGACTGCACATTGAAACAAATTGATTACGTTTCAGATCTTTGTGGTTTAAGATAGATGCCCCCCCTCAACCTGTGCATGGAAAATTTGAAATAGTTTGGCACATGTAGGAAGGAGAGCTTGTACATCCTTATAAAACCATTTACTGAATTATCAGATTAAATCCAATTTAAATCACAAGTTCTCCCCCGATCACAATTATCAGATCATTTGAGATTTGTGATCTCTGTAGATTTAAATTGATTTGGAAAGCTTTTAAAGAGAATTGTGACTTGATTATGAAAGTGTTTTAACTGATAAGGATCAGATTTTGAGGCTTTGGACTCCATTGATTAAACATGGATGATTATCTTTTGAAAACAATTGAATGACACATAACTTTTTAATTTAATTGAAATCATTCTCCCCCTCAATCAATGACAACCTAAGTTGTTGATTGAGAGATAGATATTTTGACACACTTTAAGTCCAAATGATTTCCAAAAAATAGAGTCCGAGTTATTTTTCAAAGCAATTAGTTTTCATTAGATAGTAAGGATTTGTTTAAAGAATCAGAGCATTAGATTTGAAAACCACGATAAAGCATGGCTCTGTTCTTTCTTTGAAAAGCGGGTTACTGCCTGAAATGACAATAAACTATTTTTCCTCTCTCTCCAAAATTTTATTTTGTTTTTTTTTATTTTTTTTATTTTTTTTAAATTTGAACATCTAAAGTCCCGTGTCATTCTTGGAATGACAGCACAAAGACCGTAGATATAATCGAATCGAGAAAAATATGACAAAAAGACAATATTTTTTTGGAGTTTTTCAAGATTTTCAAATTTTTATGGATTTTTTGAAAGTTTTATATTTTTCTATTTGCTTTTTAAAGGTTTTGTAATTTTGTATTTTGTTTTTCCAATAAGTATTTACAAGAGTTAGATGAAGGAAACCTTTTACTCCTCTTCTTCTTCTTGAAGACGTTTGAGTGTTTCTGGTTGTAGGCTCTTAAGACCAAGTCGTGAAAGAATGAACTCAAAACGTTCTCTAGGAAGAGCTTTGGTGAAGATGTCTGCTAACTGGTATTCAGTCCTCACAAAGTAAAGTTCCACCACACCATTTTCAACTTGCTCCCTGATGAAATGATGTCGAATGTCGATGTGCTTTGCTTTTGAGTGTTGTACATTGTTGCATGAGAGAGCAATAGCACTTTTATTATCACAGTACAGAGGGATTTTGTTGAATTCAAAGCCATAGTCAGATAATTGGGATCTTATCCATAGGATTTGAGCACAACAAGATGACATGGCTATGTATTCAGCCTCTGTAGAGGAAATAGAAGTACTCATTTGCTTCTTTGAAGACCAGCTCACAAGCTTATCACCTAAAAACTGAGCACCTCCAGACGTACTTTGACGAGTATCTTCACATCCTGCATGATCAGCATCTGCATAGGCTGTTAGTGACATACCGGTGTCCTTCGGGTACCAAAGTCCCATATTGATGGTTCCTTGGAGATACCGAAAGACCCGTTTAACCGCTTCAAGGTGCTTTTTAGTAGGCTTAGCCTGGTATCTAGCACACATGCAAACAACGAACAAGATGTCTGGTCTACTAGTTGTGAGGTACACCAGGGATTCAATCATACTACGATAATTCGTTTGGTCTACCATGATCCCTGAGTGATCCTCAACTAGTTTAGTACATTCAATCATGGGAGTGTCAACAGGGTCACTAGAATCAAATCCAAATTTCTTTAAAATCTCATTTGCATATTTAGATTGATTTATAAAAATGCCTCCGGGACTTTGTGAAATTTGTAAACCCAAGAAAAATGACATTTGTCCCATCATTGACATTTGAAATTTAGAACCCATTTCATTTGAAAAGTGGCCACACTCATTGGGGTCAGTCGAGGCAAAGACGATATCACAACATAAATTTAAACGTGAATTAAATGTTTGCCTGACTTTCTGGTGAACAATGTAGGATCAACTGCTCCTTTGCTGAATCCAGTAGATAGAAGAAACTTTGATAGTGAATCATACCATGCTCTAGGAGCTTGCTTCAAACCATAAAGGGCCTTTTTCAAATGATAAACATGGGTAGGATGCTCTGGATTCACAAAACCCTCTGGCTGGCTGACATAAACCACTTCTTTCAGATCTCCATTAAGAAAGGCTGTTTTCACATCCATCTGATAGACAACCATGTTCTTGCTAGCAGCATTAGCCAAGAAGATTCTGATAGCCTCGATACGAGCAACTGGAGCAAAAGATTCCTCAAAGTCAATACCTTCTTCTTGACGATAACCTTTAGCCACTAACCTAGCCTTATATTTCAACACATCACCATACTCATCAAGCTTCACTTTAAAGATCCACTTTAGAGCAATGATCATAGCACATTCTGGAGCATGTACTAATTCCCACACATCTAATCGATCAAACTCATGAATTTCTTCTTGCATGGCATCGAACCAGCTGTCTTTATTCATCGCAGTTTTAGTATCTTTAGGTTCGATCTTAGAGAGTACAGAATTGAAGAAGCACCATAAGGAATCAGTAGCAAGTTGTTTACGAGTGGATACAGGACGAGAAGGGTTTCCAATGATGTTGTCCAATGGGTGATCATGTATCCATTTTCTAAGGTGTTCATGTGGTAGTTGTTGTGGAACTGAAGTAGCAGAGTCGATGTCTCCTGAAGAAGATGGTTCTGATGATGATTCAGGAGAAAATATGTTTTCAAATAGAGCATCTTCAGTGGTAGCAAAGGGATTAACTTCATCATTGATGCCAGAAACAGTTCCATGATGTACATTTGAAGATTCATGATTTGTTGATGAGACAGATTGATCAGCAGTAGGCGCTTCTTGACTTAGTGATACTGAGACTGAAGGATTGACTTCATTTACAGGGACATGAGCAGCCTCTGTTGTGGGAATTGACAGATCATTAGCACTTGGCTCATAGTGTTCATCAAACATCGGATCAAACAATTTCTTCAAATCATCTTTAGTAGGAGGTACATATGGAGTTGCTGGAGAGGAGTTTGGTACAAGGGATGAACCAATGGGACTGTTTTGAAGTGCGGGTCCAGAACTGGATTGTCCAGGAGCCATTTGACCGGTCAGCTCATCGAACGTAACGTGAATTGTTTCCATGATATTTCGGGTTCTCTTGTTGTAGATTCTGTAACCCTTCTTGTTTGGTGCATAACCAACAAAAACTCCAATATTTGCCTTTGCTCTTAATTTTCCTAAGTCTTGACCATCATTCGTTGGATAGCACAAGGCACCAAACACACGAAGGTAGGAGAGATCAGGCTTTCGTTTATGAACAAGTTCATATGGATTTTTTCCATGAGAGGTGTGTATAAGGGAACGATTTTGGGTGTAGCAAGCAGTGGCAATGGCTTCAGCCCATAGAAACATTGGAACCTTTGAATAAATTAGCATTGTTCTTGCGGCTTCTACAAGAGTTCGATTTCGTCTTTCAACTACACCGTTCTGTTGAGGATTTCGTGGAACACTTCTTTGATGACTGATTCCAACACTTTCATAAAACTGAATTAAGTCTTTGTTAACAAACTATGTGCCATTGTCAGTTCGAACAATTCTGACTGTATTGTTGAGTTGAACCTGAAGCTTTTTGATTAGTTTGATGATGACATCTGAAGTTTCATCCTTTGTCCTCAAAAACTTTCCCCAAGTAAATCGAGAGTAGTCATCAACAACTACTAGAATGTATTTCTTCCCATTTATCGTTTGCACTCTCATTGGTCCGCACAGATCCATATGAAGGGTATGAAGAACTTCCATTACAGAGTTTGTGGGTTTTGGTTTGTGGGCATATTTCGTGCTTTTTCCCAATTGGCAAGCTGAACAAATATGATCTTTTTCATATTTTAATCTGGGTAAGCCTCTGACAAGATCCTTTCTGGAAAGATTGTTTATGGTGCCAAAGTTCATGTGATTGAGACGACGATGCCATAACCAAGACTTTGTTTTAGAAGCCTTTGACAGCAAGCAGATTGGAGAAGACTTCATCATGTCATCGATAGAGATGGTGTATAGGTTTGAACCTCGAGTACCTCTTAATAATTCCACACCATCAAGTTCTCTAACGAAACAAGTATGTTTTCTAAAAGCCACTTCTAGATCGAAATCACAGAATTGACCAATAAAGAATAAATTATGACCAAGACCTTCCACATAATATACCCTGGAAATTACACTTTTACTAACCACATAATCTCCATAACCCATAATAGCTCCAAAATGGTCGTTCTTGAATCTAACTGTCCCGATGAATTTACTCATGAAGTTCATGAGTCGCGACCGGTCTCCAGTCATATGCTTGGAACAGCCTGAGTCCAGGTACCACAGAACGATTTGAACGATCTACAGTTGAACACAGACAAGAATGGATAACTGGATAATTGGGATCCCCATGCAAGAATGGGTTCCATTTGGTTAGTAATAGTGATTAGAACTCCTACATCAGAAATAGAAACACCCATATTAGAAATAGAAGCAATGGAAACATTAGAAATAGATGCAGTGCTAGTGTCCGTATTTGACCTATTCAAAGTATGTTCACTTCTTAAGGGAATAATTCTACCAGTAGGCATCCATTTTTTAGTGGGCATTGCCTGATTAACCTTATGGCCAAAAGGTATCCATTGATAACCTATCTTACTAAATGTTCTTCCTGTGGGTTTCCACTATTTTCTAACTTTCTTTCGCTTTTGCCTTTTAGCCTTCTTAGCTTTATTTTTAACATTAACAGTTTTAACTGAGCATTTGACGGCTTTAGACAAATCATTCATACCACATTCAAGATTAGTAATAGAAACCACGCAATCATCATTACATATTTTTCCAAAAGTAGTAGAATTCGCATTAATTACAGTATGCTTAGAGCTAACACTAGAATCAACACAATTCGTTTTATTCAAATTCTCCCTACGGTGATCTTCTACTTTCTTCCAATGCACATTCTTAGCTTGCGAGGTCCTATCATTCCTTGTATTAACTTGAGACTTTGACCTGCTCGCTTTAATGTCACTGATTACTCTTGTAGAGGGAATGAGAACATTAGTTGGTTTTGCTACTTTTTGCCTTTCATGTTTTGATGTGCTGGGATGTGAACTATTTGAAGGCACACTGAGGTTCACTTTCTTAACACTGGAGGTGCTGGGATCTGAACTATTTGAAGGCCTACTAAAGTTCACATTCATAACATTGGGCATTGAATGACTTGTATACTTGGCATTAGGCATAGAACAGGGTATCAACGGATTGACTTGCTCACCTAGGGATTTAGGGCATATTGTAATTAAGCATTCTAGAAGTTCTTGAGATCGTTTGGCATATAAGCATGCATGGCTAATTGCATTATCAAGTGGTTTCTCTAACTTATCCTCTTCTACAATCTCACGGAGACATTCTAGACTATCCTTAAGGTATGAGAAATATGTTTGAATGGCAAGTTTGTTATTCCTAAGATGAGGAGGAACATATTTCACATACAAAGCATATTTATTACAACCATGCAACTTTGATGCACCATTCTCCCCATTGGTCATTGGCATTTTCCCTTTTACCTGACTCTTCAGATTCTCAATTTCCTTTTGCAACGAAGTTATTTGTTCATTATTTTTATTACGAGTGACTTTTATTGAATCAAATAACTCATTGAAATGACGTTTAACCTTTTCATTTTCTTCTAGAAAACTCTCATTTTCCTTTTGTAAAGCATTGACCTAGCTTTGAAGATGAAAATTTTGAGAATTCCGAGAATCTAAAGGAGGAGGCATTTGGGAGCCATTCACATTGTTCATTTCACCCTTTAATTGAGAAATTTAGGCTTTCAACTTTTTGATCGTGTTACAATGAGCTCGAATCTGTTCATCACGTTTGCTAATTTCAAAAACTGCATCAAATTCAGGAACATCCAAGGATGTCTTGATATTTGAGGTTTTAACATTTTCTTTCAGATGTTGATATTTTAATTGGAAAGCAAGATGCTCAACTTCCAATTTAGAAAACTGTTTTACCAGGTTATCATGATCATCCTGTTCAACCTTATTATGCAGTTTAGAGTTAGTTTTTTCAAGCTCAATGCCACGATCATAGGAGACTTTCGAAGCAACAGATAATTCATGAAATTGAGAAGCATTAATGGAACAATTTGTAGCAGTGTAAAACACATCTTGAGCAATACATTCAGAAATAAGATTCTTATTCAAGGTATTCAAGTTCTTCCTCTCAATCTCATTATATTTTAGTTCTCGCTCATAGTCACTAACCTCAACAATCATCGCATCAAATTCCTTTTCCATTTCTTTAATATCTAAGTCCATCCCCTTTTTAAGACTCTCAAATTGACCTTTTAATTGTTTAAAGAAAGGCATGACCTCAGTTAAATAGCATTATTTAGTTTGCTCAAAACCCCTTTCCCCTTCAGTTATCCCAGTGGGTGTGATCCTTTTCTTACAAGTTTTCTCAAAATTAACAAATAATTGAAATATGACATATTGACTGATTAAGGTCTTGCTTTTAGTGGCAATGGTTATTGGTGTATTTGGAGGATACACAGTCACTGAAGGTATTTTCCTAAGGGGAGGGTTTGTAACAACAAGATTCTCTGCTTTTTGCTTATCTAAATCCTTTTCCAGAACACTTGTTCGGGAGTTAACAACGTTTGAGGCTTAAACATGTTCAAGGAAATCCAATTCTCCTTTTTGTAATCATGGGGTATGATAGATATTTTCTTCTCTTTACATTTAGGATCATCTAGTTTCTTGTTCATCTTCTCCCTAGTGACTTCATCTAATTTCTTATCTTCCTCAGTGCACTCAGTGCAACTAGGTTTCTGTCTAGGCTTAAGGATTTCATTGCCATCATAAATTACCTTATGAGCACTTCTAGCCTTTTTAATGACCTCTGGATTTGGTTCCTCAACAAGGGGAATGCTATGCTTATCGCTTAAGACTCTATGCTTAGTTATCATTTGAGCAGTCTGAATGGTGTTCTCTTGTAGTTCTCTTGTACGTACAATTTATTTTCAAGCTTGTTTTTCAAAGTTTTCAGATTAGAAAAATCATTCAAAAGTTTTGATTCCTTAGCATTGAATTCTTTCTTAAGCATTTTCACATTTTCTTGAAGTTCTTTTTTTTTCTTAGCAGTTTTAGAAAGCTTTTCTTGTAAGGAGTTTAACTCTTGTTTTAATATTTCTTCTCTAAAATTACTTTTTCTAATAATTGTAAGCATTTGGTCATCCATTTCCTGCTCAGGGGTGGTCAACTCAAATTTAGCACGTTGTTCATAAATAGCAACACGTTCTTTATAGGCATTCAGTTCAGAGACAACAGAATCATCAGGGGCACATGCAGTGAATTCATCAAAAATATAGTCATCATTGATTGTAGAGGATGCATTACTTGGTACAACCTTACTTTCACTTTGCTTCACATATTGATCATATGGGACAATATTGCTATTACCCTCATCATCAATATCTGATTCATAAGTTTCAAGAGATTGTACTTCATTATGCATCTTTCGCTCATCAACATTATCATATAGTTTTAATACCTCTGAAATGATTTTGTCTTTGGATGGACCAGTTTGTTGTGGAGGAGAGACCTTTGGAGAAACCATAGGTGAGATGCTAGCCATGAAGATTGTTTGAGCAGTAGGTTCTTCGTCTACATCAGAGTCAAATGCATCACAATCAGCTACTTGAAAGGCATTCTAATGATTATGACCTATCTCCTGAATTGGCTGTTCATCAACATCAGCATCATATGTCTTGGCATTCCCTTCAGCAAGAAACAGCAACTCCTCTTCATCCAAAGCTGCTCCATTGTCCTGAGCTTGCACTAGCAACATCTTATCCCTGAAGTACTCGGCATTCTGAGGGCGTTTTGGCGATGTGCAGTTCCTTGCAATATGCCCCTCACCACCACAGTTGTAACACTTGATTGGCTTTACTTGTCCTTGATTTCCATTCCTTCCCCTATTCTGATATGCCACATACCCTCTATCAACTCTACCTCTTCCTTGTTCATAATGCCTTTCTTGAACTGGTTGTACCATAACCTTCCCATCTCTGACAGTGGCCTGATTGTGTGGATTAGATGTTGTTCTGAGGTTGTTGTTGGTGTGTGGGAGAGAGTTCATGTTTTGACTGATCATGAAAGCCAGTTGATTAATGAATTTTCCCACGTGTGCATCAGCATCAGCTTGTTTGAACATTGGGTCGGGAATGAGTTTGTGATTACCATTACCCATGGGTATAACTTGAGATGCTTTGGTGGTAATTCCAATGTTTGAGTAGAAGGCAGTTGAATCATTTGATGAGCTTATCTCTCCCTGGTTGGTTTTGAACTGATTAAGAATCCTTTTTTCAAACATAGCATGTCTCTCATTCTGAAAAAGGAAGGCATAGAGTTGCTCCTAGTTTGTATTCTTCAATCCTTTGGTTAGCTTCACAGAGGTGACAAACTTGTGCCATTCGGGATTCATGTTGTTCACAAACTTTGAGTTTAGCTGAATGTTTGGCATAGTCATTCTGATGTTTCTCATATCATTCACAAGCTTGTGGAATCTCACGTAATACTCATAGACACTCTCATCTGGTTTCATCTTAAAGTGCTCAAATTCATCATAGAGTTGTGATTCTCTATCTTCCATAGTAAGTTCAGAACCTGAGAGAAGCATCTTGACATTATCCCACTTTGGTGTTGTGATTGATCAGCTTGTAGATATCTTTTGGAAGACCTTGAAGTATGATGTTAGAAGCCCTGATATCAGCATCGAATCTCTTTTTCTCCTTATCATCGAGCTCATCATATGTCTTTGGTCTGTCTATTCCATAGATCATTGTTCCATCTGCAGCTGTATCAATTAAGTCTCTTGTAGTCTCAATCTGATAAGGTCCTTCATCAATCGATTTGAGAATGTTGACCCCATTTTCCTTTCCAAGACAATACAATCTGATTCTTTAAGCCCAAGAGTCGTAGTCGGTTCTGTCAAGCATGGGTGGACGAGTATCTAAACCAGCTGCTTGAACATCCTCGGCAACAGTGGAGATGATTGTAGGTACGTTGATAGACATGTTAACAGATTACACGGGATTTTATAGCTCTATGATTAAACCGGGAAATAGATTCTTTCACGGGATTTTACTAAATCAAGAGAAAACCGTATTACCAGCAAAAATCAACCAAGTCGCTAAGAAACCTTGAAGCAAGTCGCTAACCACCAAGTTGCTAACTATCAAGTCGCTATAATGCCAAGTTGCTAAGACACAGGCAAGTTGCTAAAGAACAACTCGCTAAGCACCAAATCGCTAAGTTATCAAGTCGCTAAATAGCAACTCGCTAGGGACCAAATCGCTAACACCAAGTCGCTAACAAACTTAAGTACAAGTCGCTAACTTTCACCAAGTCGCTACCCGTAGTGGAAAATCCACTAAGTGTACTGTTTGTCGGCTTGTCTCAATAGACAAGTTTCTAGGATCAAGTCTCTAAGAACTTCAACTACAACTCGCTAACAACTTACAAAGCAAGTCGCTAGCTAGAAAAACAATCCGTGGCTAAAGTCGCTAGCTATAAAATCTCACAAACACCACTTTTCAATCCAAAAACAACCCAACCACGATGATTCAAGCTTACCAAATCAAAACCCAAGCACATACAATGGTTCTAAACACAAAAATACACCCAAGATTCAAACTTTAACACTAGAAATGATCCAAATGATGCAAAAACCACTAAAATTTTTCAAACTCTAAAACCATCTTAAAAAACCACTCGAAATCCAAGAATATGTAAGAGATGATCAAACCATGGCTCTTGATACCATTTGTAACATATTGGATTTCATAAACACACTAAACTACAAGATCAAATAGGCGTATAAGAGGTTTTAGAGAGAGAAAGTTAGAGGTTTGGGAACTTTAGTGAGAGAAAGAAAAATCTTATTATGAGCTCCAACTCTCTACCTTGGGAGGTAGAGAGTATTTATAGTCTTTACATAAATCGCCACCTATTGGGCTATGGATTAGGCATACAGTGGGTAAAGACCCGTCCGTCCTCCACGGTGTCACTTAAACTAAATACTACTTAACTTATATTAATCTACGACTACGAGCTTACTAACGATTACATATACTTGAGGTGACCGACTCTTTAATACTTGGATTTACTAAATCCTAACAGTAATTGTCAGAACCTTGTCGATACCCCAATCAAGCAAGCTCTTCTCAATATATTTTCCAATTATATCTCCGGAATGACTAGAAACTGGACAAAAGTTTAAAATCCTTTTCTGCATAGCCCATTCATGATCGATGAAATGCGCGGTCAAACACATATAACTAAGGTTTTGCCTCGAAGACCACAAATCTATAGTAAGAGAAACTCTTTGCTTAGTCTTAGCAAAGTACTTCTTCAAACTTTCAAATTCAGTCACATACAAATCCATGCAATCTCTGGTGATTGTTGCTCTAGACGGGATTTGAAACTGTGATTGCAACATGTTCACAAAATCATGAAACCCTTCATGTTCAACAGTCTTGAAAGGCAATTCATCAAGAATAACCATCCTAGCACAATACTTTCTTGAAATCTCTTGATTAAAACACCAAGTAACAAACGTCAAGCTACTATCACCTGTTTCTTGGACAGAAGCTTGATTTTGGAAAATCAAAAGCTTCTGTTTCTTATTGTGGTTGTAAGGATATTTCTTACAACGACTTAGATGATTATGCAAAGAACTGGTTCCATTCTTACTCGGACACTTGATTGCTCGAGTGCAGTAGTGGCAGTTAGCATACTCTAAATTATGAGTATCCCTAGTGAAATGATCCCATGCTGCAGATTTCAGATTCACCAATTCCTTTCCCTTTCTCTTTTCACCTTTCCCCTTTTCACCATCATTATTGGTTTCTTGTTCTTGAGGTTGTTCTGTTGTTGGGATTTCATCAGCAAAAGCATCCCCATTTTCACTTACAGGCGACATAGGTGGAGTGTCAATGGTTGGATCAGGAGCATACTGCAGTTTGCTGTACATAAAACAGTCAGGTCAGTATCTTTAATTTCTTAAAACTAAGTAAAAAATAAAACAAAGAACTTATGCTGCAGTCCAGCTTGACTATTATTAATTTTTTCTTTGGTTGATACAGATATAAAGACGACATGTACGATCTATAAACTCTGCGCATATGTTAACCTATAGATGGCCTGCTAATGCATTTTATTTACTGAAGTAACATGCATTTTATTTACTGAAGTGTTTTACCATAATATTTTGCGTAAAATTTAACGCTATTTCCCCTTTGTTCTAATCATAAAATTAGCTGCAGCAATCTTGAATACCAAGTCAACGTATGGGTTAAAAAGAAATTGGCAAGGGGATCCGTGTGTTACTACTCGTGTATGCAATAAGTACAAATTGGCATATATATATTTAGTACTAACGCTCCCTTGATTATGCAACTCAGCAAGGGTGTATGTTTGCATTACTCTAAAGCTACCGATGACTGCTCCTTACATATTTTAAATTATCCATTTTAGTATTATAACAATTCATCATAGCAAACATATCCAAACATTAAGAAAATACTTAATTCAATTTTTGTAAAGTCCTGGGTTCCCTTAAAATCAAGATGTTTGACATGCCCCTGCCTATACTTTATCACAAGTGTTTTTAATAAGCATTAACTAAACACCGAAATCGGAAGCAACTAAAGATTGAAAGTTTGACAATTTTGTCATTGCCGATCCATGCTAATGAGTCGCCCTAGTGGAAATTAACTAATTAAGGTATAATGGTGTGCGTCAAGCTTCCAACTTTTTATCCCTATTCTAAGTACCAAATCAATACAAACTAGATATCAGTATAGCAAATCAATACAAAATACCCCATACGATTATTACATACATATCAGTATAGCAATTAGCAAATCAATACAAAGCCCCAATTTATATATTAACAACATTCAAAAATAATAAATAATTAAATATCAAACAAGCAATCATATAAAAAAAATATACAAGTGACCCAAACACAGTAAAATTAAGAAAATAGATGTTGTGACTTGTGATTACCAGTCCATTTGGATATCAAGAAGAACTTCCTATGCTTGTATAGAGTTGAATGGTTTGTGATGAACTTGTGAGAGAAACGATGATCAGAGCGCATGGTTATATAGTTGAATCACTTGAATGGTTAGCCAAATTTCAGGGATTCTCTTTAAAATTGACAGCAATTTTTCTTCCAATTTACCATAAATACTTGAACTAAATTGATGTAGTATATATCCTTTAATTAAATAGTTGAATATGTTATATCTTCGGGTTTGGTCGGTTACCCGTGGTTAATAGAAAACATAAACCGAAACCGCCCGGTGGTAACTCGGTTTTCCCGGTTTCGGGTTTTTTCGGTTTCGGTTTTTTCGGTTATCAGTTTTTTTTGTTTCGGATCAAGCGGTTCGGCTCGGTTTGTCGGTTTCTCGGATTTTTTGAACACCCCTAACTACTATCCACCATCCTCATTTGTTTTTTGGACTGTGAATAAGTTTGTAAAGGGGAACAATCCAGACTATATACCACGGCTTGTATATGCTTGTTCTTGGTTCATGTTGAATACGCGTAGGCCTATCAACGGCTTCCCGGATTACCCTACTAAAAAATATAAGACAATCAATAGTTTAAAAAAATTGTTTCCAGCTTGTTGTCCAAGAATTTTAAACAAGGTTGTGATCATTTAAACTTACTGGTCATCCCACATGAATAAATCAGAAAGCCCACGACTAAAACCAACAGGCTCACAGGTTTTAAGTCAATTTTGATTTTGGGTTTCGTTATCCCTAAGTGGTTGATTCACTTCCAGCAAATCACAAGTTCTAAGTCGACTTCTTTTAGGGTTTTAATTAACCCTAAAAACATGTTCAAACAGGAGCAGATAACTGATGCTGATTATAACCCTTATACGCAAGAACAATCCCCCACGATCCACTAAAAGCTTTGATCTTGTTTTTCATGAACAAAGTTATTACCAGAGTCAAGCAATCTGATCAAACACAACAGATTGGAGTCCAAGAGTTATTGGTTGTTTGTGTAACTCTATAACGCAGTTACAAATTACCAAAAATTTGTGATCAGTTTTCGTGTCTGATAAAAAAGAAACCCATACGTCTAACCACAAGATCGCATGCTAGAACTGATTGCTGGTTTTTAATCTTTTCTTGAAACCTATAATCGCAGGTATTGTTCACCAGGAGCTTTTTCAAATCATTGATACCACTCATTGTGATCAGAGATAGCATTACACAAAGCTATAAGCACACCACAAGTTACATAACACAAACATGTTGCACAACACCTGCTAGAATAATAACACAACACATGAAAACAAGGATATTTTCCAGGTAACACACAATAACTTTTATTGAAGAAATCTTAACTCTAAAACTTCAATTGATACAATGTAGTTCCCTACCCCTCGTTGTATATATAGACTAACCTAGACGCGTTAGACTATAACTATGATTACATTAAACCTAACCTAAATCAACAAGGAGTACTTCACGTTAGGATAAATTTTAGACGAGTTGGACTAGCACTCCAACTGCGATTACGGAAACCTGGTCTACGCCCAATCTACCACAATCAGATCTTAGGAATTCTCCAACACTAATTATATTTGAGACTAACTCACATTAATCAAAGTTGTTAAAGACACCAATGTGACTTATACATGGGGCAAGTTTTGTAGGATTCTGGTGATTACTCGCATGGCTAATAAAAAATGCAGCAGTGGAAGTAAACACATAATGGCTATGCAACCATAAACCTTAATAGTCACATCTTCCTAGACATTGATATAACCTAATCCTAAACACGTATTAAGGGTGTTTATAGAAGACTTACTTGTTTTCTACAGCTGTGTAAGTTCTGATTGAGTCAATCATGCGCGCGAGTTCATCTTCTTTATTCTTGGATCGATCGGTTAGGGTTTTTGGGAGGAAAACCTAAAATTGGATCATGTCGGGTATCCACCAATAGCGCACAGGTAGAATAAGGGTTTCAAACCTTTACAAGTTAGGCGATCACGAAACCGGGTAATATCAATCGACTAGAAGTCGATTGGTAGAAATCGACTAGGGTCGAATTTTGAATTGGTTGAAAGGGTAAAACCCTTCTGTTCGACTGATCAACTAGATGAGGAGAGGAGAGAGAGATTTTAGAGTTTAGTTGTGAGTTATAAGGATCCTTCTAATTACCGTTGTAATGTGGTACAAGGGAACATTTCTATAGTCATAATACTTGTACAACAAGTATTGTAGTTAGACAAGAAGTCAAACTAAACCCCTCCCTTTTGCTATACAGTTCAAATATTGAGTCAATTTATGTTGTCTCCTACATCTATGCCTATGCAAGCAATTAAGCATTTACTAAGATCTTGGTACAAGCACCAAGTCAAATTATTCTTCTTGCCAATGATTCAATAGTAGAACTAAAAGCATATGGTGAATCTGATAGGGCTAGTTGTGATATGACTAGAAGGTTAACTATAGAATATTATATTTTTTTGGGATTCACCAGGTTCTTGAAAGTCAAAGAAGCAAGTTGTGGTCTCAAGATCTTCTACTGAAGAAGATATAAAGCAATGGCTCCAACTTGTTGTGAGGTGACTTAGGTAGTGAGTTTGCTTAGAGACATTAGAATTAAGGATTTGCAGCCTATTGATTTGTTCTGTGATAATCAAGTTGCATTGTATATTGCTGCTAATCCAATTTTCAATGCTAGAACAAAGCATATAGAGGTGATTTGTCACTATGTAAAAGATGAATTGAAGGTTGGACTTGTTAAACCTTCTTATGTCAATACCAAATCTCAACTAACTAACCGATGTTTTCATCAAAGTTGTTATTGTGGTTGAGTACAAGACTCTAATGAACAATTTGAGAGTGTGTTTCACCCCACTCTCCACTTGAGGGGGAGTGTGCAAGATAAGGTCAAGGATAGATATTGTTCTTATAGAATAGTTAGAGGTTTACTATCATGAATGTATGTCGGGTTCAGTGAATACCGAAACCCCTTAATTCTAGGATTTGAATAGAAAATACCGCAAGTGTTTAGTCCCTTAAACACTAAAAAATCACTGAGCGCATAGCCACTCAGTGAGCTATCTTCAGGATACTGAGTAAGAGACAAAATAAAAGTCTCTCTACTCAGTAAGGCGGAACTTAAAGGGTAAAGACTGAGTCAAGAAGAAGATGGTGGATTCAGTGAGTGATGACAATAACTCACTGAATCCCGAAACTCCTCACCAACTACTACCACTGAAGACAATACTGAATATGAAGACTGAAGGCTAAGAAGACTGAAGAATGAGCGGGACAAGGCGGGATAAGTTTGAACAGATAAGACGAAGTCCTTATCAACTAAAGTCAAACTTTCCCTGAATCGCTAACTACCAGGCTCAGTGTCATCACTGACTAGAACAAAGTAGCCTTGTCACTTACTCTAAATATCCAATGTAAACAGAGAAAATACATCAGTATTTTTCTTCAGTAACTTGTCAGTTTGTCCTCTAGGATAGAGTTAAAATCCATACTTGTATAAATAGCATAATAGCTGGAGTGAAAGATTAGAGCTTGTGCATTAATTGTAAAACACATACACAAGCAATCTTTCATTCCTCCAAATACAACTATGTCCCTGAGATAGCTCAGTGGTTCCTGTGTAGTTGTGCTTAGACTTAGCCTAAGCTTAGTGAGGAGTCATACCATACTTGTCATTTCAATCCCAAGTACTATTCCGCAACTACTTGGGTAATGTATTCTTTTTTATTCGTTTTAATAAAGAATATAAAGGTTGAAAATTACTCAGTGTGTTTTTTCTTGCATTACTTCAGTCATTGTTCACAATTAGCCATTTTAATTATTTTAAACTAACTGTGAAACGGGAACAACAAGTGGTATCAGAGCAAGGCTAATTATAAAAACCTTTTTTAAGCCACTCAAAAACGTTTTTTAAATCAGGATCCTAATGGCTGAAAGTGATGTGCCCCAACTTGTCGATAAAAAGGGTGGAGCATATGCTGCTGTTGCCCCTCGACTAGAAGTTGGCAAATTTAACAAATGGAAAAATCGAATGCTTTGCTATTTGACTGGGATGAAACCTTACTACATTAAGTGTATTAATGAAGGTCCATTTATCTCAAAGACTGCTGAAGGTTTGCCTAAACCTGAAGCTCAGTGAACTCAGGACGAGAGAAGAGTGGTCAACTAGGACCAATGGCTCAAAAGCATCATCATATCTTGTCTTTCTGATGATGTTATGGAGTCTGTTATTGCCTGTAGTACAGCTAAATAAACCTGAAATGACCTGGTCCACAGCTATAAAGGTCCCTCAGATACCAAGGAAAACAGGATTATGGACCTAAAACTTGAATACAATACCTTCAGGGCTAAAGACTCAGAAACTCTCTCTCAAACTTACACCCGATATAAAAGTTTGTTAAATGAATTGTCAAATGATGGTGTAAAGTTGTCTAAACATGTAATCAAAATTGGTTTTGTCAATAGTCTCCCTGAGAAGTGGCTGAATTTCTCTCGGGGACTTAGGAATGCTAATCATATTCAGAATCTTGAACTTCCTGGAAATTTATGGGAAATTTGTCTATGAGGAAAACCTCATCAACAGACGATACCCTAACTTGAAAAAGTCTCAGGAAGTCAAGAAGTCCCTGACCACAATTCAACACCAGTATCAACTGCTTTTTATTCTGACAGTATGGTTCAAGATTTTCAGGAAAATTCAGATGATGAGGCTGATGAGAACAAGCGAGGAGTACCTGAATGACTTAAACATTGAGTTTCAGGAAATGGCACTCCTTGCTAACTCTAAAAGGTTTATACGAAGAAACAAATGTTTTTCAAATGCTAACTCTAAAAGGTTTATACCTGACTGACTTAAACATTTTGCCAAAGACTGTTTTTCAAAAATAATTTATGAACCCTCTTACAAACCCTCAGGGTCAAACCAGTCCTTGGGCTTTAGCAAATTTCAACTAAAAGTCTATCAGTCTCTTCAAAATTTTCAAAACAAGTCTGACCAAAACAAATCTATCGATTTTGAAGCTAAGTATAGGAAAGCCAAGGCTAAACTAGCACTTCCTGAGGCCTCTCCCTCAGAAACAACAAAAAATGTTAAATCCGTGCAGGGTAAAAACAAGGGCCTGGTAGCTTAAGTCTTTGACTGTGATGAAGAGCCAGTCTCCTCAGACAATGAAATGGTGCAAGTCAGTGCACTGATGGCTCTCTCAAAAGAGGACAAGCTAGCTGTTGGGAAGAATCACCCTAGGAATGATGAATGGGTCAACAGCACAATGAAAAAGGTAAACATTTTACTTTCTATAGATGATGATTCTGATTGGCAGTCCTTTATGAACTATATCAATGTTGACCTTAAGTTTGTAGAGGAGCAAAGATTAAATATCTTTTCTAAATACAACAAGTTAAGTTTTGAATTAAACAAGTGTAGGGATGAACTGCTTCTTTTAAAACAAACCAAGCTTGAGGCTGTTACACTACAAATTCAAAACACTGAATTAGTTAAAAGAAATCAAGCTCTTCAGGAAGAACTTAAAAAGGAAAAAGATATCATTGAAAGTTGGACTGTTAAAAATCCTAGGGGGTGTTTGGTATGATGGAAAGGAAAGGTGAGAAAAGGAAAGAGAATTGATTACCATGTTTGTTGCGATGGAGAATGGGAATATGGGATTAAGTTTGCATTCTCATTCCCTCATTTTCATTCTCTACAAAAAGTGAAGAAAGCTGTGAATGGATATTTTACAAGGGGCGACTCTTTTTCCTCATTCTCACGAGAATCACTAAGGAGAGTAAAAAAGCGGGGAGCAAACCCATTAACATGTTCCAGGCATATTCTATTCATAAAACTACTATTTTCGATTACAATCTGAAACCGTAGGCTTGATCGATTTCGTCATCCCTTTATGCTCTCCAACGTTGTTGTTCATCTATACTTCTGCTTTCTTCTCTGCTACTAACCACTAACAAATAAAAATTAACCACTAATAAAAAGAAATTAATATAGATTGAAAGAAATATTGTATTTACAGTATTATGTGTTATTTATGGTTTTATGCCTTCTTCCCTCAATCACAAAATTGACCCCATCACATATTACGAACAGTGTTTGAATAATTGAGGTTTTTTTGTTCTTCATTGTTGAGTATATTATTAAAATCCATTGCTACTTATCCTATTAAGCGTAATCTACAAAACAACCACATCTTGTTAAGTTGTTCAAGGGTTATGAACTCAAATTCAATAACACGTACGTGCTGAATGTTGATAACTTGGTAGCAACAAGTGTTATAAAAGAAAAAGAAGTTGGAAACAAATCAAAATTAATGTGATAATTGAAGGTTAATTAGAATTTTCGTTTATTGGTCAAGTGTTACTTCTACTTTAATATGATTTTTCACTAATAACAAACAAAAGAGTCAGTATTTTAATCCATTCAAAAACTAGATTCAATACATTTGCCAAACATCAGAATCATCTCTCTTTCTTTATGTTAATTCTCTTTCTCTGCAATTCCATTCTGTTTTTGATTTCCATTCTTTGCGATTCAGTCATACCAAATGTCCCCCTAAAGTCTTTGATACTGTTCAAGCCCCCAATAGCAAAAAGAGAATCCTAGGTGAAGATCATCTCACTGATTCTCTCAGTGAAGACCAAAGCCCAAAACCATTTGTGTCTGCTGGTATGCTCTTCAAAAAGGAGTTAATGCCTAAACCCAGTGATTGGGTTGAAAGGGTAAACCCTGAGAGTAAGCTTCCAAACTTCAATTCTGGAAGGATTCTTGAGCCTGAGAGTCAAGCTCTTAAGAGTATGCTTAAACTCCCTAATGTACCCAGTAGTACTGAACACATCACTGAGTCAAAAGCTAAATCTGAAGCACTGCTTCCACCTCTAAAACCTCTTCAGGGTGCTGCACCTAGCTCTGAGCTTACTCCTCTACAATTAAACCCTCACTCTCCAAAAGAAAGGTCAGGTCTAGGCAGAACCATTTTGAAAAGACCAACAAAACCAACCCAAGAAGACTGTGTTCCCACTGAGACTTCCACATCTTCAGTTCCTACTAAAGCATACCAAATCCAGCAACTGACTGAACTTCTGAGGAAGTTGACTGACAAGATGGACTCCATCAAAAAAGCTCTTGATTCAATAATCAAGGAACCTAAGTCAGCCTCCTCTAGTTCCTCAAAGTCAAAGTCAAACACCAAGCTCAAGCAGAAGTGTGATCTATGCCATTATACCAGCCATACCACTGATAATTGCTACAGAATCCTTTTTTGCATGATCTGCAAAAAAGAAGATCACAGAACTTCTGACCACTTACAGTATGTAAGTTCATTCAATGAAGCAACTCATACCAATTCTGGTCATGTTGGAATCACTCCTAAACTGTATTTCAAGTGTTTGTAATCAATATGTAATAGTTAGCTTAATTAAGGCTTTTATGTTAGTAATTAAGGCTAGGCCCATGTAGAAAGCCCATGAGCCTATGCAAAAGCCCAATAAGTAAAGGAAGGGAACTTGTGTGTTGCCCTAGTTCCCTCCCTATAAATAATCTTGTAAACTCCCATTTGGGAGTTGGTTGTTCATCTTAATACATTTCCTACGCCTAAACCTTTCTCTCTTTATATTCGTGTGTGTGTTAACTTGTTCAACCGATCACCTTATCTTTATTTCTTCATATTGATGCTTGTGTTATAAACATGGTGACCTAACATTGGTATCAAGAGCTAGGTCGGTTTTTATCAATGGTTGATTTTTTGGTGATGTTATCTTGACAAAATTATAAATTTTTTTTGAAACTGTTTTAGACATAATCTTTCACAGTTTTTACTATATTGTCCTTAACAGTTTTTTTTTATAAAAGTTTATGTATTCTTTTGGTTCAAAGAGTGTTGTGGTTTATTATTGTTTGCAAGTATCTGTTTTGTGTCAATCATTTTTTTGTCACAAATATCACTTATCAATACTTTTTTGTACCATATCCGCGAAAATATTTTATGGTCAAACGGGTCAGTTTCTGAACTCGGTCAAAATGGGTCATCAAGTGCTATTTTAAGTCTCTTTTCTGGGTTTATGGTGCTGGTCGAAATATTGGTTAAAAACTGGGTCAGAAATAGTTTCTTCAAGCTACAATGTTTACTCGGTATTTCACTCACTTGGATAAGTGTGTTGAATACTTCGACTGTGTGAATTTCTTCTAGCTTCGATAAGTTAGAAGAAAACCCTAAGCTTACGCATAAGCTTTACCTTACGAGTAAGAAACCTATGATCTACGCATAAGAACCCTACGCATAAGGCTTACGCTTATTGTCTTAAACATAAGGTCTTACGCGTAAGATTTCTTACGCATAAGTTGTTTCTTGTTTACTCATAAGAACTGAAAAGGTAGATGAAAAGTTACTCGTAAAGTTCAAAATGACCACAAGACCTCCACAATACCAATATACCATACAACTTCACGACCTCATGTGTTAACCATCCTCGGTCCACAATCTAATCTACCTCAAACTGATAACATATGACTCGAATACATCACATCTATATCAACCAACATCAACACTACTCTATCTTTAACCAATCACTACTATATCAATCCCATACAATTAATACAAAGATATAATTTGATCTCAGATATGGTTCTATTCTTCAACCTTTCAAAGAACTTTATTTTGAACTCATATCATCATCATCGATCTACTCGTTTTATTTGAAACTTACATTTCAATTTATGTCCGAAAATAAAGAATAAAACATAACAACTGTGTTATATTTTTTCTTTAACTCGTTTGAGTTCAAACAAAACCAATTAAAACCACACTTTTCGAACTTACCGTGACCCTCCAAAGGATCATGAAACCTTCAAATGAGTTCTTGATCCGGTTTGTGCAGAAAATATGGATACTTAAAGGCACGGTCGTGTTAAGTGTGTTTTAGATTAATGATGAGATCTATTATTGTGAAAGATTGAGATGTATTGATCGGTTTGGAGATGTTTTGGTGTTAATGAATCGGCCTGAATGATTGAGAGATATAGATGAAATGTTTTTTTTAGAGAGATAAGAGTGGTAGGCGGATAGTATAACAACTGTTATTAGGGTTAGAATACTGGTGTAATGGTTAGGTTACTTGGTATTTTATACCCGTCAAGATAGGGTTGTCAATGGGTTGATTGGATGTGATGGGCCGAGCTTAACTTTTATTCATATTTCATTAGACTAATATTTGTGGGTTGATCAATATCACAAGTATATTTGGGCTGAAAACTTTAACCATCACTTCAGTGATACGAAATTTAAATGGTAAAATGGACTTGGTTATCATGGGCCAATTGTTATACTCAAAACAAGAGCTGAAAATTTTATCATTCAAATGTATGTTTCATACATTGATGTATGTTTCATACATTGAGATAATGTCCTTTGGTATAACGTTTGGCAAATATGAGTGGTATTTTGGCGATTACAATTTTTTCACGGGGATACATTTTTTGACAAGATCGGGAAACCATTATCATAGTTCATTTAAAACGTTAATGAAGGCTAATTTTGAGCATGAAACCGCAAGATGTGACTACGGAGTTTATTCTTTATTATTTATTTGAGGTTGGAGTGGGATATCACGGATGCGTGTAGTTAGTATCTAAAGATATCGGGGTTGGTTGGATGCATGATTCTTTGAGATCCTTGTTCGAGCTTTAACCGTTTGAAAGACAAAGACTTGAGTTGTCTAGTTATACCTGATGTAAGGAGTTACTTTGTTGTGCTCACAGCGTATAGCTATCACTTTTAAGGAGTTACGTTGTTGTGCTCAAGTGTCATACTAAGGTGTGGATAATTTGAGAAACTTTAAGTTTACCTTTTTTCGATGGTGGTAAGAAAAAGGGTTCTTCGTCTGACAATAGTGCAAGTTTAAGTCACAAGTTCGGGTTATTTTACTTCAGTCTCAAGTTCGTCATATTGGGTTTTCTCCATCAGTAGTCACTACAAAAAGCCGTCAGAATAATAATGGGGTTGGTAAAGAGTTAGCTGAGAAGAGTATACAAGAGTAGAGAAGTCTTATCAGCAATTGATTCTCACATGATATTTATGGTACTTCGCAATTGTTCGATTACTTGGACATACATGGTTTCGCTGTCTGCCTGTCTCCAATTCATCATCAACATACGTGGTGTATGATTCTGATTCATTAAAAACATCGGGGGGAAGAGAGTATAGGTGTTCATTGCTTCTTTGATGTTTTTGGATTTTTTTTTGAAAACCCGTTTCCCTTCATGAATTTCTTCAATCAGGGGGAAGAAATGAGACGATCTGTGGTGCAAATTTCTCAAGTTGGTGTTATCGTCTCACTTTCATAGAGTTATCGTGCGTGAAGTTACCTAAATATGATGTGATGATGCCTTACACGCGGTTACTTTATCGAGTAATTGCATATTCACAAGTAACTATTATTCCAATAGACCGCAACATTCAGGGGGAAGTCGTTTCATCTCGTCTTTCGCAGATTGTTTGGTTTGAAGCATCTACATATATGAGAAGATCTTACTGATTTCTTGCATGTTACCCTCGAACAGATTTTCTGCAATAAGTCAGATTTACCTTGTGTGGTTTACTGCTCATCTACAAATTCCGCTACGTACTGAAAACTTCAAAAGTTAGAGGAAATGTTCACTACATCAAAGTTTCGAATATGCTGAAGACGGTTTTCAGTTTGGGAGGAAGCTGATAAAGAAACTTCGCCAAAAAGGAGTGTACGGAGACGCTGCTAAAGACATGCAGCATAAATTGGGGGAAGTTAATCCAATTCATGCATATTACATCATTTGCCTACAAGTGAAGAAAACGGTTCTCAAGTCAAGGTACAAGAAGAAGACAAAGAGCGTAAACTTTCATCATCCTCAGCACTTGAAGAGCTTATGAAGACCTTTCTTTATTTGTTTTCTATATTTGTAGTAAATGTTTTAAGTAATCCCTTATGTCGTCCCATTGGGGGAAGATTGTTGGAATCGCTCCTAACTCGTAAATGGAAAGACATTGATGGGATTACATTTTCTATGTTTGTTACCATAAACACATAGGCTTGTTATGTCAATTTCCCATTGTTGTATGTGTTTGGGTATATATACCCCTCCATACTTCCATGGAGGGGTGAGTCTCATTAGTGTAAGCTTTCATCTTTCATAAATAAAACACACTAGTTTCTCCCTTCTCTCTCTAGTTTCTCTCACTAACTTGAAGATGGCTTTCTTCCATCTTCCAAGACCTCCCGATTCACCAAATCTTCCATAAATACGAACCTAACATTGGTATCATGGCTAGATGATGATGACACTGAAGAGTATGACTGGTTCTCAAAACTTGTTGATGCAACCCCTCAGCTACCGGAAGGTCAAGAAATTGTAGATGGTCGAACACTGGAGCATGCCAAGCTAATTCAGGAAAAGTTTAGGGTGAAGAAGATGACAAAAGCAGAGTTGAGACGCATCAAGAACGAAGCTTTTCAACTGCTAAAAGACAGCTCAGACAGTGCCATTGAAGTCGAATATCATCTCGACAACATTGCACGAGCCATGTCTAACAACATTGACTGGCTCAATCCTGAATCCAACATCGACTTCGATCACCAGACCAGACAAAGCTCCATACTACACAGACTAGACCAAACCACTACCTACCATTGGCCGACCGGATCAACCTAAGATTCCCTACCGTTATTTCTTCAACAATGACTTGGAATTCCTTCTACATGGTAGCGATGTCACCAGGAAATACGCTACATCACTCACCTTCCCTTTCCTGGCAGCAATATACTCTAACAGCATAGCCATCAAGGAAGAAGCCACAAGAATGTTTGCTGACAAAGTGGAAAAGTATGACCACAATGCACTGTATGGGATTCATCATTGGCCAGAACGAAGACGAATCTACTACAGAAGCTACCAGGTTCTAAAGTCGAAAAAGGAAGTGTTCAGTGACAAACGGATCATTGCAATTATGCATGTTACCCTGTCGTCGAAGTGGGACTACACATTCCTAAAGAAAATTGTGGTCAAACGACAAGACAAACATGAATATGACTTTACAGAAGTAGATTTCCCGATATTATCGCTCAATGACATTGAAGACATGTATCTTGCCAAGGTACAAGGACGAATGCGACAATTCTCTACAAATATCCAACGCGAGTCCATCAAGTCATTGCTAATATTCATAAAAAGCATCGTGATCCAAGAACGTGTAGAAGATATTCAACTTGCCGTGGAATCATACCAGAAGCGTGTTAATCTCACAAAATCACAGCTAGACCTTCCCGACATAAACCAACTTGCTCAGTACACCCTTATCAGGAAACCATTTGGGTTAGTCTACCGTAGTGAACTACACCACAATTGCTTCATGGCGTGCAAAGAGCTTCATAAGTTTGGGGATCACACATTAAAGAAGGTTCAGGACGGGTTAGCATAGAGGTTAAAGGAGATCCATGACGGCATAGGGTCACCGAAGAGATGGAATTCGAGGGATAGGAGGGATGTGAAGAAGATCATCACTCGTATTGATGAAAGGTTGTTCAGACGGGATCAGATAAGAACGTTGGAGAGTTTCGTAGGTGGTCGTCCAAGCATATCTCTCACAGGCTACCAACGTCCAGAACGCATTCCTGGAGTTATTGACGGACTTCCTGGTACTCCTGATTCTCCTTGATCTGTTTCCTTATCATTATTTGGATGTGTTATTTATATCTGACAATGGCTTGTGCACACATAACAGTGTACAACCCGTACTTGTAATGAAAGGACCCTGTGGTACCCATCAGTGCCACAATCCTATAAAAGAAGCGAAAGCTTCTTACTTTTGAGTAAAACTAATCAAAACTTTCACTTTTCAAAGTTTTTCTCAAAAGAACAAGTACTTCCCCTTATGATTTTCAAAACCTCAAAAGTTAATATCACTTGTTGAGGGGGAGTATTTGCTTAAAAACTTTGTTCACAAAATTGTTCTTCATGATAAACTTCCCACAAAACTCGAAATTGACATATTCGATATCAAAATTTCGTCAATAATAACATTTATATGCCACTTTTTAGGGGGAGAAAAATTATGATAAGAAATATGTTGTGAATTGCTAATGAATCATCGTGCTAAAGACTTAACCAAGGAATTGACGAGATCTTAAATGTCAGTAACTCGAAAAAACTTGTCCGGGACGGGTAATAATTTCAAGCTAGTTCGCTAGTGATGTAAACGTGTCTCGCAAAGGACTTGTCCTAGTAGAATGTACCATTCAAGAAACTCTTGGTAGACATGAACCTTGACGGGTCAAACCTCCTCACCAAGGAGTGTTTACAACTTCAAGCTGACCTAGTCAGTGATGTAACCGTGTCTCGCAGGGAATTGTCTATCTTGAGTTGATCAATTCAAAAGTGCGCTCTCTTCTCTCACCGTACAGATTTCTGTCAAAATACTTAAGCACGTGTGGAGGGGGAGTATTTCTGCAAAATATAAAACTCTTTCAGTGATACAAAATGTTTTGAATCATAACCACTTTGAGAGATTTTTTTTCATGAATATGGTTTTATGACAACATAGGTTAGTCATGGAGTTATAAGGTAACTAAGGTTAGGAATAACCGTCCTATGATCCGCCAGAGCCGGAGGGATCTACCCAAGGACACCACCAATAGTTAGAATTTAGAAGTCCTTTGGTATGATTATAAAAAGGAGAAAATGAGAATCGGAGAAAGAAGGAGTTAAAGAATTAAAAAGAAACGGAATGAAAATGGTGAAAAGAAATAGCCCTCCAGATTATTCAACTTAGGGCAGACACCGGGTTCAATTCATATGTTGCTGGTTGTCACTTGATGACACCGGTATTGAAGATCAAAGTCTTTATGGACCCAGTGACGCATGCACTAAAACTTCTTAGCCACTCAAGTTTCTCTCAACAGAAGCTTGTTTCATTCTCACAGGGAACCCTACGAAAACTATCGGCTTTCTCTTAGATATTGCTGGTATTGAATAAGGAGACCCTCTCCCTAGTCTTCGCTCAGGAAAACCAAAGCGCACTATTGAGTCTAGAGCCACGAGATTCATCAAAAGATCTCTTAGGTACACTTGACATTTCATCACTTATCGTTCAACATTAAGGACGCAAGTGATACATTATCGAGTCCTACACAGATCTTAGCAATCTGTCGAGAACATTTATGAGAGGTTCACACATGTGATCCTCAGTGATTGAATGGAAACTCCTGCCAGGGTCAACATCAAACAGCCCTGACAGCAGGGCACTTTAGTAACTCCTTGTGGGTTACGCTTAGTGTGTCTCAAATGTTCTACAATCGTGGGGTGATGCTTCGGTGTACCTCAGCGACTCGCTTGAACTATAGGTGTACTTCGGTACATCGCGTTATCTCACTTGTGGGACTCCAGTTCAGGAACAGCCTTTGTGAGAATTAGAGACGTGTTTTCACACTATGCTGTTAACACACTCGAAGTTCAAACTTGTAAGAACTGGATTATTTCTAACCCATGTTTTATGATTTCTTCTTATGGATGCTCGCGGGAGGAAAAGATCATGCAGATTCTTCACATGCTCGTACCAACAACAACACTAATTGAAGTTCTCTCAAAAGGCAACACAAAGTCATAATGATTCTTCGTCAAAGTCAAACAATCTACAAAGTTTAAAGACTAATAGAACTACATAAGTACTGAAATTCAACGTTAAAGAGCGTGTGAGCATGTTGGAGAAAGACGTGAAGACAACGGAGCAACGAAGCGGACCTGATGCAGAAAACCACAACATACTATCACTACCACAACAAAGAACAAAGAACTAAAGAACAATGAAATCAAAGACGTCAAAGCTGAAAACTTCAAAGAATACAAGATCCCCACACTGGGGAGATTGTTGGCATCAAGACACTTCTTCTCACAAGAAAGAAGAATGTCAGAAGACATCAAAGCAACTATTACATCAGCATCTACAATGTTATCACTCAAATCATTAATTACCAACACTTAGGGGGAGATTGTTGGAATCACTCCAAAACTATATTTCAAGTGTTTGTAATCAATATGTAATAGTTAACTTAATTAAGGATTTTATGTTAGTAATTAAGGCTAGGCTCATGTAGAAAGCCCATGAGCCTATGCAAAAGCCCAATAAGGAAAGGAAGGGAACTTGTGTGTTTCCCTAGTTCCCTCCCTATAAATAATCTTGTAAACTCCCATTTGGGAGTTGGTTGTTCATCTTAATACATTTCCTACGCCTAAACCTTTCTCTTTTTATATTCGTGTGTGTGTTAACTTGTTCAACCGATCACCTTATCTTTATTTTTCATATTGATGCTTGTGTTATAAACATGGTGACCTAACAGGTCATCAGTATGATTCATCCTCAAAGCTGGGTCAAAGACCTAAAGCTAAACCTCTTCCTCCTTGCCCACATTGTGGCTATAATGATCATCTTCTTAATGACTGTCTCATGAACTCTTGCTCTGATATATGTGGAAATCTAGCTCATGAGACATCTCAGCATGATAGAGTCATCCAGGCAAGGAGAAGTTTAAAACAATCCCGCATCACTGAGTCCTCCTTAGTAAGCAAATGCAAAACCTGTGGTAGCACACTTCACTCAACCACAGACCATGAATCAATTGCTAAGTTCAAACAGACCATGAGACACAAGCCCACTAGTAAGTGGGTCAGCAAGAGAAACTAATTCATTTTACTAAATTTGTAGAGACACGCCAGGGAGCCTATTTGGCATCTAGATAGTTGATTTTCAAGGAGCATGACTAGTGTTAAAGAGTATCTACACAAGTATGTAAAGGAACCAGGACCCAAGGTAGTATATAGCAATAACTCATCATGTCTCACTGAAGGTTATGGTTCAGTAAACTGCAATGGTATAGTTTTCTCTAGAATATCTTATGTTAATGGTCTGAAATACAATCTTATCAGTGTGAGTCAGTTATGTGATGCTAAGTACATAGTACAATTCAATGGTAAACAAGGTACTATTTTCAATTCCAACAAAGAAGATGTTTTAATAGCTCCTAGGAGAGATGATGTATATGTACTGGACATATCAACTCTCTCTCAGAATGAAACTTGTTTCTTTGCCAAAGCCACTGAAACTGTTAACTGGTTGTGGCATAAGAGACTCTCACACTTAAACTTCAAAAATATAAACAACTTGGCAAAACAAAACAAAGTCCTTGGTTTACCATCACTGGTTTTTGCAAAAGATAACCCATGCTCAGCCTGTAAAAAAGGCAAACATCACAGAGCATCGTTTAAAACAAAATTTCTCCATCAAAAGCTGCCTTCACCTCCTGCATATGTGTTAGGAATTGGAAAATCCATAGTGAAGAGTCGGTCACCCCAACTCTAGTATAGCATATGTTAGCTCGTAGACGTTACGTTATTTACTAGTTATTTAGTTAGTTATTTAGTCTAGAGTAACACCGTGGAGGACGGACGGGTCTTTACCCACTGTATGCCTGATCCACAGTCCGAAGGAGGACGTGTAGTATGTAACTATAAATACCCTCTACCTCCCAAGGTAGAGGGTTGGACCTTTCATTTTTCTTAATCTAACCTTCTATGTTTTCTTTTACTTTCTCTCTCTAGAAAGGCTCCCACTTTCTCTCTCTAAACTCTATACAATCCGACCCATATTATTGATGTGTTATGTGTTTATGAAATCCAATATCTAACAATTGGTATCAGAGAGCCATGGTTTGATCACTCATCATTTATGCTTTTTGTTTTGGTGGATTTCATAAGGTTTTTGGGGTATTAAGGGTTTAGGAGAGTTTATTCATTTGGACAAATTCTAGTGTTAAAGTTTGAATTTTGCTTGTACTTTTGTGTTTAAGATCATCATATGTGTTTATGTTTTGAATTGGAAGGCTTAAATCATTGTGCTTTGGTTGTTTTTGATTGATAAAGTGGTTATTTTTGAAATTTGTACGAAGCGAGTTGTGTCTCGGACTTGTTTTTCTTCAAAGCGAGTTGCTTTGTTTCTGTATGCGAGTTAGTATATGCGACTTGGCTATTTAGCGAGTTGATTTTCATGCGACTTGGGTTCTAAGCGAGTTGTGTGTCTTGCGAGTTGATACTAAAGCGAGTTGGCTATTTAGCGACTTGTTCCATTAAGCGTGTTGACAGTGTTGCGAGTTGATGCTAATGCGACTTGGCTATTTAGCGAGTTGATTCCTTAAGCGAGTTGTCATCTTATGCGAGTTGTGCCTTAAGCGAGTTGTCATTTAAGCGAGTTGCCCTGGATGCGAGTTGATTGAAGTGGTTTGACCAAAAGTTGACTTTTTACGGCAAAACTTCAAACGGCCATAACTTTTGAACCGTAACTCCGTTTTCAGCGAAATACCAGTCAAAACGAGCGGAACAGGCTGAATATGGTGAGGTTTCACCAAAGCCGGGAAACGATTTTTTTGAGGCCCAAATCGCCTCCGAAAGGAAGTTATTGAGCTTTTTTAGTTTTTGGACCTAAAATTCTCTGTAAAATCGTGCATCAACCTACCCAAATCTCGACCAAACAACATCTCTGCTAATCCTACAAACAATCATAAGTCCTAACACACAATTTTATATCATTGTGACAATCCATCAGTCATCTTAACACATTCCATTGGTCATTGCTTAACGGTTTGGTCTTGATTTTAGTAAAATCCCGCGAAAGAATCTATTTCTCGGTTTAAATCATAGACTTGTAAAATCCCGTGTATATTACAACATCATGTCTTACACTACTGACCCAGTCATTTCGGAAGTACTTAAACTGTATGATGCTGTGGACAACAATGATAATGTATGCTACACTGAACGGTTAAAAATGATGGAATCAATCAAGGATGATGTGAAATCTCCGTGTTTAGAATCTAAAGAGAGAGAAATGCACCAGCCAAGGTTACAGAATGCTCTTGCAAAAGGTAAGGAAAGTTGCATTGAACCTTATCGACAACTTCATTCACACCTCATGTTACTCACATCTACAACTATGGAACGAACATGCATTGCCCTTTTCCGTCAAGATTTATCCACTTTAACGGGAACATTACTATTGAACTTAGAACAATTAGAACAACTTGATAAAGAAAAGGTTCAAAAGGATTGTTCCAGTGCTGCACTTCATGTGATCCACAAACAATTTCAGCCATTCATCAATGGGGAATATTCATCAGATTATGATCAAGACTTGACTGAAATATCTTTCAAGAGACACACTGGAATGGAAATTAGCATGTTCATTGAGACACTTATTCATATCATGCATAATGTGGAGAAGTATATTGAGGAAGTTACTCAAAAAGATGAAAAAGTGGATGTGTATCTGGTGCAGTTAAGAGATTGTTGTGATGAGTTGGGTAATGTATCAGTTGAAAGATCGGATGTTGCTGAATACAGAATAACAGAGACAACAAAGAATGATGCAACAAATTGTTCAGTAACTCATGTCAGACAAGATGTGGATACAGTAATCAGAGAGGTGAATGAATGTTTGGTAAATGAATGTCAAGTGCAATCAAGAGATTGTAGTGTTGAGATGGGTAAAGCATCAGATGATGGATCAGTTGGTACTGAATACATAGGCTCAGAGGCAGATAAGCTTGAAACAGCCAGTAATTCAGTGACTCTTGTTACACATGATGTCAATGCAGATATCAGACCAATAAATGAACATGTTTCATGTGATGAGGTACCCTTATCTTTTCAACATAGTGCATCTACTAATGTACCTAAACAAACTGATCTCAATGCTGAACATGATTCTGATAATTGTTCCTTGGTTGAGGCTGAGTCTAATAATTTCAAAACAAATGATATGGTTGATAAAAAGGCTTTTGATGAACTTTCAAACAAACTCTCAAATCTTGAAAAACATTGCATTTCACTTGAAATTCCGATACAAAGTAAAGAAGAAAGTTTCCAAATTAACAAACCATGTAAAAATCCGGAACTTTCTGAATTCCGTGAACTTTTTGAAATGAACACTTTGAAAGCTCAGCTTCAAGACAAAGACTCAACCATCAACAATTTGAAGAAACATATTTCTGATATGCATGTGAAAAGTAATTTGGTTACAAGTAATTCTGATATTAATGCTATTGATGATATTCAAATGAGAAATAATGAATTAGCGGTTTGTGTGGCCAAATTACTAAAGGAAAATGAGTCTTTGAGAAAGCATCACATAGAAGTAAGTGACTCTATCAAAGAAGCTAGAACTACATCAATGGAACAAACAAACTCTTTGATAGCTAAAATTGATGATCTCAAAGCTCAACTTCTGGAAAAGAGTTTCGCCATTGTTGCTTTAAAAAATGAGCTCAGAAAAACAACAGGGAATAGTGTGAACACTAAGTTTTCAAAACCATCAAACTTGGGGAAACCAGTTATTAGACTACCGAATGCGTTTAGATCTGAACGACCAAAATTTTCAAAAATGCGGTTTGCCTCCCAAGTTGATGCGAAACAAGTTTTGACAAAACCAGTCACTTTACCTCACTTGCCTAGGAAAATTGATATGAATGACTTGTATAAGAACTCTTATCTTGAAATGGCTAGAAAGAAGGCACAAAATCGTAAAGACGGAATTTTAGGTGGAAGACCTAGGATGATGAATTCTTCAAGATTTCAAGGCACTGCTACTAGTTCTAAACCATTACCTAGGAACACTAATCTAAAGACTAGGGATTGGCGTACATCTAAGAGTAGTTGCGTTTCAATTAAAGCTATTCCCATAGCAGATCACTCTAAGAAATCTAGATCTATTTCTGAATCCAAACAAGCTGTTTGCTCAAAGTGTCTGAAATGTATCTTTAATGCTAATCATGATAAATGTTTCACAAAATCCCTGAAGAAAGTAAATGCTCATGCAATGGTACAACCTGTTAAGTCTAGGATTTACACTAAGTCATCCACACTGCATATGAAGCAAATGAAACCAAAAGCCTCACCTAGATGGTTACGAACTACTAAATCTTTGGAAACTAGGAATAAGGATAAGTCTCTCACTATGCATAAGAAGCCTAACAATCCTATACCTTACCATAAGTGGATACCATCTGGTAGAATTTTTAAGGATGTTGGACTTAGGTGGATACCTACAGGAAAGATGTTTACTAAAGGCATTCTCAATGTTGACCATGAAACCCCAAAGGGTTTGGATACTGATGTCACTAACCATAATATATGCAATCAAGTTTGTAATATTAGTGCAGGTAGTCCTTACTCAGTTGCAAATACTTCGATCCTTCAATATATGGACTGGTTTAAAGTATGGATAACACAAGGATTGATATCTCATAACTCACGGGTTCACAATAGTTCATGCCTCGTTCTTCAAAGAAAAGAAATGTGTACGCTTCAGTGCGCATTATCTTTGCAAGAAGAGAAATCTTCTTATTTATGACCATTCTCGTCAACATGCTTCATGCTTTTTCCATGCGCTTCAATTCTCAAGTGAACCGGGCTAATGTTGATTGTTTTTCTTATTCCACTTGCTCAACTAATATGACGATGGCGACATCATGTGCTAATTTTGCCGGGGAGAAGTATGAATAGACTACATTTGTTGAAGATATTCATTTGTTGAAGATATTCACTTGTTTAATCAAGAATGGCAATTCTTGAGGGGGAGAAGAAGTGTGAATTTTTTGCATTGTTGATTGATATTTGAGAATATAAATGGTCATACGGCTCTAAACTCATGTAAGAACCGAGCTTCTTCTTATCGGGTCATCTTCACATGGAGTTTTTCTCTTCTAAGAGCCGTTGGTTGACATCTTCACTCGGATTGATGAGTTTATCGACAAAGTGCTTCCGGTTAATGCTTCACGTATACATCAACATGATGATTCTAAACAATCTATCTGTTTTTGTTTGATGTGATTGGTAGTTTGGTGTTACCATCTTGTGTGTTCGTTGCGGCCTGATTGCTGATTTATTTGATGAACATCTTTCTTTTCTTGTTTGATTAGGAGGGATTTTAATTAAGGGGATTTGATATTTACAAGTTAACGGGAATGCCTTTGGTGTGAAGAAGATGTTAACTGTCTATTTTCCCATTCGGATAATCTTGAAGAAGGTCGAGTCTATAGTCTAATCTACATTTTCTGCTACATGATTAGAAGACTAAAGACGAATTGCATTTGATGATCTAAAGACTTCTTCTTAATCCGGGCTGAGAAGAACACTTGAAAATCTTCGTCAGTTTAGGGGAGAGCACTAATTGGGGGAGATTGTAAAGCCAAATTTTAATCCCCAATTAGACTTGCTCAGATTCTTTAGCAATGATTCATTGCTTGATTTTTTATGACACTCCTCCAACGCCTAATGCTTCAATTACTAACGATAACTGGGATTCATTGTTTGGGATTCATTGTTTTTCAAAGATATGTTTGATGAGTACTTCCAACCTCTAACGAATGTTGATCATCCAGCTTCTGAAGCTCATGCTCCGGTTTCTACTGACTCAACTAGTTCACCATCTAAGAAGTACTTCTCAGAACTCTCAAGAAACCTTATCTCCAGTTACTTCACAAGGCGTTGATAATGACTATCATAATACTGTAGTTGCACTACTGAATAATGATCCGCTCTTTGTTATTCCTTTGCCAAATCTTCACGGATTATTTTTCATGAATAATGATCCGCTCTTTGGTATTCCTTTGCCAAATCTTCACAGATTATTGTTCCTCTCATTGTGCATGCTATAAATCAACCACATAAACATTAAGTAAAAATGACTTCCTCATCCGCTAGAAGACATTTTTAGTAAATCTTCCAGATCAGCTTCTACATGTATACCTTAAGGAAGAATGCATTGATGTTGAGGAATCATTTGCTCCGGTTCATTCATTGGGTCAATGTTCATCCGATTGAATGTTTATTCAAGTGTTGGACATTTGACACAAGTTGATTACTTCGAAGTGTTGGACATTTGACACAAGTTGATTACTTCGAAGTTACTCTTTTATCACTTATTTGAGGTTGAAGTTGACATTCACAAAGGTGTGTTCTTATTTGATAACTTGCTCGGGCTTAAGAATTTGAGTTGAAGTCTTGGGTTATCTAGTTACCAGCAGTCGAGGTGTATGGTTGAAGACCTGGTTAACTATCACTATTAGGAGTTACTTTGTTTTACTCAGTGTCACACGCATATGTCGGTGTGGATAATCGCAAAAGGTGTTAGTGTCTCATACTTTGCTCGAGTAGTGAGTACTTAGAAATTTGCTTGAAGCATAAATTCTCGACACCGTTCTTCCATTATTAAGTGCAAGCTTAAGATACAATTGTGGGAATTTGACTTCAGTTTCAAGTTTGGTATATCGAGTATTCTTCATCAGTGGTCACTTCAAATTGTCTACATATGGGTTGATAAAGTTTGTCAGAGAGAGTTTCAGTTGCAGTTGATTCTCATAGGATTCATTTGGGCTATTTGAGTTCTTCTCACAAGATTTCGAGTTTTTTGGGTATATTATGTTTTGCTGAATCTGAGGTATCAAAACCAGCAAGGGGGAAGGAGAGATATATCTAAAAGCACAACGAGCACACATGATGAACTTAACACTTCTACCTGATTGAAGTTATCCCGGAAAGACAATGGTCCAAACCGTAGAGAAACTCAGTGTTTAACTCGTAGCCTTTGGTGTATTATTCCAACTAATTGGAGGAAATGGTCTCTGGAGACTTTTGGTATGTGTTACTTCAGTGTTCAGTTAGAAGAAATGTGAAAAGATTATTTGGTTCGTGAGATGATATTGCATATCGACATCTTCTATATGATTTATGATAAAGTGCTCCCGGTTAGTGCTTCATGTACACAATGCAATGATGATTCTGATGAGATCGCAACGATCAGGGGAGATATATGTGTACATCAGGGTCGGACAACATATTCACATGATCGAGCTTAATCAGTTATTCTAGATTTGACATCCGCAGAGGTGATCAGTGATTCAACTAGTTAGTGTAATATTGTTGTCTCTACTCTGATTGGGTACTTGTGTACATTATGGGCTGATTGGTTATATGGAAGATAACTGGAATGCATTTGGTAAAATGAAGATGTTGATGTATTGTTCCCCTGCATAAGACAACTGGTCAATCTCGAAGAATAATGTGTACATCGGGGACGCACAACAGGTTCATGTGATCGGTCTTCATCAGTTATTTCAGATTTGATAACCGCTAAGTCGATCAATGTCTTAACTTGTTACCTCGGTGTTCTCATGTTCTTCGGGGTGCTGAGCTTCATTCAATGAGACTGTTTCTCTTCTCATTCTTCTTCTTGGGAAAATGGTCTTTCTTCGAAGATTGACGGTATGAGGGGAAGCTGCCAAAGTCTCTCTTTCTTAAAGGCTCATGTTCTACATTCTATTCTGGAGCCTCGGAAGCTTTGGTGTTGGAAGTTTAAGAGATGACGTATTCTATCTTCTACGACGTGCTGCTTGATATCCTTATCTCGGTACTCGTATCATCATCCTCTTAAATTATATCATCTACTCTATCTTTGTATATATTTTTCAGAAAAACAAAATACAAAAATATAAAACCAACAAAAGAAAATAGAAAAATATAAAATCTTCAAAAAACCCATAAAAATCAGAAAATTTTCAAAAATACCAAAAATATGTTTTCTCAAGACATGCCTTCTGGTATCGATAACATCTACGGTCTTAGAAATGTCATTCAATAATGGCACGGGACTTTAGATGAAGTTCGAGTAGGAGGTGTAAATATTTCTTTCAAAACATGTCCAAAAAACCATGGCTTGCAGTTATTTCAGACTGTAACCCGCGCTTAAACCATGGTTTGCTATTATTTCTGATAGCAACCCGCTCTTCAAAAGAAAGGAAAGTGTTGCGCTAAACCAATTTTCAAATATTTTCGTGCACTTATCCTAAAAACAAAATGAGGAAAGTATGTCGAAGGACTGCTGTTCCTACACAAATGTTTTTCCGTCTAAAATTCTTCAGAAAAATATTTGGTGTCTTCAAAATGGTGTAAAATGAGTTGCTTAAAAACAATCAGATTCAGAGTTTTTATAAAATTTGGAAACTCAATCAATGACTTCAGCACTTTTAAAATCTTTTATAAAATGAGTTATTGGTTGAAGGGGAGAATGTTTTCAAATCTATATCTTCTAACGAGTTTTCTTAATTATCCTAATATGCTTAATTAAAATTGATGTTAACCTATGTTGAAGGACTAGGTGCCTAGGATATGATTGTTAGGATTAGATGATTAGAGTTTGATGAACACATTATTCCCATACATTTATATGATCTGATTGATATGTTGCATTGACTTTTATTAGTCGATTGTTGTTTGGGTGATGTCGACCACCATATATTTGTATGTGTGTTCACTAACGTATGCAGGTATATTGGTATAAAAAAATGTTCCCGATCCGGATCCCACAATTGAAGATGATTGGATGCCGAAAGGAAAGGTTAACTATATCTTGGGTTGACAAATGAAGAAACGGAGCTTAATTGGACTTCTATGGAGAGTTGGCATAAATGCAACGTAAGAGGTCTCACTGCATCAGCAGATGGTTTTCTTCTAAGTGATTGAAGAAACGGAGCTTAATTTGACCTCAGTTGGCATTCAAAATGCAACATAAAAAGAAGTCTCACTGCATCAGCAGATGGTTTTTCTTCCAAGCCCTACAGCAACATCAACAAAAGCAGCTTATGATTCTCTCCACCTAACGTATATTTGTGCAGGATACCATTTTTAAACAATTTTGAATAATTTGATTAACATTGTTTTGAAAATGGAAAAATATTGTTTTTGAAAATAAATTAGACAAAATTCTGAAAATCACCGGACTTCTTTTTATCAAAACCTAAGTCACTCAATTATTGACTTCTGTCATGGATTGAGGGGGAGAGTGATTTAAAATAAAATATTTTCAAACGATATTTCTTCACAAAAGTTCCGTTTTGTACAATAGAAGTGGTGATCTAAAGATTTAATGTTATGTCATGGTATGATTTTTTCTTTAGAATCAAGGTCTTTCAAAATAAAAAAATTTCTGTTCTTGTTTGATTGTGAAATTGTTTTATTTTACTAAAAGATCTCTTAAAAACTATCATACCTGACACTAACAATCTTTAATGTCCTAAATTGGTCCTTATCTGTCATTTTTTCAAAAATTAAATCTTGCCACGTCTTTCCCCAAACTCTTTTAAATGATTTAAATCAATTGGGATCACAAATCTCAAAAGGTTTGAAATTTTTGATCGGGTGAGAGATCGTGATTTAAATCTCATATCTGTTTTAATTGAATTGGTTTTAGTCCTTTATAGGCACTCCTGCCTCCATGTGCCAAACGATTTCAAATATACAATGCACATGTTGAGGAGGAGCATTTATCCAAAAACAAGATGAGTATTTAAACCTAGCTACATTTTCTCCTATGTTTTCTAAACCTAATTAAATCACTTGGGATCCAAAATCTCAAAGGGTTTGATATTTTTGATCGGGGGAGAATTTTTGATTTAATAATGAAATTTGATAAAAGATGATCATTTTGATTTAATTGTGCACGCTGCTCTCTCATATGTGCTAAACGCTTTCAAATCTCGAAGCATATATTGAGGGGGAGCATTTTTAAAGAAAAGAAACTATCAAGGTGCAAATGCTTTTATGTTTTAACATAAAGTACCTTGATTGAGTTTTCAAATGGTTTCTTAATGGCTTTTGTGATAGTGGATGTACTTCAAAAGAACTCTTGCCTCTATGTGATAAAATGATTTCAAATATCCTATGCACATATTGAGGGGGAGAATTTTACCAAGAAAATCAAATGGCTTTTTCGTATGAAAATTGTGATCAAATAAAATATTTCAAAGTCCTCTTGCCTCCTTGTGCTAAACAATTTCTAAATCATATGCACATATTGAGGGGGAGGTTTTCTAAATGATCAAAACTATTAAGGTACAAAATGCTTTGATCTCGTATCACAAGTACCTTGATTGTTTTTCCAAATGATTTTTTAATTGGTTTCAAGGAAGAATGAACTGTACCAAAAGACCGACCATTTTACTTTATGTATGGAGTTATAAGGATGGTGAGGTTAGGTATTAGTTCTCACGATCCGCCAGAACCGGAGGGATCTACCCAGGGACTGTAACACCCCAACCCGACAAGGGTAAAGATATCACAAATATGGTTTCATATCAGAACCTTAAATACTATACAAAAGCGGAAGTCTTTACAAAATTTTCAAAAGATAACATAAATGACTTAATAACCAAAATAATTCTAAGATCTCTATGGTCAAATCTTTGCTCTCAGCTCTACTCTCAAACCCAGATCAGCCATCCCATAAGCTCATCTTGAATGCTTAAAACCTGCCGCAGGAAAAGAAAATGCGGATGAGCTTACAAAGCCCAGTGAACAGATATAACAGAACAAAAACTAAACAAAAACAGAAATACGAAATTGAAACAAAGAAACGAATAACAAAGTCGTAACGGAAATGAGATTCAATGAATCATGGAGGATTCTGCGGAAACACAATTACACAGAAATCCGGAAGAAACAAATAACAAATAAGAACAAACACATAGCACATTGCTGACACAAATGCAAACACATTAAACTAACCAGACCTTAACTAAATCAGGAAATTCGAGTGCATATAAGCCAAACGAAATATCAAAACTAACAGAAACAATTTATATGAAGTAAACATGACATTCACACAAATCAGATAAGTTATATTTAATAAACTTAACCAGTGTCATAGCAGCGGAAAACAACAGTCAACACATAGTAGTCACACGTACCAATGAAAACACCTTACAAAAACTATAATTAAATGAACTAGAGGCATAACATAGCATATAGTAAGTTAACAGGCCAGACATTATAAATTAAACCATTTTCCCAGATCAAACTTTAGTATAAGCAGAATTTAAACATGGCAGGTCACACATACAGACAGAAAACACAGTAGACAAACTATAACTCAATAGACAAAGACATAACATAGCCATTAGCAATTATCAGAACAGATATCATAAGCTAAACCAGTTTTCAGATCAAATCTTAACATCAGCAGAGTTTTAACATAGCAGATTAATCATAAGCAGATAGATACCCTAACGGATAGGCAAAGTTCACCAAATTAACTGAACAAATTATACATACTAAACTTACATAATACTCACTTTCACACTAGCACATTCATCTCACAGATCAACGAATTCACATAACGATAAACTAACATAACATCAGATGACAGCATGCGAATCATATTTAAACATATTAATCATATCCTAGCATAGCAAATGGTAGTCTCATAAACATACGAAAGCATAAACACATATAATAACATATAATAAGCCTAGCACATAATTATAAACACTTGAACATACCGAATCATAATCAGAACACTTAACATAGAAATAACAGATAAGATTTAGTTAACTACCACGAGTCCAGAACATATCATATCAGAAACATCATAATTATATAGAAATAATCTCAGAAATAATTCGAAGTAGCTAGCTCCCAGAGTTTTGTGAAAACGCGTATTGCACACGACATCATTCACCAGACAAATCATATCGGATAACAGATCAGATCTAGGATGCATCCATACGCCCCAAAAACATATATTGGTAATATAATATAACTTGAGCTCATAACAGATAACAGATAAGGGACGTGGCAGAACTTCACTCTACTGCCCTAGAGTCATGTCAGAAGTGCATCACTGACACGGACATGGAACCCCCATGACTAGTTATTATTTTGGCTCGGGTGTCAAACTATCTTAGGTCAAATCAGAATTTCATAACTGACACAGATCATACTTTATCAAAGATTTAATCATGTTTCAATATCAAAGTTTTTATATCATATAGTTCAAAATCAAATGTTTTATAATCCAAGAATCAGGTTCAGATAAGCAACAGCTTCAAACAAACAAAATAGGGTTCATAGCAAAGGCTTAGGAAATCCTAATATAAAAGCTAACAAAAAGAAAACATTATAAGGAACCTTTACTGAAAAGGTCAGAATATATGTACCTTAAAGCAAATGAGAGGAAAGCAAACGAATGTAGGAATACGAAGATGTAACGTCGCGTCTCCTTCAACGAATCTACATGGATTATGATTTATTTAATACTTATTAGCTCATTTAAGTTATAACAGATTCATCTCATTAATACTTTTAGAGTTGTCAGAATATTCTCATTTTTAGTGACGAACGGAATTCCAACATTTTAGAGTATTAGTCATTAATTAGCCAAACTTATGGGTTGCAAATGACAAATGGTAAACTCAAAGGTTTAATATAGCATACATCTTATTTGAGAGCTTATATAATCATCTTTCAAAGTATAGGGTTTACAAATGTCAAGAACGGATTTTAGGACTCTCTTCCAAAATAGTTTACATAATCCTTTATAACTTACATGATTAACCAAGACTCACACGTAACATTGTTCGAATGCAAAACTTAATGAGACCATGCATGCCATACTTTAATCCAGGATATGTGACTTCTTACATAAAATCATAACTCACGCATGTTTACTAGACACTTAGTACTAGCTCATTTACTCTTAATCAATAGTTACTAACGACTCCAAGACTTACCATTCTCACATGAAATAACGAATTTGCACACTTAGCTTTTAACCCTAATCGACTTCCTATTTATGTTCTAGGGTTTCCCATACTTTTTAATATTACTTAATACGCATTTAATTCACATGTTACTTCTTTTAATGATTTCCACTTTGACCTAGAACGTATATGAAAAACAAACCGAAGTTATCTCAAAACTCATGCATGCCTCTACACAATCAACTCACACTTGTCGAACCCATAATTACTCAGAATTACATATTACACCTTTAACATCTTTAATTTCACGATCTAACCTTATATTATCAGATTTTACCATTTTAGCCCAAAGGTTTTAGAATTTACAAAACATACCCTTTTAATTTAATAACAATTCGAATGGCCCTCTAAATATCCAAAATTACACGTTTAACCCTCATACTTATTTTATACGTTTAGTACCTTTATTTTACTGTTTACAGAAATAACCTTTAAGTTTCATAATTTACAAAACCAACCCAAAACTTTTATTTGAAACCGATTTGATGCATAATTCAAGTACAAACCCTAAACCTAGGTTTAACCCATCATTAATTCATCATTACTACTGCATTAATTACCCTTAATTGCAACAAGCAAACCCTAATTTTATAAACCCTAATCGTCCCTTTTATTTTCTTTCCTTTTTCATATGCGATCGAACAAAACAATTCCATAACAAATCACACAAGCTTCGAATTCATGAACACGTATTTTATTCAGGTCGTATAACATATAAGAGTCTCCAGAAAATTCAGATCATGGCCCCAAAAATTATTATATGCTCGTTCTCTATTTATACGCTTTTAGGGTTTTAATTCAAAACAATTCCATATGACTTGTTAAATATGCATGAATAATTTTTACAGATTCTATATGATTTTTAGGACTGAAATAATATTGGAAACATACCCTTGATGAGAATCGAACGCTAGAACAAAAGAAACCAAAAACTCTACTCGGCAAAACCCTAATCGACCCAGAAACTAACCACGATCAGACCAGCACCTTAGAGCCTCGAACCAGATTTTTAACACCTTCTTTACCTTCAAACTCGTCCAAGAAAAATAGCTCTAAGCCTTGAAAACCGAATGTCGAATTGTTTAGGGTTTTCTTAGGTCGGTTTTAGGTTTTTCGCTAGTTAGGGTTGTTAGAGATAAAATATCAACCGTGTATGTATGTATATATATGATTTACTAATTTTCTTGTGGGCTTAATAGTATAATGGACTTAAAATAAATGGGTTCTTAATTTTATAAACTTGTATTGGGCCTTTATTAATTTTATTCTTTTATAAAACTTAATAAATACATTCGTCTATATATATAAAACACAAAACTGATTTTATAAAATTATAAACTGTAAAAATTAACTTTACAAAGTCTTTAAAATTTATTTGGATCATATGTGATATTTCTTAATAATTTTCTGAATTTACATAGCTTATTTGGTATTCTTTAAATTAATTATTCATACTTTTTGATCATAGGGGTATTTTGGTCTTTTGTGAATTTTAGAAATTCAGGTTTTACAATTTCTTCCCCTCTAAAATAAAATTTCGTCCTCGAAATTGAACAAGGCGGAACAGAACAGAAAACGAATCGGATTTCAGAATTTCTATGAATATAACGAACGTTAATCTTATCTCGGAACAAACGGATTGTTATTAGAATTTACTAACTCATAATTTTCAGGAGTCAAAGCAATAATCAAATACTTACAACAGACTATCATATACTCATCAGAATAATGACAGGTAACGGATGAGATGTAGAAAATCAAACTACAAATTCTACTTATTCAGATATCTAATGATAAGAACAACATATGCATAGACGGAATAATCCTATCGGTCATACTAGTCGAAGAAGTACGTGGAGACGTATAAGCTTAAGGTGGTCATAGCAATCTATAGGTTCGTACAGATTATAACAACTTCGGATTCCAAGCGTACAAAACTTATACGTAACAGATATCAACGAAAATCTCACAATTAGGTACGGAATTTCAAACGAACATGAGAAGTGCCAAATAGCAGATACAAGTCAAAGTCCATTCACACATCAACCACAGGCATTTCCCAGACGTCGTATACCTTCAATAAGTTCAGATTATATGATCTCGGTATTATTACGTTGATCAGGCGTCATAATACTTGCATCACATAACAAGTTCTTATTGTCACTATATTCGGTCTCGGGTCATGACAAAACACATAACTAATATTATAACAAAATATACCATATACAGATAACATACAGATAGTAAGTAACATACTATAACAAACCAGATCCACATGAGTATACCATCATGATGGTCATACTTCATTCAAGCGGTAATTAAACAACATCATTAAGAAGATAAAAAGCAGACGAAACTTATGAGGGATAACGGAAACTTAACGAATCTATCAGAAAGAAACAACAGACAGGAACTATACTTTCAAAATTTTGTTTTATTTCCATTTATCAAACAAAATTTGCAAAATCGTCTTAAGATGAACTTCCAAAACAAAACTTAATAGTCCAAGATTCAATCATCTAAATGAAACAAAAGGACCTAAACTCAAAATCCAATGTCAGAAATTTCTCATAAAGAGGACAACTAATCAGAAGCGCAAATTCCTATCCTTGTGTCGGATTAAACCTACTAGTAGCCGTAGACTCCAAATCCGAGTCCACCTCGTATTCTTCCTCGTGTTCCTCTTCTTCCTCTTCTTCCTCACTTATCCATCCGTTCTTGTTTCCTTCGCGCTGCGGTAGTAAGCGACTAGCAAAGTCACTTTTCCGATTCCTCTCTTCTTCCTCCGGTACACAATCCACAAAAGCATACAAATCGCGACTCTCAGCCCAACCTACTCCTCCATCTTCAAAGAACTTGGGACATCTATCATGGACCTAGTAGTGAAACCTTGATTGTCAACTACTTTAGTTTCGTACTCCTTCACTACTTTTCCGTCTACGTTTTTCAAGGTCAGCTTCTCCTCGATTGTGCATGGCCACATATAGGCCGGAACTCGTATCCTCCTATTAGTCCGCTTCACTCTACCAAACCTCTTGCAGCCTTTAGCAATGACAACGGCCCACCTCATCCTCTCCTTAGGTTGCCTAGCTGGTCCTTGTTTACTCCTATCAGATGAACTAGAGCGACGAGGGATAACCATCTAAAAGAATAACCAACTATTAGCAAAGTCTAAGTACGATAGTGGACGCAAGAAAAGTACGCAGAAAGGAAAATCCTAAATCTACCCACTTCTCACAGGTCATAGCCTAAGCTCTAAGGGTCCTAAAACCTAGAGCTCTGATACCATAAATTGTAACACCCCAACCCGACAAGGGTAAAGATATCACAAATACGGTTTCCTATCAGAACCTTAAATACTATACAAAAGCGGAAGTCTTTACAAAATTTTCAAAAGATAACATAAATGACTTAATAACCAAAATAATTCTAAGATCTCTATGGTCAAATCTTTGCTCTCAGCTCTACTCTCAAACCCAGATCAGCCATCCCATAAGCTCATCTTGAATGCTTAAAACCTGCCGCAGGAAAAGAAAATGCGACTGAGCTTACAAAGCCCAGTGAACAGATATAACAGAACAAAAACTAAACAAAAACAGAAATACGAAATTGAAACAAAGAAACGAATAACAAAGTCGTAACGGAAATGAGATTCAATGAATCATGGAGGATTCTGCGGAAACACAATTACACAGAAATCCGGAAGAAACAAATAACAAATAAGAACAAACACATAGCACATTGCTGACACAAATGCAAACACATTAAAATAACCAGACCTTAACTAAATCAGGAAATTCGAGTGCATATAAGCCAAACGAAATATCAAAACTAACAGAAACAATTTCTATGAAGTAAACATGACATTCTGATGAGTGTCTAAATACTCATCATTTTTATACTGTTAGAATGCCAAAAACATCTGAAAACACTCAGAAATGCTTCAAAATGATAAAATTATCACAAACAAGTGTTTTATATGTTTTAAATGCAAAAACATCAAAATCTGGTGAAAAACGTATCAAGTTTGCATAATTGGCAGTTTTAGTCCCCCAAGTTTTAAAAATTGTCAAATTTAGTCCCTGGAAATTCAGAAACTTGTAAAATATCATTTTAGGTCCTTGGGATTCACAAGTTGTTCAAAATAATCCTTTGAAGTTTAAAATCACAAAATTACAACTTTGGTCCCTCAACTTTGCAAAAGTGTCAAAAATAGTCCTTAAGGTTTTAAAATTGGAAATTGATCAAAATAAACCTTGTACTATTTATAAATGACAAGAATGGTCCTTATGATAAACTTTTGAGAATTTACATATTTGGTCCCTCAAGTTTCAAACTTGACAGTTTTGGTCCTTGGATATTTTTAAAATGGAAAATAATTACATGTATGATCCTTGGTTTATCATATTTGGCATAATAGGCCCTTTTATTAACTTCATAAATGTTACAGGTTCAATCCTCAAGTTTAGACAAATTACATGATTGGTCCTTGTGTGTTACTAGCAAAAAACCAAACGGACCTATATGTTATCCAAGTCCACCAACCCAAGCCCAAAAAAAAAATCAAAACCAGCCCACCCTATTATTAATACCAGTCAAACTGGTTTGACCAACCAAAACCCGCCATCCCCTGTTCATCCCTCTCACCCACACCTGCTCCTCCATTACCACCTGGTTTCACCACCACCTGTCCACCTTATCCCCCCAGCTCATACTAAAACTTCACACCTTGTCCCCCTCCACCTCCACATCCAACAAGAAGCATTAAATGCTGAAAACCTGTCAAAGACTCTTTTGGCGCCAAAAGTAAAATCAAAGGCCAAGATGAATTTGACCATTCCAAAGGCTGGGATTGTTGATGGGAAAGACCAAGTGGGACCCACAGAACCCTAGAAGTCATTATAAAGAAGGGAAGAAGCAGAGATGAAGGGGCAGTAGTTAGAAGTAGTATAGTTTAGTTTTACTTATGTCATTTTAATTCTTTCAAGCTTTTTAGTGTATTTTTAAACATTCAAGGTCTTGTTTAAGTGTTTCTGAATGTATTTGAATCTTTATCAGCAATAAATTTCAAATCTTCTTTTCATTTACAGTTTATGAAAAATTTCAAGTTTAAGAAAATATCATGTTAAGTCGAATGATGTTTGTAGTTGTTGTTTTGTACTCATAAGCTTATATAAGTTCTTATTAAAGCTTCTCTAAGCTTTAAAATCCTTTAAACTTAAGTGTAGACTCAAATCTCAAAAATACCAAAAAAATTACTTAAAAATAGTTGGAAAATTCAAAAAGCAGTTGAGAAGATGAAACAGGCATTGAAGCATGGTTACTTATGGATTTCTCTGGGTTAGTGAACCTGTGGAGGTTCTATAGGAAGTGTTCTTTGGTCCTTGTCCTTGGTTTTCAGCTCAATTCAAGTTGTAAGCTTTTTTAAGCTATTTTGGTATTTCATTGTTAAAGTCATTTGTAAGCTTTAATCTTTGTATGTTTATGTTTCTTAGCTGTAGTTGAGTAGAATTGAACCTTAAAACATTTTGTTTGTTCATTATAATTTATAATTGTTAAAAATCTTATTTTAACAGTCATTTTAACATAATTATCATTTCTTAGTTTTATGTTGTTGTTTTTGTTATTTACTGTTTATTTAGCCTCAGTATATGATAATATAAAGTTTTTAATCAGTTTTATGGTTTTAATCTGAGAATCCTTTTGAAAAGCTTCAAATCAGTTCTAAAAAGAGGTGTTTGGATTGGTTTGATAATTAGTGTTATAAGCTTGCTTTATTGTTCATTATTGTTGTTCTAAGTCATACATGTGTCTAATAACTCATTTCAGTTATATAAGTCAGTCCTTATTAGTAAAAAAAAAAAAAGTCAAAATACCAAATTCCATTCCTTGACAGTTAACTGTCAAGGATTTGCAAGGTGAAATCCTTCATGTTGTTGCATACCTTGGTGCTTTAGCTTAAAATCAACTTATCATAGTTTATTATAACATATTAAGTCCATAGAATCAGTTCCAAGTTCACTTAAGTCAACTTTAGTGTTCTTGATAAAAGTCAAAATTTTCATTAGCCTGTTTTTGAATAAACTTTAGATTTTCATTGTGTGTTTAATACTAGGTTTTAGCTCAAATGCTTTTGGGATAGTTAACTTTAGTTGCTCTAGAAAAATAGAAAAATAAAAGCTTGCTCTTATTCAGCTTATTTATAGCTTTTCCATCAGCTTATTTTGAGACCCCTTTCTGAAATGTACCCCTGTGCAGCCCTGCACCACAATAACAGTGGGCTTCCCCACCACTTTGGTGGGTCCCACAAGCCACACCAGTGGACCCCACTGGTGGTTCTTAGTTCCTTACTACTCACCACCCAGCTGACTACTCATTTCAGTAATAGTTTTGAGCTTAAGCCCTGTGGACCCCATCCCTAGAGAAGCCTTAATGTTGTCCCATTTTCTGAAATAAGCTAGTCCTTGCTTTGCTTAATTCTTGGCTTAATCTGCTTTTCAGAAACTTAGGATAGTTGGAATAAGTTATAATTTAGTTAATTTAGTATACCCTAGCTTATGTGTTAATTTGGTGGTCATTTATGGCTTTTAGCTTATTTTGATTTGCTTATTTATAAGCAGTTTCACAGCAGTTAATTTTTCCTCCACATAAGCATATGTTTTTATATTTTTCTTAGACTTATAATAATATTTTAACATTTTCCTGAATTTTTCAGATTTTTTCTACACTGTTTGGTATTTTTCTTTATTTAAACTAGTTTTTAATCCTTTTTAAATAGCATTTAATACAAATAAATCAGAAAAAGCTTAAAAATATATTTTTTCAATTTTCCTAGATTAAGATAAATATAAAAAGCCTAAAAAATATTTTTCCATAATTTTTTTGGTTTAAATAGTATTTTTTAGCATTTTAATTAGTTTTAAATAGTTTTAAATCAATAATAAATACATATAAAGTCTAAAAAATATATTTTCAGTTTTAAAATAAGTTTTATCATATTTTAGACTTTTCTAAGTAATAATTTCATTTTTCTAGGTTAATCTTGTATTTTAGTACATTTTAAATACTTAATAAATAGTTTTTAATTAATAATAATTAAATAAATAGTTGTAAAAATAATTTTCTTTTTCTAATAATTTTCTTTTATTATTAGGATTGTAAAAATATCATTTTCATATTTATAGGCCTTTTATTTCTTTAAAACTCACGTTTTATTTTGTACGTTTACGTAATTTTATTTAAACGTACGTTTTAGGTTTTAAACGTTCATCATTTTAAAAATAGTGATAGCGTTTATTTAATATCTTTTATCTTTTTAATTTTCTTAATTTGCATTTAAGTCGCTGTAATTTGTAAATCTTTTCTTTAGGTAATTTTCCATCAATATCCTTACTGATCACTATCCTTAGTGATCATTCTATCATCTGAAGTTGTTTAATCACCAATTCATCCTCCGTGGGACTTAACGACCCAGGAATTCCCTATATTCCTCTAATCTTCATTGTATTGGTGTGTGAACTGTTTTAAGTCTGTTACGGTTGGCCATTCACAAGTGGTTAGCTTGTGTGATTAGATTTGACTGTTTAGCACAACCAAATTTTGGCGCCGCTGCCGGGGAGGCTGTAAGCGTGTTTTAAGCATTTCCAGATCCATTCTTGCACATATACCACCTTTTTGTAAACAGTTTTTAAAAAATCAAAAAGTTCATTAACACTTTTCCTAAAGTGTTGATAACACCAAAAATATTTTCATTCTTTGTTTTTATGGCATGTTTTTCAAAAATCCAAAAATATTCATCTTTACCCTCTTACCCTTTTTGATTCTTTATCCCTTTACCCTCTATCCATTTGATTCTAACTTCTTCTATTCTAATGGAATCTCTCGACTACGACGAAATCTGGAATGAAGTTGAAAAACTTCCTATTTTATCACAAATGTCAAGAATTCGTGTGGTTCATGATGATCCATTGATTCTGCGTAGGGAAATAGAACGAGAAACCGGGGTGACAAAGGACCAGGTACTTCCCTCTAATAATGGAGGTGCTAAATACGTCCAACCTACGGTTATCCAAAGATCTAATCCCTCAATTGCTCATAAGCCGTCTAGAATTGATTCTAAACTTTCACGATTTACGGTTAAAAGCAAACATGCAGAATTCAGACCGGTGACTAGCAAGAATGACTTGCCTAATCTTCACGTTTCTCAAGAACCAGAACCGGAGACCATAACGGAAGTAGTGGAAATTGCTAGCTCTCAGAGCACACCACTTGTCCCACCTCCGGATTTTTCAAAATGTTCTTTGAGTCTTGATAGTCATTCAGATCACCATGTTGGTTTTGTTGATTCTTTGAATAAACAGATTCCTTCTCATAACTCTCAAATAGAATCGTTTATTCCTTGTGTCGGATGTGGTGAGCCTCTTTTTGGTTCACCCTGTCGCTGGTGTACGTGTGTACAGTGTGGTAATGATATTCAGAACGGGAGTTGTTTATTTTGTGGTTCGAGGAATTCATTTGATTATGATCCTAATCCGAACTCATTTAACGACCCCTCAAATTTTTCTAATTACCCACCACAGCCCGACTTATCTTCATGTAATCAACAATACTGCTGTGAATTTTTTGGAGGTCCTCACCAAGGATTTGAATGTCAATCCGGAAACACGATTGTCTATGAACAATTTTCCGATGATGCTCAGAACTTTGGGTATGACCAATATCCATATGATTCACCAATCCAGGATCAACAGTTTTACTGTTGTGAGAACTGTAGAGGTCCCCATTTCAGCTCTGATTGTCAAACAGGGAATCCATTTCCTTGTAACAATTACGACTATCCATATCACGACCAATCTCCACAGTGCCAAATGACTCAAACTCCTCAGCAAACTCAACAAGACACTTATCTAGAGCTTTTGGAGTCAGTGAAAAGAACTGAGGAGTTGAGTAAGACAGCATTTCATAATGTTCCCAGTTTTTCTTGTGTATATTGTGGGGGTCCTCATGATGATTATCAATGTCAACCTTCCGGTTTTGACAAATCTCCACTCCCACAATATCCCGTCATTCAAAATTCACATGAGAAATCCATGGAAGAATTGCTAGCTGAAGAACAGGCTGTTAAGATAAATTCCCAAATTGCTTTTGAAAAGTCTATTAAGGAATTAATTGCACAAGAAAAAGCAGCCAGATCTAGCTCTCAATTTCGTTTTATTCCTGATGACAGTGATGATGAAGATACACTTGAAGATTCATCAAGTTCATCAGTGGATATTCCAGCAGTTGAGATTCAGTCTCATACAACTGCTATCACACCCGAGGTTCGCACTCACTCTCTAAACATGGGGGATGAGCTTCTTGACACTGTTCCTGACAAGGAATCAGACGAATTCATAAAGTCTAGTGTTGAGGACCTTGTCCCAATCCCAAGAGAGTCACAGGGAATTCTCGAGCATTTGTGTGATATCCCTACTCCTCTTGTCTTCCAAAATGATCATATTGAGATGTTCTCTGATTCTGATGAGAACTATTCTTTATCTTGTGGAGACATAAGTTATGAGGGGGAATTACCTTCTGAGCCTGTCAGCTTAGGAGAAGAGAATGAAGAAGAAATAATCCAAGACGAAGCTCTTCGTCTTACATTATTGAATTTTAATCTTCTCGTTTCTAGAATCGAGGCTTTTAATGAAAAGCCTACTTCATATTCTATCCCCTTTGAGGATAGTAAACTTTTCTTCAATGATTCTATTCCCGAATTGCAAACGTTCCATTTTGATCATATGGGAGAGAAGATTAGTGGTATTACCACTTCTCATTCTCATAATTCTCTCCCCGATTATGAATCATTTACTTTTGATGAGTTCCCCAGTGAACTCAGTCAAATCAATCCTGAATATGAATCATTTTCCTTTGAGGAGTTCTCCTGTGAACTCACTCATATCATATCTCCACCGGAGTATGATAACTTCTACTTTGATCTAGACACACCCGGGATATGTCTAGACCAATTGAGCTTAAAAGATGAAATTCATGCTATCATGAATTCCCCTTCTGATGATGATGAGTTAGTCAATGTAAGATATAACTTTTCACACACACATCAAACCATAACACAAGGTGGCGTATAAGATGGAATTCTAGAGAGAGAAAGTTAGAGGTTTAGGGAACTTAGTGAGAGAAAGTGAAAGATATTATTATGAGCTCCAACTCTCTACCTTGGAAGGTAGAGAGTATTTCTAGTCTTACATAACTCGCCACACTTTGGGCTGTGGATCAGGCATACAGTGGGTAAAGACCCGTCCGTCCTCCACGGTGTTACTTAACTAAAATACTACTTAACTTAAAAGAACTACGACTACGAGCTTTCTAACGATTACATATACTTGAGGTGACCGACTCTTTAATACCGGGAATTTCTAATTCCTAACAATCTCCCCCTAAGGGAGGTCACCTCAATTATGTACCAAAATTACATTGAATACAAATAGATATAACATTTAACAATTGATCTTGCATTCTTGATGTAGTCCTTTGCTCTTAAGCTCGTAGTCATTGGTACTTCACAATGCATGTTTGGTTACTTCAAGTGGAGGTCTTTTACTGATCCACGTGATGATGAGTTTGAGCCATCTTTGGAGATCATCAGCTATCAAAAATCTCTGAGACATCCATTGTGGTGTTGTGACTTTGGGACCGACATGCTCACATTCTGGATCATGATATCTTCTCATCAGAGTAGCGGAAGCTTTAGTTGATTCATGATATTGGCAGCAGCGTAGCAGAAGCTTGGTGTGAAAATATCAGAGTCATTGATGCACTAATCATGATTTCTTTTGAGATGAATGTGTTAAGTGAGCATGCGGCTGTGGATTGACCGCTTCATTCTGATCAGCTGCAAACGTCGGGCGTACCTGCATACAACAGTTAGCAATAAATCGCACGAAAGTGTCTTTGATCACTTTCGATGAATTGAGGTACACGGCCCACGGTTCCCCGTTGATCAGTACAAGTACTGCCTGTGATCAGGTAGGATTCCTAAGAATCTCCTTGACAGGGTTTCGCAGCTGTTCTAGCTGTTCTCAAACCGGAACGTCTCAAAGAAGACAACACGGAGTGAGTGAACCAGCGAATTTTAAGTCCACTGATTGATGAAAAGAGATTTGAAAAACAATCGTGTATTGCTCAATAGAAATTGTTTTTTTTGCAATACAACGAAGGTTTTATTAAAAATCAATTATCAATCATAAAAATACCTTTTGGTTTGAAAAATGAGTACACGGTCGATGTGCTAAATAAAAGAGTTTATAAGCACAAAGACAGGTTTTTCAAAGGTATCCGTCAATCCCTAACCTGAACCAGGATTGATTCAAGAAATTGAATCGCCCCATTGTTTCTGTTCAGTTGTCACATGGTTGATCCATATAATAGATCACACATGCCACCTACCAGGAGCTTGTTTGATGTTGGCTCCAGAAGGCTTTCCATCTTCATTGTGAGTGTGTAAACACATCACTCAGATGTTCTGGCAATACCACAAGGGTAATGCGTAGGACTCATGATATAATCTCTCTTTCCACATTGTGTGAAACAGAGAGTCTTCATTGAAAGTGTCCTAATGAGATTTATTGATGATCTCGTGGCTCTAGACTCAATTTGTGCATATTTTGATCCTGTGCCGGAGACTAGGGAGAGGGTCTCCTTCTTCAATATCAACCATCTCTAAGAGAAAGTCGATAGATAATGTCGGTTCCCCGTGAGAATGAAACAAGCCCTTTTAAGAGGAACTTGAGTGGTTTGGAAAGTTGAAGTGCATTGCGTCACTGGGTCCATGACGTCTTGTCTTCAATACCGATGTTACCATCAGTAGCATATGAAGTGAACCCGGTTTCTGCCCTAAGGTTGAATTAATGGAGGGCTATTTGTTTTCACCCTATTTTCATTCAATTCTTTTTAATTCTTCAACCCCTTCAGTGCTTACCGAGACTTCATAGCTATTACCTTGTTGGGTTTATTCCAGTACTAGCTCAGTCTTAGTCCGCACTCTTCCCATATCTCACTTTTCTCCTTTTATCATCATACCTAAGGACTTCTACACTAACTAGTGGATTGTCCCTGGGTAGATCCCTCCGGTTCTGGCGGATCATGGGAACCAATACCTAACCTTATCATCCTTATATCACCGTACATAAAGTAAAGTTGGTCGGTCAATTTGGTATTGTTCATCTGCCATTGGATCCAATTGAAAACCATTTGAAAATCAATTCAGATACATGTGATATATTATCAAAGCATTTTGTACCTGAATTGTTTTTGATATTTTTAGAACGAGAACTCCCCCTCAACATGTGCATCAAGTATTTGAGAAATGTTTTGCACACGGAGGCAAGAGAAAGAATTAACTTCTTTGATTACCATTTTCTAAAAGATATCAACATCACTTCCCTCAACAAATCAAGTAGATATAACATTTCCGGGAAGGATGAGGTTTCCATAAATTTGCTCCCCCTCAATATGTGCCTCGAGGTTTGAAAAGAGATTTGCACATACTAGAGGGAACCTGCACATTGGGATAAATGATCACGTTTCAAATCATAGGTTTAAGATAGGTGCTCCCCCTCAATATGTGCATTGAAAAATTGAAATCGTTTGTCACATGTGGGAGGGACAGCATGTTCATTCATGTGAAACCATTTACCTTAATATCAGTTTAAATCTAATTTAAATCACACATTCTCCCCCGATCACAATTATCAAAACATTTGAGATTTGTGATCTCGTATGGATTTAAATTGATTTTGAAAGCTTTTAAGGAGAATTGTGACTTGATTGTGAGAGTGTTTTAACTGATACGGATCGGATTTTGAGACTTTAAACTCCATTTATAAAACATGCATGTATATCTTTTGAAAACAATTTAGTGCCAAATAACTTTTTAATTTAATTGAAATCATTCTCCCCCTCAATCAATGACATAGGTTGTTGATTGAGAGATAGAGATTTTGACAAATAAGTCCTGATGATTTTCAAAAATAGAGATCGAGTTATTTTTCAAAGCATTTAGTTTTCAGTAGATAAATGTTTATAGAATCAGAGCATGGAATTTTGAAAACATGATAAAACATGGCTCTGTTCTTTCTTTAAAAACCGGGTTATTGCCTGAAGATGACAATAAACCATTTCTCTTTCTCCCAAAAAATAATTTTTTTTTTTTTTTTTTTTTTTTTTTTTTTTTTTTTTTTAAGAATTCGAACAACATCTAAAGTCCCGTGTCATTCTTTGAATGACAGCACAAAGACCGTAGATATTATCGAACCGGAAGAAACATGACAAAAATGACAATATTTTTTTAAGATTTTTCGAATTTTTCAAATTTTTATGGATTTTGAAAGTTTTATATTTTTCTATATTTTTTTTTTTTTTTTTTTTTTTTTTTTTTTTTTCGAATAGATATATACAAGAGATAGATGAAGAAAGACCTTTACTCCTCGTCTTCCTCCTGAAGACGTTTGAGAGTTTCTGGTTGAAGACTTTTCAAACCAAGACGTGGAAGAATAAACTCAAAACGTTCTCTTGGAAGAGCTTTGGTGAAGATGTCCGCTAACTGATATTCAGACCTCACAAAATATAGTTCCACCACACCTTTTTCCACTTGTTCCCTGATGAAATGATGTCGAATGTCGATATGCTTTGCTCTTGAGTGTTGAACGTTGTTGCATGAGAGAGCAATAGCACTTTTATTATCACAGTACAGAGGGATTTTGTTGAATTCAAAGCCATAGTCAGATAATTGAGATCTCATCCATAAGATTTGAGCACAACAGGATGACATGGCTATGTATTCAGCCTCTGTAGAGGAAATAGAAGTGCTCATTTGCTTCTTTGAAGACCAGCTCACAAGCTTATCACCCAAAAACTGAGCACCTCCAGAAGTACTTCGACGTGTATCTTGACAACCTGCATGATCGGCATCTGCATAGGCCGTTAGTGACATACCGGTGTCCTTCGGGTACCATAGTCCCATATTGATGGTTCCTTGGAGATACCGAAAGACCCGTTTAACTGCTTCAAGGTGCTTTTTAGTAGGCTTAGCCTGGTATCTAGCACACATGCACACAGAGAACAAGATGGCTGGTCTACTAGCAGTGAGATACATCAGGGATCCTATCATACTCCTATATTTCGTTTGGTCAATCATGATCCCTGAGAGGTCCTCATCTAGTTTGGTTCGGTCAATCATGGGGGTGTCAACAGGGTCACTTGAATCAAATCCAAATTTCTTTAAAATCTCTGTTGCATATTTAGATTGATTTATGAAAATGCCTCCGGGACTTTGAGAAATTTGTAATCCCAAGAAAAATGACATTTGTCCCATCATTGACATTTGAAACTTTGAACTCATTTCATTTGAAAAACGATCACATTCCATTGGGTCAGTCGAGGCAAAAATAATATCATCAACATAAATTTGAACATGAATCAAATGTTTGCCTGACTTCCTGGTGAACAATGTAGGATCAACTGCTCCTTTGATGAATCCGGTTGATAGAAGAAACTTTGATAGTGTATCATACCATGCCCTTGGAGCTTGCTTTAAACCGTAAAGAGCCTTCTTCAGACGATAAACATGAGTAGGATGCTCTTGGTTCACGAATCCTTCGGGTTGGCTTACGTAGACAACTTCCTTAAGATCTCCGTTCAGAAATGCCGTCTTTACATCCATCTGATATACCACCATGTTCTTACTAGCAGCATTAGCCAAAAAGATTCTGATTGCCTCGATTCGAGCAACTGAAGCAAAAGATTCTTCAAAGTCTATACCCTCCTCTTGACGATATCCTTTAGCAACTAATCGAGCCTTGTTCTTCAACACATCACCATGCTCATCAAGTTTTACTTTGAAGATCCATTTTAGAGCTATAATCATAGCACAGTCCGGAGCAGGTACTAACTCCCATACATCAAGACGATCAAACTCATGAATTTCATCTTGCATAGCATTGAACCAGCTATCTTCATTCATAGCAGTTTTAACATCTTTTGGTTCGATCTTAGATAGTACGGAGTTGAAGAAGCACCATAAGGCATCGGTTGCGAGTTGCTTCCGGGTTGATACAGGGCGAGAGGGATTACCAATGATGTTGTCTAATGGATGATCGTGAGTCCATTTTCTGAGGTGTTCATGTGGCATTTGTTGAGGAGCTGAAGTAGCTGAGTCGATGTCTTCTGAAGAAGATGGTTCTGATGATGATTCAGGAGTAGCAAATATGTTTTCAAATGGAGCATCTTCAGGAGTCGCAAAGGGATTAACTTCATTATTGATGTCAGAAACATTTCCATGATGTACATTTGAAGAATGATGATTTGTTGATGAGACTGAAGGATCGACTTCATTCACTGGAATATGAGCATCCTCTGTTGTAGGGATCAGCACCTCATTAGTAGTAGACTCATACAGTTCATCAAACATTGGATCAAACAATTTCTTTACATCATCTTCAGATGGAGGTACATATGGCGTTTCTTGAGAGGAGTTTGGAACAAGGGATGAACCAATAGGACTGTTTTGAAGTGCGGGTCCTGAGCTGGAGTGTCCAGGAGCCATTTGACCGGTCAGCTCATCAAACGTAACGTGAATTGTTTCCATGATATTTCGGGTTCTTTTGTTGTAGATCCGGTATCCCTTTTTGTTTGGTGCATATCCTACAAATACTCCAATGTCAGCTTTAGCTCTAAGTTTGCCCAAGTCTTGACCCTCATTAGTTGGATAGCACAAGGCACCAAACACACGAAGGAAAGATAGATTAGGTTTTCTGTTGTGGACAAGTTCATATGGAGTTTTTCCATGAATGGTGTGAATCAGGGAACGATTTTGTGTGTAGCATGCAGTGGCAATTGCTTCAGCCCAGAGAAACATTGGAACCTTTGAGTAGATCAGCATTGTTCTAGCAGCTTCAACAAGAGTACGATTTCGTCTTTCAACTACACCGTTCTGTTGAGGGGTTCGTGGAACACTTCTTTGATGGCTGATTCCAGCGCTTTCATAGAATTCACTAAGTTGTTTGTTGACAAACTCAGTTCCATTGTCTGTTCTGATAATTCTGACAGTTTTGTTTAGTCTAACCTGCAGTTGTTTGATGAGTTTGATGATGATATCAGGAGTTTCATCCTTTGTCCTTAAGAACTTGACCCAGGTGAATCTAGAATAATCATCAACCACAACTAACACATATTTCTTCCCAAAGATATTCTGCACCCTCATTGGTCCACATAAATCCATATGAATCATATGAAGAACTTCTGTGACAGAGTTAGTAGGTTTGGGTTTATGGGCATACTTCTTGCTTTTTCCCAATTGACATGCTGAACAAAGATGATCCTTTTCATACTTTAGTCTAGGTAAACCTACAACTAAGTCCTTTCTGGAAAGATCGTTGATGGTGCCGAAGTTCAAGTGATTGAGACGACGATGCCATAACCAAGACTTTGTTTTTGAAGCCTTTGATAACAAGCAGATTGGTGAAGCTCTCATCATGTCATCGATAGAGATAGTGTAAAGGTTTGAGCCACGAGTTCCTTTCAACAGTTCCTTACCATTAAGATCTCTAACAAAGCAGGTATGTTTTCTGAAGGCTACTTCTAGATCAGAGTCACAGAATTGACCAACAGAGAACAGATTATGTCCTAAACCTTCCACATAATACACTCTGGAGATGACACTATCACCAACAACATAATCTCCATAACCCATAATAGCACCGAAATGATCATTACCAAATCTAACAGTCCCGATGAATTTGCTCACGAAGTTCATGAGCCGTGACCGGTCTCCAGTCATATGCTTGGAACAGCCTGAGTCCAGGTACCACAGAACGATTTGAACGATCTGCAGTTGAACACAGACAAGAATGGATAACTGGATAATTGGGATCCCCATGCAAGAATGGGTTCCATTTGGTTAGTAGCAACAGTTGGAACACCCACATCAGAAATAGAAGCATTCATATCAGACAATGAGGTAATGGAATCATTATGAGTAGATGCAATACTAGTGTCTGTATTAGTCCTGTTTACAGTGTGACCACTTCTTAAAGGAATAGTTCTACCAGTAGGCATCCATTTTCTAGTGGGCATTATCTGATTGGTCTTATGACCAACAGGTATCCAATAAGAACCTATTCTGCTGAATGTTCTTCCTGTGGGTTTCCATTGTTTTCTAACTTTCTTTCGCTTTTGCCTTTTAGCCTTTTTAGCATGAATTTTAGCATTAACAATATTAACTGGACAATTAACATCATTAGGCAAAGCATTGACATCACATCCATGATTAGAAACAGAATTCAAGCAATCATCAGTACAAGGTTTGCAAATAGTATCAGAATTCGAATTAATTACAGTACGCTTATGGCTAATACTAGAATCAACACGATTCGTTTTATTCGATTCAAACTTAAGGTTCCTAGATTGTTCTTCTACTTTCTTCCAGTGCACATTCTTAGCTTGAGAGGTCCTATCATTCCTTGTATTGTCTTGAGACTTTGACCTGCTCCCTTTAATGTCACTGATTACTCCTGTAGAGGGAATGGGAACATTAGTTTGTTTTACTACTCTTTGCACCACCTGTTTAGATGTGCTGGGATCTGAACTACATGCAGGTGCACTACGGTTCACTTTCATAAAGCTAGATGTACTGAGATTGGTACTCCTAGAAGGCACATTAGAGTTCACTTTCCTAGCATTGACAGATCTAGAATCTGAACTACTCAAGGGTACACTACGACTCTCATTCAAAACATTGGGAATCGAGTGCATCTCATATTTGGCCTTAGGCATTGAGCATGGAATCAAAGGGTTAACTCTCTCACCTAATGTCTTTGGGCATATGGTGATCAAGCATTCTAAGATTTCTTGAGATCGTTTGGCATATAAGCATGCATGTCCAATTGCATTATCATGAGGTTTCTCTAGCTTATCCTTTTCAACAATCTCACGCAGGCATTCTAAGCAATCCTTGAGGGATGAGAAATATGTTTGAATGGCAAGTTTGTTGTTCCTTAGGTGAGGGGGGACATATGTCACAGATAAAGCAGATTTATTGCCAGAGTGAACCTTAGATACAACATTCTCCTCATTGATCATTGGCATTTTCCCTTTTACCTGACTCTTCAGATTCTCAATTTCCTTTTGCAATGAAGTTATTTGTTCGTTGTTTTTGTTACGAGTGACTTTAATTGATTCAAACAACTCATTGAAATGACGTTTAACCTTTTCATTCTCTTCTAGAAAACTTTCGTTTTCCTTTTGTAAAGCATTTACTAGGTTTTGAAGATGAAACGTTTGAGAATTCTGAGAATCTAAAGAAGGAGGCATTTGGGAGCCTGTCATATTGTTCGTTTGACCCTTTAATTGAGAGATTTGGGCTTTCAACTTTCTGATCGTGTTACACTGAGCTTGAATCTGTTCATCTCGTTTGTTAATTTGAAAAACTGCATCAAACTCTGGAGCATCTGAAGATGTCTTGATATTTGAAGTTTTGACATTTTCTTTGAGATGTTGATATTTTAGTTGTAGATTAAAATACTCAACTTCTAGTTTAGAAAAATGTTTAACCAAATTGTCATGATCATCCAGTTCAATTTTCTCATTTAGTTTAGAATTAGTTTTTTCAAGCTCAATGACACGATCATGGGAGACTTTCAGGGCCACAGATAATTCATGAAATTTGGAAGCATTAATAGAGCAATTTGAAGCAGTGAAAAACACATCTTGAGCAACACATTCAGTAATAAGATTCTCATTTAATGTATGCAAGTTCTTTCTCTCAATCTCATTATATTTTAGTGCACGCTCATAATCACTAACTTCAGCAACCATTGCATCAAATTCCTTTTCCATACCTTTAATATCAGCTTCTACCCCCTTTTTAAGACTCTCAAAGTGATCTTTTAGAAGTTTAAAGAAGGGCATGACCTCAGTTAAATAACATTCTTTCATTTGTTCAAAACCTCTTTCACCTTCAGTTATACCAGTGGGAGTGATCCTTTTCTTGCAAGTTTTCTCAAAATCAACAAATAGTTGGAATATAACGTATTGGCTAATTAATGTCTTGCTTTTAGTGGCAATTGTTCTAGGTACAAGATGCATAGGTGTATTAGGAGGATACACAGTTGCTCTAGGCATTTTCCGAAGGGGAGGGTTTGTTTCTACAATATTTTCAGCTTTCTGCTTATCTAAATCCATTTTCCAGAAGACTTGTTCGGGAGTCAACAAAGTCTGAGGCTTAAACTTGTTCAAGGCAATCCAGTTTTCCTTCTTGTAATCATGAGGAGAGAAGATTATGTTTTTCTCTTTGCATTTGGGATCATCTTGCTTCTTATTCATCTTTTCCCTAGTGATTTCATTTAAAATCTTATCTTCCTCAGTGCACTCAACGCAACTAGGTTTCTGCCTAGGCTTAAGGACTTCATTACCATCATAAATTACCTTATGAGCATTTCTAGCCTTTTTAATTACCTCTGGATTTGGTTTCTCTACAAAGGGAACGCTATGCTTATCGCTTAGAACTCTATGCTTAGTGATCATGTGAGCAGTCTGAATGGTGTTTCCTTGTAAATACAACTTGTTTTCAAGTTTGTTTTTCAAAGTTTTCAGATTAGAAAAATCTCTCAAGAGTTTTGATTCCTTTGCATTAAATTCTTGCTTAAGCATTTTCACATTTTCTTGAAGTTCTTGTTTTTGCTTAGCTGTTTTAGAAAATTTTTCTTGCAGGGAATTTAATTCTTGTTTCAATACTTCTTCTCTAAACTTACTTTTTCTAATAATTGTACTCACTTGGACATCCATTTCCTGCTCACGAGTGGTCAACTCAAATTTTGCCCTTTGTTCATAAATAGCAACACGTTCCTTATAGGCATTTAGTTCAGAAATTATGGAATCATTAGGAGCACATGCAGTGTATTCATCAAAGACATAGTCATTGTTGACTGCAGAAGATGCATCACTTGGTACAACTTCACTTTCACTTTGTTTCACGTATTGATCGTATGGGACAGTATTGATATTACCCATATTTTCAACATTTGATTCAAAAGTTTCAGTCGGTTGTACTTTGTCATGCATCTGTTGCACATCAGCATCATCGTATAGCTTTAATACCTCAGAGATGAGTTTGTCCTTGGATGGGCCAGCTAGTGGTGAAGAAGAGATCTTGGGAGAAACCATTGGAGAGATGCTAGCCATAAAGATTGTGTGTGCAGTAGGTCCATCATCTACATCAGAGTCGTATGCATCACAGTCAGCAACTTGAAAGGCGTTCTGATGATTATGACCTATCTCCTGAATAGGCTGCTCATCCACATCTGCATCATAGGTCTTGGCATTACCCTCAGCAAGAAACAACAATTCCTCTTCATCCAACGCAGCACCATTGTCCTGAGCTTGTGCCAGTAACATCTTATCTCTGAAGTAATCAGCATTCTGAGGACGCTTTGGAGATGTGCAGTTCCTTGCTATGTGACCTTCACCACCACAGTTGTAGCATTTGATTGGCTTAGGTTGACCTTGGTTACCATTTCTTCCTCGATTCTGGTTTCCAACATAACCTCTCCCAGCTCCACCTCTCCCCTGATCATACTGTCTTTCCTGAACTGGTTGCACCACGATCCTTCCATCTTTAACAGTGGCTTGATTATGTGGGTCAGATGCAGTTCGTAGGTTGTTGTTGGTTTGTGGGAGAGAATTCATGTTTTGACTAATGAGTAGAGCTAGTTGATTAACGATGTTATCCACGCGTGCATCAGCATCAGCTTGTTTGAACATAGGATCAGGAATGAGTTTGTGATTACCGTTACCCAAGGGAATGACTTGTGATGCTTTGGTTGTGATTCCAATGTTTGAGTAGAAAGCTGTTGAGTCATTCGACGAACTTGTCTCTCCCTGGTTGGTTTTGAACTGATTGAGAATCAATTTTTCAAACATGGCATGTCTCTCATTCTGAAGGAGGAAGGCATAGAGTTGCTCATAGTTTGTGTTCTTCAATCCTTTAGTAAGCTTCACAGCGGTAACAAACTTGTGCCATTCGGGATTCATGTTGTTCACAAATTTTGAATTCAACTGAATGTTAGGCATAGTCATTCTGATGTTCCTCATGTCATTCACTAACTTATGAAATCTCACATAGTACTCATAGACACTCTCATCGGGTTTCATCTTGAAGTGCTCAAATTCGTCATAGAGTTGGGATTCTCTGTCTTCCATAGTTAGTTCTGAACCTGAGAGAAGCATCTTGACATTATCCCAAACTGCCTTTGCTTCAGTGTTATGATTGATCAGCTTGTAGATATCTTTAGGAAGACCTTGTAGAACAATGTTTGAAGCCCTGATATCTGCATCAAATCTCTTTTTCTCCTTATCATCAAGCTCATCATACATCTTAGGTCTGTCCATTCCGTAAATAGGAGTACCATCTTCATTAGTATCAAGTATGTCTCTAGTCGTTTCAACTCGATATGGTCCTTCATCAATGGATTTGAGAATATTGACACCATTTTCCTTTCCAAGGCAATACAATCTGATTCGTTGAGCCCAAGAATCGTAGTCAGTTCTGTCAAGCATGGGTGGACGAGTGTCTGATCCAGCTGCTTGTACATCCTCGGCAACAGTGGAGATGACAGTAGGGACGTTGGTGGACATGTTATCAGATTATACGGGATTTTATAACTCAATGATTAAACCGGGAAATAGATTCTTTCACGGGATTTTACTAAATCAAGAGAAAACCGTAAACAATCACTCAAGTCGCTAGATGATAAAGCTCTAAGTCGCTAGAAACAAATTCACTAAGTCGCTACCAATTAATTCGCTAGACACCCAAGTCGCTAGAATCCCAAGTCGCTAACAGAAAAACAAGTCGCTAAGTAGTAACTCGCTACAGACCAAGTCGCTAACCAAATTTTGGCAGCAATTCGCTACACAAGTCGCTAGAGACACAAGTCGCTAAAGAGCAACTCGCTACTGACTAAGTCGCTACCACAAGTCGCTACCCGTAGTGGAGAGTCCACTACTTGTCCTTTAACTCGCTAGCTCTAACTCGCTAGCTTTTAACACTGTAAGTCGCTACAAAATAAAGAAGCAAGTCGCTATGAAGAAATGTTATCCGTGAACTAACTCGCTACCATGAAAAACCAAATAAACATCACTTTTCAATCCAAAAACAACCCAACCAAGATGATTCAAGCTTACCAAATGAAAACCTAAACACTTATGATGATTCAAAACACAAAAGTACCAACAAAATTCAAACTTTAACACTAGAGATCAACCAAATGATGCAAAAACCACTAAACTTTTTCAAACTCAAAAACCACCTAAAAACCACTATAAATCCAAAGATGTGCAAGATATGATCTAACCATGGCTCTTGATACCAATTGTAAGATATAACTTTTCACACACACATCAAACCATAACACAAGGTGGCGTATAAGATGGAATTCTAGAGAGAGAAAGTTAGAGGTTTAGGGAACTTAGTGAGAGAAAGTGAAAGATATTATTATGAGCTCCAACTCTCTACCTTGGAAGGTAGAGAGTATTTATAGTCTTACATAACTCGCCACACTTTGGGCTGTGGATCAGGCATACAGTGGGTAAAGACCCGTCCGTCCTCCACGGTGTTACTTAACTAAAATACTACTTAACTTAAAAGAACTACGACTACGAGCTTTCTAACGATTACATATACTTGAGGTGACCGACTCTTTAATACCGGGAATTTCTAATTCCTAACAGTCAAGATTATTATCATGACTTTCTTCCTCTTTTTCACCTATCCCGTGGCTTCTCCTGTTCTTCACTCCTTCGGGAATGAAGACATTATCTTTGACCCAGGCATTTCCATGTACCATTTGTGAGCCGGGTCTGTCTGTCTGTATCTCATCGGTGTGGAACTTTCACGTACAAATGTTTGTCTAAACATCTTGAATGAAAGTCCGATGGAGATTGTTTCTTCCACTTTACTTCCCCATGAACCAATTTAATTCGGGGTCGAGTCAAGCTAGCGACTCGGTAATCAAAAACAGTAGCTAAACATGGGTTTTCACCCGTGTGTACCACCCTAGTGTGGGGGAGATGCCCCACATGTTGTATATAGATGTTAAAAATGAATGAAAATTGTAAATATTAAAAAAAATAATAATAATAATAATAATTGTTGTGTTTCTACACTTAGCTAGTAATGTTATCTTTTTACGTTCTAAGTTTCGGCATAACCACCGGTACTTTGAATATTGAGGACAATATTCATTTCTAAGTGTGGGGGGGAAATTCTGGCGAATTTGATCATAAAAAAATACCCTTTTAGTCCCTTTTTCCCCCAAAATGGCCAAATTTAAAAAAAAATTTTTAGTGGAAGTACTATGTACTAAACACAACAAATGGTAATCAGTCCGCCATGTCTAACCCACAAAAGGATTGGCTAATCCAGGAGCAAACGGCTTTTGGTAAAGATATCTCAAATCCGTTTATGGCTTGCAATTTGCCCAAAATTGTATGGTGTTCAACTCACCATATCTTTAACTAGTAAAGAGTTGGCTAGCCCGCAAGGTTATGGCTTGTGGTAAAGGCAGTGGAAAATCCATAATTGGTAATCGGCTCACCAAAGATAATATTGATAATTTATCTAAGAGTTGGCTAGTCCAGAAGGGTACGGCTTCTGGTAAAGACAAATCAAATCCGTTCACAGCTTATGATTTGCTCAAAATCATTTGGTTATCATTGTACCAAAGTTCTTACTTGAACTGAAACAATTGGCTACTCCAGAAGTAATGGCTTTTGGTAAAGAGATAAAATCCATTAACTTTTCATAAATCATTGCTAGGGACTAGCAATATCTTAGTGTGGGGGATTGATGAGTGTCTAAATACTCATCATTTTTATACTGTTAGAATGCCAAAAACATCTGAAAACACTCAGAAATGCTTCAAAATGATAAAATTATCACAAACAAGTGTTTTATATGTTTTAAATGCAAAAACATCAAAATCTGGCGAAAAACGTATCAAGTTTGCATAATTGGCAGTTTTAGTCCCCCAAGTTATAAAAATTGTCAAATTTAGTCCCTGGAAATTCAGAAACTTGTAAAATATCATTTTAGGTCCTTGGGATTCACAAGTTGTTCAAAATAATCCTTTGAAGTTTAAAATCACAAAATTACAACTTTGGTCCCTCAACTTTGCAAAAGTGTCAAAAATAGTCCTTAAGGTTTTAAAATTGGAAATTGATCAAAATAAACCTTGTACTATTTATAAATGACAAGAATGGTCCTTATGATAAACTTTTGAGAATTTACATATTTGGTCCCTCAAGTTTCAAACTTGACAGTTTTGGTCCTTGGATATTTTTAAAATGGAAAATAATTACATGTATGATCCTTGGTTTATCATATTTGGCATAATAGGCCCTTGTATTAACTTCATAAATGTTACAGGTTCAATCCTCAAGTTTAGACAAATTACATGATTGGTCCTTGTGTGTTACTAGCAAAAAACCAAACGGACCTATATGTTATCCAAGTCCACCAACCCAAGCCCAAAAAAAAAATCAAAACCAGCCCACCCTATTATTAATACCAGTCAAACTGGTTTGACCAACCAAAACCCGCCATCCCCTGTTCATCCCTCTCACCCACACCTGCTCCTCCATTACCACCTGGTTTCACCACCACCTGTCCACCTTATCCCCCCATCTCATACTAACACTTCACACCTTGTCCCCCTCCACCTCCACATCCAACAAGAAGCATTAAATGCTGAAAACCTGTCAAAGACTCTTTTGGCGCCAAAAGTAAAATCAAAGGCCAAGATGAATTTGACCATTCCAAAGGCTGGGATTGTTGATGGGAAAGACCAAGTGGGACCCACAGAACCCTAGAAGTCATTATAAAGAAGGGAAGAAGCAGAGATGAAGGGGCAGTAGTTAGAAGTAGTATAGTTTAGTTTTACTTATGTCATTTTAATTCTTTCAAGCTTTTTAGTGTATTTTTAAACATTCAAGGTCTTGTTTAAGTGTTTCTGAATGTATTTGAATCTTTATCAGCAATAAATTTCAAATCTTCTTTTCATTTACAGTTTATGAAAAATTTCAAGTTTAAGAAAATATCATGTTAAGTCGAATGATGTTTGTAGTTGTTGTTTTGTACTCATAAGCTTATATAAGTTCTTATTAAAGCTTCTCTAAGCTTTAAAATCCTTTAAACTTAAGTGTAGACTCAAATCTCAAAAATACCAAAAAAATTACTTAAAAATAGTTGGAAAATTCAAAAAGCAGTTGAGAAGATGAAACAGGCATTGAAGCATGGTTACTTATGGATTTCTCTGGGTTAGTGAACCTGTGGAGGTTCTATAGGAAGTGTTCTTTGGTCCTTGTCCTTGGTTTTCAGCTCAATTCAAGTTGTAAGCTTTTTTAAGCTATTTTGGTATTTCATTGTTAAAGTCATTTGTAAGCTTTAATCTTTGTATGTTTATGTTTCTTAGCTGTAGTTGAGTAGAATTGAACCTTAAAACAGTTTGTTTGTTCATTATAATTTATAATTGTTAAAAATCTTATTTTAACAGTCATTTTAACATAATTATCATTTCTTAGTTTTATGTTGTTGTTGTTGTTATTTACTGTTTATTTAGCCTCAGTATATGATAATATAAAGTTTTTAATCAGTTGTATGGTTTTAATCTGAGAATCCTTTTGAAAAGCTTCAAATCAGTTCTAAAAAGAGGTGTTTGGATTGGTTTGATAATTAGTGTTATAAGCTTGCTTTATTGTTCATTATTGTTGTTCTAAGTCATACATGTGTCTAATAACTCATTTCAGTTATATAAGTCAGTCCTTATTAGTAAAAAAAAAAGTCAAAATACCAAATTCCATTCCTTGACAGTTAACTGTCAAGGATTTGCAAGGTGAAATCCTTCATGTTGTTGCATACCTTGGTGCTTTAGCTTAAAATCAACTTATCATAGTTTATTATAACATATTAAGTCCATAGAATCAGTTCCAAGTTCACTTAAGTCAACTTTAGTGTTCTTGATAAAAGTCAAAATTTTCATTAGCCTGTTTTTGAATAAACTTTAGATTTTCATTGTGTGTTTAATACTAGGTTTTAGCTCAAATGCTTTTGGGATAGTTAACTTTAGTTGCTCTAGAAAATTAGAAAAATAAAAGCTTGCTCTTATTCAGCTTATTTATAGCTTTTCCATCAGCTTATTTTGAGACCCCTTTCTGAAATGTACCCCTGTGCAGCCCTGCACCACAATAACAGTGGGCTTCCCCACCACTTTGGTGGGTCCCACAGGCCACACCAGTGGACCCCACTGGTGGTTCTTAGTTCCTTACTACTCACCACCCAGCTGACTACTCATTTCAGTAATAGTTTTGAGCTTAAGCCCTGTGGACCCCATCCCTAGAGAAGCCTTAATGTTGTCCCATTTTCTGAAATAAGCTAGTCCTTGCTTTGCTTAATTCTTGGCTTAATCTGCTTTTCAGAAACTTAGGATAGTTGGAATAAGTTATAATTTAGTTAATTTAGTATGCCCTAGCTTATGTGTTAATTTGGTGGTCATTTATGGCTTTTAGCTTATTTTGATTTGCTTATTTATAAGCAGTTTCACAGCAGCTGATTTTTCCTCCACATAAGCATATGTTTTTATATTTTTCTTAGACTTAGAATAATATTTTAACATTTTCCTGAATTTTTTAGATTTTTCCTACACTGTTTGCTATTTTTCTTTATTTAAACTAGTTTTTAATCCTTTTTAAATAGCATTTAATACAAATAAATCAGAAAAAGCTTAAAAAAATATGTTTTCAATTTTCCTAGATTAAGATAAATATAAAAAGCCTAAAAAATATTTTTCCATAATTTTCTTGGTTTAAATAGTATTTTTTAGCATTTTAATTAGTTTTAAATAGTTTTAAATCAATAATAAATACATATAAAGTCTAAAAAATATATTTTCAGTTTTAAAATAAGTTTTTTCATATTTTAGACTTTTCTAAGTGATAATTTCATTTTTCTAGGTTAATCTTGTATTTTAGTATATTTTAAATACTTAATAAATAGTTTTTAATTAATAATAATTAAATAAATAGTTGTAAAAATAATTTTCTTTTTCTAATAATTTTCTTTTATTATTAGGATTGTAAAAATATCATTTTCATATTTATAGGCCTTTTATTTCTTTAAAACTCACGTTTTATTTTGTACGTTTACGTAATTTTATTTAAACGTACGTTTTAGGTTTTAAACGTTCATCATTTTAAAAATAGTGATAGCGTTTATTTAATATCTTTTATCTTTTTAATTTTCTTAATTTGCATTTAAGTCGCTGTAATTTGTAAATCTTTTCTTTAGGTAATTTTCCATCAATATCCTTACTGATCACTATCCTTAGTGATCATTCTATCATCTGAAGTTGTTTAATCACCAATTCATCCTCCGTGGGACTTAACGACCCAGGAATTCCCTATATTCCTCTGATCTTCATTGTATTGGTGTGTGAACTGTTTTAAGTCTGTTACGGTTGGCCATTCACAAGTGGTTAGCTTGTGTGATTAGATTTGACTGTTTAGCACAACCACATTCACACAAATCAGATACGTTATATTTAATAAACTTAACCAGTGTCATAGCAGCGGAAAACAACAGTCAACACATAGTAGTTACACATACCAATGAAAACACCTTACAAAAACATAATTAAATGAACTAGAGGCATAACATAGCAGATAGTAAGTTAACAGGCCAGACATTATAAATTAAACCATTTTCCCAGATCAAACTTTAGTATAAGCAGAATTTAAACATGGCAGGTCACACATACAGACAGAAAATACAGTAGACAAACTATAACTCAATAGACAAAGACATAACATAGCCATTAGCAATAATCAGAACAGATATCATAAGCTAAACCAGTTTTCAGATCAAATCTTAACATCAGCAGAGTTTTAACATAGCAGATCAATCATAAGCAGATAGATACCCTAACGGATAGGCAAAGTTCACCAAATTAACTGAACAAATTATACATACTAAACTTACAGAATACTCACTTTCACACTAGCACATTCATCTCACAGATCAACGAATTCACATAACGATAAACTAACATAACATCAGATGACAGCATGCGAATCATATTTAAACATATTAATCATATCCTAGCATAGCAAACGGTAGTCTCATAAACATACGAAAGCATAAACACATATAATAACATATAATAAGCCTAGCACATAATTATAAACACTTGAACATACCGAATCATAATCAGAACACTTAACATAGAAATAACAGATAAGATTTAGTTAACTACCACGAGTCCAGAACATATCATATCAGAAACATCATAATTATATAGAAATAATCTCAGAAATAATTCGAAGTAGCTAGCTCCTAGAGTTTTGTGAAAACGCGTATTGCACACGACATCATTCACCAGACAAATCATATCGGACAACAGATCAGATCTAGGATGCATCCATACGCCCCAAAAACATATATTGGTAATATAATATAACTTGAGCTCATAACAGATAACAGATAAGGGACGTGGCAGAACTTCACTCTACTGCCCTAGAGTCATGTCAGAAGTGCATCACTGACACGGACATGGAACCCCCATGACTAGTTATTATTTTGGCTCGGGTGTCAAACTATCTTAGGTCAAATCAGAATGTCATAACTGACACAGATCATTCTTTATCAAAGATTTAATCATGTTTCAATATCAAAGTTTTTATATCATATAGTTCAAAATCAAATGTTTTATAATCCAAGAATCAGGTTTAGATAAGCAACAACTTCAAACAAACAAAATAGGGTTCATAGCAAAGGCTTAGGAAATCCTAATATAAAAGCTAACGAAAAGAAAATGTTATAAGGAACCTTTACTGAAAAGGTCAGAATATTTGTACCTTAAAGCAAATGAGAGGAAAGCAAACGAATGTAGGAATACGAAGATGTAACGTCGCGTCTCCTTCAACGAATCTACACGGATTATGATTTATTTAATACTTATTAGCTCATTTAAGTTATAACAGATTCATCTCATTAATACTTTTAGAGTTGTCAGAATATTCTCATTTTTAGTGACGAATGGAATTCCAACATTTTAGAGTATTAGTCATTAATTAGCCAAACTTATGGGTTGCAAATGACAAATGGTAAACTCAAAGGTTTAATATAGCATACATCTTATTTGAGAGCTTATATAATCATCTTTCAAAGTATAGGGTTTACAAATGTCAAGAACGGATTTTAGGACTCTCTTCCAAAATAGTTTACATAATCCTTTATAACTTACATGATTAACCAAGACTCACACGTAACATTGTTCGAATGCAAAACTTAATGAGACCATGCATGCCATACTTTAATCCAGGATATGTGACTTCTTACATAAAATCATAACTCACGCATGTTTACTAGACACTTAGTACTAGCTCATTTACTCTTAATCAATAGTTACTAACGACTCCAAGACTTACCATTCTCACATGAAATAACGAATTTGCACACTTAGCTTTTAACCCTAATCGACTTCCTATTTATGTTCTAGGGTTTCCCATACTTTTTAATATTACTTAATACGCATTTAATTCACATGTTACTTCTTTTAATGATTTCCATTTTGACCTAGAACGTATATGAAAAACAAACCGAAGTTATCTCAAAACTCATGCATGCCTCTACACAATCAACTCACACTTGTCGAACCCATAATTACTCAGAATTACATATTACACCTTTAACATCTTTAATTTCACGATCTAACCTTATATTATCAGATTTTACCATTTTAGCCCAAAGGTTTTAGAATTTACAAAACATACCCTTTTAATTTAATAACAATTCGAATGGCCCTCTAAATATCCAAAATTACACGTTTAACCCTCATACTTATTTTATACGTTTAGTACCTTTATTTACTGTTTACAGAAATAACCTTTAAGTTTCATAATTTACAAAACCAACCCAAAACTTTTATTTAAAACCGATTTGATGCATAATTCAAGTACAAACCCTAAACCTAGGTTTAACCCATCATTAATTCATCATTACTACTGGATTAATTACCCTTAATTACAACAAGCAAACCCTAATCGTCCCTTTTATTTTCTTTCCTTTTTCATATGCGATCGAACAAAACAATTCCATAACAAATCACACAAGCTTCGAATTCATGAACACGTATTTTATTCAGGTCGTATAACATATAAGAGTCTCCAGAAAATTCAGATCATGGCCCCAAAAATTATTATATGCTCGTTCTCTATTTATACGCTTTTAGGGTTTTAATTCAAAACAATTCCATATGACTTGTTAAATATGCATGAATAATTTTTACATGTTCTATATGATTTTTAGGACTGAAATAATATTGGAAACATACCCTTGATGAGAATCGAACGCTAGAACAAAAGAAACCAAAAACTCTACTCGGCAAAACCCTAATCGACCCAGAAACTAACCACGATCAGACCAGCACCTTAGAGCCTCGAACCAGATTTTTAACACCTTCTTTACCTTCAAACTCGTCCAAGAAAAATAGCTCTAAGCCTTGAAAACCGAATGTCAAATTGTTTAGGGTTTTCTTAGGTCGGTTTTAGGTTTTTCGCTAGTTAGGGTTGTTAGGGATAAAATATCAACCGTGTATGTATGTATATATATGATTTACTAATTTTCTTGTGGGCTTAATAGTATAATGGGCTTAAAATAAATGGGTTCTTAATTTTATAAACTTGTATTGGGCCTTTATTAATTTTATTCTTTTATAAAACTTAATAAATACATTCGGCTATATATATAAAACACAAAACTGATTTTATAAAATTATAAACTGTAAAAATTAACTTTACAAAGTCTTTAAAATTTATTTGGATCATATGTGATATTTCTTAATAATTTTCTGAATTTACATAGCTTATTTGGTATTCTTTAAATTAATTATTCATACTTTTTGATCATAGGGGTATTTTGGTCTTTTGTGAATTTTAGAAATTCAGGTTTTACAGGGACAATCCACTAGATAGTGTAGAGTCTTTAGGTATGATGAAAAAAAAATGAGAAAAATGAGATATGGGAAGAGTGCCGACTGAGACAGAGCTAGATCTGGAATAAACCCAACAAGGTTCTAGTTATGAAGTCTCGGTAAGCACTGAAGGGGTTGAAGAATGAAAAAGAATTGAATGTGAAAAGGGTGAAAAGAAATAGCCCTCCAATAATTCAACCTTAGGGCAGTAACCGGGTTCAATACATATGCTACTGGTGGTTACCAAGGTAACGCCGGTATTAAAGACAAGACGTCATGGACCCAGTGACGCACTGCACTAAACTTCCCAAGCTACTCAAGTTCCTCTTAAAAGGACTTGTTTCATTCTCACGGGGAACCAACATTATCTATCGACTTTCTCTTAGAGATTGTTGATATTGAAGAAGGAGACCCTCTCCCTAGTCTCCGGCATAGGAACCAAATGTGCACTATTGAGTCTAGAGCCAAGAGATCATCCACAATATCTCATTAGGACACTAAATTAACGAAGACTTGCTGTTTCACACAATGTGGAAAGTAAGTATATATTAAGAGTCCTACGCATTATCCTTGTGGTATTGCCAGAACATCCGAGTGATATGTAAAAGTATTCACGATGAAGATGGAAATCCTTCTAGAGCCAACATCAAACAAGCTCTTGGTGGGTGACATGTGAGATCTTTTCAAAAGATCAAGCGTGTGACAACTGGATAGAAACAATGGGGCGATTCATTCTTGAATCAACCTTGGTCCAGGAATGGAATTGACGAATACTTTTGGAAAAACCGTTCGATGTGCAAATCTTCTTTTCTCTAGCACGTCGAATGTGTATTCATTCAAATTCAAAAAGTATCTCTGATTGAAAAATACTTTTAGAAAAACTGTTCGATGTGCGAATCTCTTCTTTTCGCTAGCACGTCGAATGTGTACTCATTCTTTAATACAAAAAGTATTTTGATTGAAAATTGATCTTTCTCATAAAACCTTCGTCGTATTGCAAAACTCTTTCTTCAAGCAATACGCGATTGTTTTTCAAATCATTTTTCATCAATCAGTGAATCTCAATTTGCTGGTTCACTCACTCCGTGTTGTCTTCTTTGAGACGTTCCGGTTTGAGAACAGCTAGAACAGCTGCGAAACCCTGTCAAGGAGATTCTTAGGAATCCTACCTGATTACAGGCAGTACTTGTGCTGATCAATGGGGAACCGTGGGCCGTGTACCTCAATTTAATGAAAGTGATCAAACACACTTTTGTGTGTTTATTGCTAACTGTTGTTTGCAGGTACATTTGGACGGTTGCAGCTGATCAGAATTAAGGAGTCAATCCAAAGCCGCATGCTCACAGCATCCACACTTAATTTGAAGAAATCATGACTGGTGCATATCTACATAACCTGGTTCTAATATTTTTATACTATGCTTCTGCTTCACTGCTGCGAATATCATGGACCAGTAAGGCTTCCGCTACTCTGATGGAAAGATGTCATGATCCAAAAGGTGTGAGCATGTCGGTCCAAAAGTCACAACTTCACATGATGGCAACACAACTATGGATGATCCAGATAGATTTACTGTGGCTGATGATCTCAAAGAAAGCTCGAAGATCATCAAAGATGTGGATCAGTTCAAAGACCTCCACTAAAAGTACAAAGCACTTGGACTTTGAAGAATCACTGCTAAAGCACAAAGATTGCGGACATTGAAGAATTGTAGTCTACGAGCTCGAGCATAAAGACAAAGAATAGAATGCTAGGACACAAAATGTAATTCATGGGGTGACCTCCCTTAGGGGGAGATTGTTAGGAATTGGAAAATCCATAGTGAAGAGTCGGTCACCCCAACTCTAGTATAGCATATGTTAGCTCGTAGACGTTACGTTATTTACTAGTTATTTAGTTAGTTATTTAGTCTAGAGTAACACCGTGGAGGACGGACGGGTCTTTACCCACTGTATTCCTGATCCACAGTCCGAAGGAGGACGTGTAGTATGTAACTATAAATACCCTCTACCTCCCAAGGTAGAGGGTTGGACCTTTCATTTTTCTTAATCTAACCTTCTATGTTTTCTTTTACTTTCTCTCTCTAGAAAGGCTCCCACTTTCTCTCTCTAAACTCTATACAATTCGACCCATATTATTGATGTGTTATGTGTTTATGAAATCCAATATCTAACAATATGGATCTCTTTGGACCTGTCAGTCCGAGATCAATCCAGCATGAGAAGTATACACTGGTCATTGTTTATGAGTTCTCAAGATACACTTGGGTATACTTTCTTTCCAAAAAGAGTCAGGCATCTGAAACCATAATGTCATTCATCAGGAAGATTGAAAATCAGAATGACATTACTGTTAAAAAAATCAGAACTGACAATGGTACTGAGTTCAAAAATCAAAAGCTTGAGAGTTTTTGTGATGAAAGAGGGATTTCTCAAAATTTCTCATCTCCCTATACCCCTGAACAAAATGGGGTAGCTGAAAGGAAAAACAGAACTCTCATTGAGGCTGCAAGAACCATGTTAAATGGCTCTGCACTCTAAAAGCACTTCTGGACGGAAGCTATCAAAATAGCGTGTTACACACAAAACAGGTCAATCATTGTCAAGAGGCATAACAAAACCCCATATGAGATCTTTAAAGGAAGAATTCATGATATCAGCTACTTTCGTATGTTTGGGTGTCCTGTGTTCATTCACAATCACAAGGATCACTTAGGCAAATTTGATGCAAAAGCTGATGATGAAACCTTTCATGTCACCTTTGATGAAAGTTCATAAAGCATCAGGTTTACCAATATCTCAGTGGAGGAAATAGGAATTGATGACTCATCAAGATACCCTCCTGATGAGTTCAACACTGAGATCAATTCCTCATATCAAGTTGATGATGATATATCATACTATGTTTTGCCTCACAACCTTCCTCAACCAACAATCAGTGAATTCATTGATAATCCATCAGTCCCTACTGGGATAGGTAATACTGAACCAAATGTTCAAGAACCTGTAATTCATGAACCCCACCCTGAACAAAGCATCTCAACAGATGATCTAAATGATTATGTGGCTCCAGCACCTGAACCCATTCCTGAGTTTCTAGTGACCTCATCAAGCTCAGATCCTAGACCACAAAGTAAGTGGACAAGATCTCAAGACATTGAGCTTATGAACATTATTGGTGAACCCACTAAAGGCATGCTCACAAGGAGTATGGCTGCTAAGTTATCAGCAGCTTCAGCCAATGAATGTCTATATGCTGATTTTCTATCAGAAATAGAACCCAAAAGTGTCACTGAAGCTCTAAAACATCCTAACTGGGTTCGGGCTATGCAAAAAGAACTTCAACAGTTTGATAAAAACAAGGTCATGACCTTGATCAAATGTCCTCAGGATGTCATTGTCATAGGAATGAAGTGGGTTTTCAGAAACAAAACTAATGAAAATGGCACTGTCATTAAAAACAAAGGTAGACTTGTAGCCAAAGGTTACAGTCAACAAGAAGGCATTGACTATGATGAGACATTTGCTCCTGTTGCAAGAATGGAAGCCATCAGGATCTTCCTTGCCTATGCAACATGCATGAACTTCAAGGTTTACCAGATGGATGTTAAAATTGCATTCCTGAATGGTGAACTCAAGGAAGATGTGTATGTTCAGCAACCTCCTTGCTTTGAGAGTAGTGAGTACCCTGACTATGTCTGCAAGCTTGACAAAGCCCTATATGAACTAAAACAGGCTCCCAAAGCATGGTATGAAACTCTCTCAGCCTTCCTGATTCAAAACAAGTTTGTCAGAGGAAAGATAGATAACACACTATTTATCTATAGGACAAAACAAGATGTGATACTAGTCCAAGTGTATGTTGATGACATCATCTTTGGCTTAACAAATTATACTCTTTGCAAACAGTTCGAAAAACTGATGACAAAGAAATTTGAAATGAGCATGATGGGTGAACTCACATACTTCCTTGGGCTACAAATCAGGCAAACTGATAAAGGAATCACCATCAGTCAAGAGAGATATACCAGAAATCTCTTGAAGAAATATGAGATCTCTGACTGTGCTTCAGTAAAGACACCAATGGTCCCTTCAAATAACCTTGGACCTGATCTCACTGGCAAATCAGTCAATCAAACTCATTTCAGGCGATTTGTAGGATCACTGATGTATTTAACTGCTTCCAGACCAGACATACAATTCTCAGTATGTCTAATAGCAATATATCAATCCAATCCTAAAGAATCTCATCTTACTGCAGCCAAAAGAATCCTCAGATACCTGAAGGAAACTCCAAGCCTTGGACTTTACTATCTAAAATGTTTAGGGTGTGACCTTAAAGGATATTCTGACTCTGATTATGCAGGCTGCAACATGGACAGAAAAAGTACCTCAGGGTCCTGTCAATTTCTTGGAGGAAAACTAGTTTGTTGGAGTGCTAAAAAAGCAACAATCAGTGGCTATGTCTTCAGCTGAAGTTGAATATATGGCAGCTGCAGGATGCTGTGCCAATGTGCTATGGATGAAAAGTCAACTCAGTTATGACATTAATTACAAATTGGTACCCATCTTCTATGATTACACCAGTGCAATTGCAATCTCCAACAATCCTGTCAAGCACCAAAGAACCAAACACATTGATATCAAATATCATTTTATCAGGGACCACATCATGAAAGGAGACATAGAACTCCATTTCATCCCTACTGAATATCAACTTGCTGATATCTTCACCAAACCCTTGGATGAACCTACCTTCAGGATACTAAAAGCTGAATTGGGAATGCTTAACATTGAAAGTCAGCAACCTCATAATCAATCCTAAACTCAGTAAGTTTTCTCTGAAATGGTTCCTGATCCCTGAACAAAACCTCAAAATCATCTTCTCATTGAATGAGTAAAACTCATTCATGGTCCCTGACAATTGACAAAGAGCATTGAATGAGTAGCTAAATGCTCTAAGTATTTCAGTTACTTAATGTCCTAGGTTGGTAAACTCACCAATTTAATATAGGAATATATATCTCTAACCCTTCTGTCATCCATGTCATGGGTCCCTCACAACCTTACCTCATCCCACTTGGCATTTAATGCCTCCTCTCACAAAAAATATTCTTAGGATATTTTAACCCTGCAAGATGCACTTTTACTGTGCACTGCAATTGTTCCCTTGAAAACCGTGAGAATACTGCGGGTAGTGGAGTGGTCGCATTAAATGAGGTAAATAAAACGTTTTCAATAAAAACTTTACAAATCCTCACATGTACAAAATCTACCCTCTCACCACTCTATAAATACCCCTCTCAAAACACAATAAAACACACACAATTGTTTTTTGCATCAAAACTCTGTCAAAATCTTTTCTCAACCCAGAAAACTTGTGTGTTCTTTGATCTTCAACCAATTTTTTAAGCAAAATCTTCTCTGTAAACAATTTACAAAAGGTTTTTCATCACCAAACTTAAAAGACTTTTACCTCTTTGATTGTTCTTGTCAAACATTATCAAAAATCCTAAAATCTATTAATGGAAATGGCAAGAACACAAAGTCTTCAATTTGCACCTCAGTGGGTAGGCAGTCTTAAAAATGTTGAGTTTAAAACAAATAATGTTATAGGCAATTTTGAATACCCACATGATGTCCCAGCCTATAAGGGAATCATGAAGTTCTTACATAACTGCCCACTGAAAAAGGCCTTTGTTGGGTTTTAGGTTCCTTGGAATTGATGAGACAAAATAAATACAAGAATGAAACAAAGGGACTTAAAGTGACAAAGATGAAACCTACAAAAAGATGGAAGGACTTGCTTGCAAAAGAAGATTTATTATTTAATCCTTAGTAGAGATTTGTAAACCCTAATCCTCTAGTATATAAAGAGGAAAAGGGATGTAGGTTTTCATAATTAAGTCTTCCATAATGTAGTCTTTAAAGGTGTGTGTGTGTGTGTCTAGGCGTCAAGTCCTCTAAGTGGACGCCTAGGATTTGTGTAGTTTAGCCTCAAGGATCTTTGATCCCTGTTACAAGTTAAGTGTAACCGTATTATTCTGATCAAATAATATTTGAGGCTTGGAGTGATTATAAAGATAAACCTTGTGTCAATAACTATGCTTTGTTTTATTCCGCTGCGTACCAAGTTTATTGTCATTGTTATTGTTAACCCTAGAGGCTTAAAACGATATCAAGGAGTCCTATCAAACTCCACAGCCTTTGTTCAGTCCCCTTCAATACTGTACCAAAAACCTCCTCAGAGAGTTTTGGGCAACTGTAGTGGCCTATGACCTGACACCCACAACTGATGAGACAGACCTTAGACCACTCAGGGAGTTTTTCATCAAATTCTCAATTTTAAACGGGGAACAATCAGTCACCCTGGAATATAAAACATTTTGTACATCAACAGGGCTTGACTATAATCCAGGACAATATGTTGCTCACCCTGACCCAGCCACTGTTAAGGCTGAGTTTGGTAAAATTGTTTTAGATCCAAAATTTTTGGACAGAACCCCAGTCACTAAGAACTCTTTTCCCGTGGCTTGGAAGATCCTGTTCACTTTTTTGATTCAGGTTCTCGGCGGGAACCATTCATCCACTGAACAAGTTAGTTCTATTCAGTTGATGATGGCATACAGCTTGATGACAGGGACTAATGTCGACATAGGGGAGATCATTTACAGTGATCTCGTAACCAAGCTACTGAGCAAAACTAGGGCAAAATACGTTTCATACCCTAGGTTTGTCTCATGTGCTTTGCAAGTGTTATTGGGTTGCAATTATCCTCAGGAATACAAATATGGCGCTTTACCTGCCAACCTGAGCCTCTCAAATTTTCAAAAAGACCCATCCCTTGTCACTGAAATTGATATGACGGCCCATATGGTTGCTGTAAACAACCAGAGGGACTCAGTATCTCCAAACCCTACTCCCAAAAAGAGAAAGGGGAAGTCTCAGACTGGGACTAAAACCAAACCCAAGTCTCAGGGCCCTGAGGCTTCTGGAGCACAGCCTAAAAGGCAAAGAAAGCCCCAGACTGATAAGCCACCCAAGGGAGACCAATAAACATCCACCCCGGTGACATCGAAGGACATGATACATCACAGTCAGTGCCCTTGGTCCTACAGACTACTCCCCAAGATACAGAGGGAAACATACAACCCGCTGGTAGGGGGCGCCTTCCACTCAACTCGGGGAGGACATTCGCAAATCCACGCTTTTGTCTGAGGGCACAACTATTGATCCCAAAGACTCAGGGGGAAACAAACAACCCACTGATAGGGATATCACTGCCACTACTTTTAAGGATGGCATTGGGAAACACCCACCAGTGCCTGAAGGAGCCTCGAGGGACAAAGACTCGGAGGGAAAGGAACAACCCGCCGATACGGAACTCACAACCAATCCTGACTCCAAAGAAGACACTGGGAAAAACCATCAGTGTCTGAGGGGTTACAGGGGGGAAAAGACTCAGAGGGACAAAAACCAGCCGCTGATACGAAACTCATCACCCCCACTGGTTTGCTTACTGTTGCTGAGGTCAATGATATACTCTTTTCTGCTGAGGAGCTTGTTCAGAGTGAAGATGAAATCATTTCTGCTGGAGAAGAAATGGACGTTGATGTTCAACAACAAGAACAAGAACATCAGCATGATCTAAATGAGCTTGAGGAGTCACCTTTTCAAGTTGATGATGACTCCTCTGCTTCCTCAGACTCTTCAACCTCTGATGAATGGATGCAATATGATAACACCATTCCACTCACTGAAAGGCGGCTTGTCATGTGGATTAAAAGGGCTATAAGGAGGCTATACTCTGGTGCTACTGATACTCTCTGGGATCAGCATGTTGAAGCAGCTGCCAGTTATGCCGATCTGAAAGCTGAAGTGGTCGTTGCCAATGCAAACACTGATGAGCACAGGGATCTAATGTATGAACACCTACACAGGCTGGATGACAACCAGAAGAAGTTTCGCAAATACTTTCAGGATACTCACAGCAGGCTGGATAAAATCAGGGAATCTGTCAAAGAAGACCTAGCCCTCAACTCCAAAGTGCTCGAGGCTACTGAGGTCTACATGAAAAATTCCTCCAGTCTCACTGAAATGATCACCATGCTCAACACTGCAAATGTTCAGGGTCTTAGCTCTTCAATACAGTCTCTTCAATCCACCCTGGGTTCACTGGATGCAAAGGTTACTGATCTGGCTAAATCATCTTCTTCTATGGCCTGGAATCTCGGGCCTAGAATGATAGCACTGGAATTATCTCACGCCAATCTTGCTGAAAAGATGACAACTCTTCAACAAGATACATCTGACATCAAGTCCATGGTCTCAGAGATTTATCAAGCCTTCAAAGGTCAAGCTGATCCTTGTCCCTTAGTTTCACAACCAACTCTTGCTCTCACTAACGTTGTAGCAACAGTTGAGGGGGAGAGAGCTACTGAAGAGACTCCTTCTCACACTGAGGGGGAGCCAACTCAACCTGTATCTGCCACGCCCATCTCATCCATCCTACCATCAGGAACACCAATCACAACAACACTCTCAGTGACAACAGCAACAACTACACCAGTAGTCACAACTACACCCCCTATAATGTCAACATTTTCATCATCAGTCCAGGACAAAGGAAAAGCCATCATGATCACACTTGAGCCTGACAAAATCCTCTATGAAATACAAGGCAAAAAGTACAAGCTCAGTCCAGAACAGCTAACTGCATATCTTGAAAAAAAAATAGACTCAAGAAACAGGCTGAGGAAGAGCAAAGAAGTAAGGATGCCTTGATTAAGATAGTGACTGAAGAATCTGAAAAGATAGGGATTAATCCAAAAACTCTTGATAAAGGACAAGCAGGTCAAAAGTTCCAAGATGCTCAGGTTGCTGAAATGGCTGCTCTAAGAAAAAGACTTGATGAAAAGAACAAGAAGGCTGCTGAGAAAATTGGACCATGACAAGCAGAAGGGCACCTGAGAAAATCACTGATGTAAAAATCATCCCCAGACTTAAACCACTGGCAATGAATGTCTAAAGGGGGGATGATAAAAGGTATTTTGAGGTTCATGATCCCTTAAAGTTCACTGACTTTGGGATCACTGAACTTGATGAGCTTGGTCCCATCATCGAAAAGAAGCACCAGCTCAGCTTGGGATACAGCCAGCTCATACTGCAGCTCAAGGATCTCAACCTCAATCATCCCAAGGTAAAAGTAAAAAGGTTGAATCTGAGCCTGAAGCCAAGGTTCCTGGCTTTGACTGTAACAGGGAGCTGCCTAAAGGGGTAAAATTTGTAAACTGCTTAGTCGTTGAAAAGCCTAAAATAGGACTTTTCTTTGTTGATGTCTATGGGAACCCAACATTCTAGAGATGGAGTGACATTGATCAGGCTGACATGGCTACAATGGCAAGTTACCTACCAGTGGCCTCTCAAATCAAATATCCTGAAAACATCAGGTTCTGCACTGACCTGAATGCCAAGATAAGAGTGCAACCCTAACAAAGCAACCCTCCTCTCAAAGAAACCAAAGCTAGAAGCACTAGGAATCCACCTTGACTGACATCATCAAATGCTTTATCATTTTATCTCTTGTACTAGTGATAGGAACCTTGTAATCTGATGAATAAACGATGTATATTTTGTTAAAGTATTCAGTGTTCCTTATTATGTTCATTAGTACATTCAGTGTAAGAAGAAGCCATTTGATCACTTACACTAATCAAACACTTAGGCTATTTGTATATCCAAATAGGGGGAGACTGTTCGGTTCAATGAATACCCAAACCCCTTAATTCTAGGACTTGAATAGAAAATACCCCAAGTGTTTAGTCCTTTAAACACTAACAAGTCACTGAGCGCATAGCCACTCAGTGAGCTGTCTTCGGGATACTCAGTAAGAGACAAAACAGAAGTCTCTCCACTCAGTAAGGCGGAACTTAAAGGGTAAAGACTAAGTCAAGAAGAAGATGGTGGATTCAGTGAGTGATGACAATAACATATTGAATCCCGAAACTCCTCACCAACTACTACCACTGAAGACAATACTGAAGATGAAGACTGAAGGCTAAGAAGACTAAAGAATGAGCGGGACAAGGCGGTATAAGTTTGAACAGATAAGACGAAGTCCTTATCAACCAAAGTCAAACTTTCCCTGAATCGCTAACTACCAGGCCCAGTGTCATCACTGACTAGAACAAAGCAGCCTTGTCACTTAGTCTAAATAGCCAATGTAAACAGAGACAAAATACATCAGTATTTTATCTTCTGTAACCTGTCAGTTTGTCCTTTAGGATAGAGTTAAAATCCATACTTGTATAAATAGCATAAGAGCTGGAGTGAAAGATTAAAGCTTGTGCATTAATTGTAAAGCACGCACACAAGCAATCTTTCACTCCTCCAAATACAACTATGTCCCTGAGATACCTCAGTGGTTCATGTGTAGTTGTGCTTAGACTTAGCCTAAGCTTAGTGAGGAGTCATACCATACTTGTCATTTCAATCCCAAGTACTATTCCGCAAGTACTTGGGTAATGTATTCTTTTTTATTCGTTTTAATAAAGAATATAAACGTTAAAAATTACTCGGTGTGTTTTTTCTTGCATTACTTCAGTCATTGTTCACAATTAGTCGTTTTAATTGTTTTAAACTAACTATGAAACGGGAACAACAATGTATTTATCTTAGATGACTAGTGTGTACATGTGTAAAGTTAGTTAGGATATATACTTTGTAATTCTATTTTATTCATTAATGTGAAAACATAACAACTTTTCCCTTCATATCCTCTCAACCTCCATTTAAGTTCTCATATAGATATAGCTTGCGAGGGGAGAAATTGTAGTATCATCTTTGAGTGACTTTCTTGGTTTCAAGCGTCAATCGAACTTCTTTGTATTATGCATCTATTGGTGCCTTCATAATATGATAAATGTTGTCGTTAAAATAATGGGTTTTCACTAATGTAGAGTTCAGAAAACAGACTTTTAAAAGTTATGAACGATTCCATTATAGATTTGTTACAATAATTTGCTTACAAAAGACTCCATAAATCATATAACTTATGATACTGTTGTGTAAGATTTTAGATTTGATGATATCATCACTAGTATATATATTTAGGTAAAATGATTTTTCATAAAAGTCTATAAAATGATTAAATTACTAAAATACGATCAAGTTAAAAAATTTTAATGATTAGTTATTGTCAGTCGACGCATGGAATCGGGCCTAAGACCGCTTCTAAATTATCATTGTATTCTATTTAATATATCGTACGCTTGATAATATGGCATTCAGTGATTTACCCTAACATGGTATTGGAGCCTCCCAAAACAACCGATCCTTAAAACCTAAATTTTTTATGCATGGGAGTTCATCTAATGCAGTGCATGGTACTTATTCCATTTGGTCACATAACACTCTTCATCCTATCTCTATACCCACAACTATTCCTAACTTGACTTAAAGCCAAATTATGGCTCTAATTCATATTCAACAAGAACTTTTGACAGAATTAGGGTACGATGGAAAGCCTACTTTGGGACAGCCTACTATAACCACTAGGAAATAGGTTAACATAGGACATACTACCACAACTATATTAGCCTTCACTACCGGGCTCCATGGCCCACCCCGCCCTATGCTGCTAACAGGCCTGCTTATTACCAACTGGACCAACATGCCTCAACTTCGGGTCAGTCTAATATTTGGCACAAGTTAGTTCAGTTTTGGGACAATCAGGCCACGAGACACGAGACTATTTTACCGTATGCTTTTAGTACCATGACTCTTAAGGATCTTATTATTGGTGCTTGGAATATGGATACAGGTGTGAGCTCTCACCTTCATGATTCCGTTAATAGTCTTAGTGATGTTTTTAATATGTGCATTTATCCATCTGTCTCGGTTGGTGACGGTTATTCTATACCCTTTAATGTTCTGATTACTCCTAACATTGTCAAAATTTAATTTATGCTCGTCAGTTTGTTTGTGATAACAATTGTCCCGTTGAATTTGTCGCTTTTGGTTTTTCTATTAAGGATTTCATGACCCTTCGGGTGCTTCTCCGATGTGATAGCACGGGGGATCTCTACCCGGTCACAAAGCCCTCCACTATTCCTCATGCTTTTCTTACCGGTCAGTACACGTGGCACCAGTGACTTGGACATCCTGGAAGTGAAGTGTTACGGCATCTTATTTCTAGTAATTTCATTTTATTTAATAAAGAGAAACCTCCCGTGCTTTTTCATGCTTGTCAGCTAGGCAAGCACGCGAGGCTTCCATTTTCGAGTTCACATACATTAGTTAAGTCTAGTTTTGACATTGTTCACTCAGATTTGTGGACTTCACAAATTCTAAGTATTTTAGGTTTTAAATACTACTCCCCCCTTCTCAATATAATTGTCCATATTTCTATTTTGGGATGTCTCAAAAAGATTGTCCACTTTTCTTTCTTAGTAAAAACTAAAGAATATATTAGAGGAATATTCTCTTTGAGTGGTTGAGATTTATAGTGACATCATTTTTATTAAACTTAGTAATTTCTCTCTAATGACAATAATTTTGAGACGGAGGGAGTATGTTTTATTCTTGGATCATTATTCGCAGTATGTTTGGGTTTATCCATTGATTAATAAATCAAATGTCTTGTCTAAATTTTATTTTTTCGTAACTTTGTTAATACTCAATTTAAGTATGAAATCAACTCATTTCAGCGTGATCATTGTGGTGAATTTGACAGCCACGCCTTACATAAATTATTTGCCTCTAAAGTCATCGAGTTTCGTTTCTCTTGTCCAAATACCTCCCAACAAAATGGTAATTCTGAATGCATGATACGAACCATCAACAACCTCATATGGCTATAAACTTGTTAAATATATTACCTTCTAGTGCTATTAACAATGAAATAACTCATACACGTTTGCTTGGCATGACCACGGACTATAGCGTTTTACTCACTTTTGGGTGTTGTTACCTGCATCTTCATACCCCTCACAAACTTGCACTGCGTGCTACACCATCCATCTTTCTGGGACATGCTTCCAACCATCGTGGGTATTGTTGTCTTGACTACATTCGAATAATATTATTTTTTCAAGACACGTTAACTTTGATGAGATGGTTTTTTCGTTTGGATCTATGACACCCACCTCGCCTCCCTCCTATGATTTTTTAGATGAGCCACCTAATGTTATTACCCAAATTATTCATTCCTCACCTACATATACCCCCACCCAGCAACCATACTCTACACGTTAGTGAGGGACATATTTTACAACACCAAAATTCTACACCTGTGTCCCCGGCCCAACAAACTAACAACCCATTTCACGAGGCCCAACAACCTCCTACTTCACCACCAGCATTGGCCCAATCCCAAACTCAACATCAATCCACCAACACCACTACCCAACCACTATCGTAGTCCACAAACCTTAATAACCCAAACTCGGTTTCAGTTCATCTTATGGTCACACGCTTTCGTGTTGGTTCCAGTCGTCCTCCTGATCATCTTAGTCTTCATTTTTCTACCGTTTCACCTTTACCAAATTCATATGATGATGCGTTTAATGATCCAAACTGGCAAAATGCTATGTATGATGAGTATAATACACTTAATAAAAATAACACTTGAAGACTTGTGTCTCGACCTACGAATACGAACATTGTTCGTTGTATGTGGTTGTTTATGCATAAATACTTAGCAGATGACACTCTTAGTCGCTACAAGGCTCGTCTTGTAGCGAATGGTAAGCACACAGTTATCTGGCGTTGATGTTGATGGGACTTGTAGTCTGGTTGTTAAACCGGCTACCATTCGGAATGTACTTAGCTTAGCTACTTCTCGGCATTGGCATGTTCATCAGCTTGATGTTAAGAATGCTTTCTTGTATGGTGATTTATTTGAGACAATTTATATGCATCAGCCTCTAGGATTCCGGGATTCTACACATCCTGACTATGTTTGTTTATTGCAGCGGTAACTTTATGGTCTTAAGCAGGCCCCTGAGACATAGTTTCGGCGATTTGCTCCGTATATTATGCTTATTGGTTTTACTCATAGTCGTTGTGACTCATCCTTATTTATTTACAGATAGGGGACTGACACTGCTTACTTGCTTTTGTATGTTGATGATATTATTTTGACAGCCTCCTGTAAGGCATTGTTACAGTAGCTTATTGCCTCATTGTATCTGGAGTTTTCTATAAAGAATCTTGGTTCGCTTAATTATTTTATTGGTATTTTTTTTGTACGTGATTCATCAGGGATGTTCTTATCTCAGCGTAAGTATGTTGCTGAGATTCTTGAGAGGGCTCATATTGCTCATTGCAATCCCTATCGGACTCCGGTTGATACTAAGTCCAAACTGGGAGCTGATGGTGATCCAGTCTCTGATCTGACGCTTTATCATAGTCTCACAGGAGCTCTTCAGTATCTTATCTTTACTCGCTCGAATATTTCTAATGCAGTGCAACAGATTTGTCTTTATATGCATGACCCTCGGGAGCCTCATTTTCGGATCTTAAATGGATTTTGAGATATGTTCGTGGTACTCTTGATCCTGAGTTACAGTTATATTCTCTACTACATCTTCGTACGTTGTGGCTGAGTCTTGTTGGTTGGCTGAATTTATTATATAATGTCAGTGCAATTTATTTGTCATCTAATCCGGTTCAGCATCAACGTACGAAGTATATCAAGATTCATATTCATTTTGTTCGTGATTTGGTTGCTGTTGGTCAAGTTCACGTTCTTCATGTTTCGTCTCGTTATCAATATGCAGACATCTTCACCAAGGGTCTACCTTCTGCTTTGTTTGAAGAATTTCGTACCAGTTTGATCATTCAGTGTCCTCCCACTCTAAGTGTAAGCGAGTGTTAGTCGACCTCAGGCCTAAACCCGCTTTTAGATTTATCTTTATATTCTATTATTTAAGATCATTTGAGGACAAAAGATTTTTTATATATCAAGGGATCAATCTCCACCATACATTTTTATTTGATCTAATTGATGAGATTAATCCCAACAATTTAAATAACCCACTTTTATCATTTTTTTTTCAAATATTAATATCTTTCAAACCGTTAATCGTTAAGCGAAAAACAATATATCAATGCGACAAGCATTTAATTATCTTTCTATAGATAGGCACTTTGATATACTTTCGACAAAAAAAATCATATTTTTCACGTTTTTTTTAAGTTTTTTTGTTTTTTTACGTTACTGAAGTTTGCATTAAAAAAATCATATACGATAAAACACTAATTTGAATATCACATGTGATATTAGTGTTAAATCATATATGTTATGTAATATCACATGTGATATTAGTGTAATATCATATATGATATGTAATATCACATGTGATATTAGTGTAATATCACATATGATATTACATATCATATATGATTTAATACTAATATCACATGTGATATTCAGCTTAGTGTTTTATCATATATGATTTTTTTTATGCAAATTTCAGTAACGAAAAAAATACGAAAAAACGTGAAAAAAACGAATTTTTTTCTTTTTCCGAAAGTATATCAAAGTGCCCGTTTATAGAAAGATAATTAAATGTTCGTCGCGACGGTGTAAACATTTTCTCTTAATAATTAACGATTTAAGAGATATTTATATTATTAAAAATAGATAAATAATAAAATATTTTTAATCTCAGTCATTGATTTCATATTAAAATGATGATGAAGATAAATCTCTTGGTATGTGAGAAAAGTTTAATATTCAAAATAACTCTCCTCGTATTCTATTTAATATATCGTACTTTTGATAATATGACATTCAGCAATTTACTCTAACAATTATCACCTATAACATATATAAACACCATAATTTTTTTTAATTTTCTTTCTTATTTTTCAAAATTTGATATTTTTTTATACTATATTTAATATACTACTTAGTATGTTTGCGATATATTAAATAATTAAGTTCTTCAAAATTATACATTTGTATCATCACCTACAAAACATACACGCAGTATCAACACAGTTGGATATTATCAAAACATCATCACCTCACCGTTATTAGTGGATACTCGTCCGTATTTGACTTTTATTACTAGAAATTTCCATTTTTGTCAATGCGTTGACATTTGACTTTTGCACATAATACGATAAGGCTACTGATATTTACACGGAAGATAATGATTCATACACGGAACTTTCATTTGAATGTACTATTATACCCTTTGCACTTCCAACCCTTTTCTTGACCAAGAAAACATTGCCGTGTATTTTCATGCATATAAACTGATCCAGAGATCAACCTCTCTTCGTCATACAAAATTAATCGATTTGAGTTCTCAAATATAACCAGACAAAATATAGAATGCTAGTCTTAATATGTTATCATTCTTTTGGAACAACACGTCTGTATTTAAACTTACAAGAAAATATTTTTCAATAAATTTTCCAATGGGGAACTAGGTACTAAAAAAGTAAAATGCACATGGGATGTACATATGGTCACCATTTTTCTTTACGCGACACTATAACAGATTTGGATTTGATTTGCAATACTGGGATGTACATATGGTCACCATTTTTCTTTATGCCTTTTTTTTAACGAGAACAAGCAATTTGAGCCGGTGCTGGAGCGAATTATGATTTGTTTTCTTTATTCTGAATAAGAAGAAGGCTTAGATTAGAGACCGATTAAGTTTGGGGACGAGAGTTCGCCGGTGAAAGTGGTGGGGTGATCAAGTGAGGGTTTAAACTCAAGTCAAACATAAGGAAACGAGTGGTGTCTTTTTGTCTAGGAAAGGATGTTGGTAAAATGAAGCTATGGCCGCAATACTGACGACGCTGGTGAAAGAACGGTAGCCGGAAAATTAGTGCCGTGGGAAACTTAGAAGGGAAAAAGAAATAGTTAGTAAAAGATTTTAGACTAATGGGACTTTGAGTTTTTTACCAAGAACCAATGACCAAACTCAACAAACCGGATAAATGGGTATTAGGGGCATTGTTGTCAGTTCCATAAGCTTTTCCGTGTACTAATAAAAACTCACCGTGTAAATATCAATTCGCATATGATAAGAGAACACGGTGTGCTATGTTATCTATACGCCAATGAAAGAAGTACAACAAATAACATGCCATGTATGGTACCATGCATCATGTGATAGTTGAGTTAAAAGGAGTTTTAGCCACTCAAATGGCTCACGCCATAGGCTTTTTTTGTGTTTCTTTTTTTCTTTTTTTCTTAATTGTGAGTGAGTGGATATATTTAGTGGGGTATTTTGTGGGACCCAATAACATGTTATTGATGTGTTATGAGGGAGGGTGTTTTAGTTATTGGTGTGTTATTGAAATATGTATGAGGTGGCGTTGAGGTGGCATATCAATAACGTGTTATTAGTATTGTCCATACCTTGTGCTCTTAACAGCTGGATACTAATAATTTAATACATACAGAACTTATAAAGGATTTATAATCTCTAAAAATAAAATGTTACTTCATATAGCTTATAAAAATAATCTCTTTTTATAATATTTTTCAGCAACAGCACCAGCATCAACACCGACTTAAATTAAGTAATAGTAATGTTTTAACCATTTTAGTATGAGATCGATTTGCTAATTGGTGCTTTATAAAATGTAAAAATGCATTTAACGTATAGTTTATGAATCTAAAATTTTCTTTTTGAATTAAAAATATATTTAATAAGCATTAATTAAACTTATAGTTACTATCTTTAAATATGATTTTCCACTTAATAGACTTAAATTTTTCACTCATTTACATTTAAAAGAATATCCGATGAGTATTCGTTAGCAAATCCTATTTAATATTTAAAAGCGGGTTCATACACCATTAAACTACGATAGATATATCATTTTACACTATACTTTGTATAATATAAGAGAGGTGATTTGCACAATCATATGTACAGCTGGTTAAAACAGTGTAAATAGACACTAAAACAGTTTAATGCATAAAATGAAGTGTTTCAATAAATAAAAAATAAAGTGTGCAAATCATTTCCCATAACATTATCATTATGTTTATCTCATTTATGTACTATCTCAATCATTAAATAATCATTACTATCATTTTTATCTTTTTCTTTTGTAATAATTAATGATTACATGATAATCAACTAACCATAACAAATGGGAATTGATACATACACCACAATTTTTTATGCATGCACCACAATTTATGCATGCATCAAAAAATGTGGTGTGAGTATCACTCCCTATAACAAATATAAATAAAAAGTAAACATATAAATGAGGGATGTTACATCTACAAAAAATTTACAATCTTTTTTTTCACAAAATGATGTGTAACACATTGATAAGAAGATGTGAATTTAAAAAAAGAAAAAATAATTGTCGCATAATTTTTATTGATGACATGTCATTTTGTAAAAGTAAATTTGTGGTGCCTCTAATATTATTACACTAAAAATTAGTGAAAGTCAAACTTTAACTCCAAAAAGGTGAAGATCGGTGGGATCACCCTGGTCCTATGCATCTTAAAGATGCCAATCGGACCCTCCCCCAAGGACTCGGCCTCAAGCAATGAGCACATGTCCCAGTGACTGTACTTATCAGGAGGTGGGCTTTGAACCCTGGCCATTTTCTCCAATAGGCCCCCCTCGCTGACCAGTCAATCTGAGCATTTGCGGTGAGAGATGGTAACAAATGATCTTTAGTGCCATGGAAGAGATTTGAACCCGAGTCTATTGACCCAAGCCCAAAACTCTTACCAATTGACTAAAGTATCATTGGTAAAGTCAAACTTTAACTATATCTATTAAGTTTGACATATTCAAAAACCCAAATAATGGAATCATGACATTTAATTTGACAAATTTGATTATATCTCCACGATTTAACAGCTTAAAAACCACATCCTATTTTTGTGAAATGGTCTTACATGGTTACATCCCACATTGTCTTGTAAACAAAATGGCTAAAGGGGTGCGATATTATAAACTGAGAGGCCAAACACTGGTATAGCTTACTAGAAGCATGTTTGTCTTCGCCATTCTGCTAGACTAATTTTGTGGTTTTCTTTCTAGTTAACAATTAATAGTTTTAATGTTTTATAAAATATATTTTGTTTCAGTCATTGATTTTTTTTGAATAATTAATGGTTTTTGAAAAATATATTTTTTAAAATATCAAAATTAGTATCTAACATGTTAGTTGCAATATGTATATGGGTAGAAGCCATAAAGTACTAAACAACTTTTAAAAGTTTTCGACATAAAATGTTTACTATTTTATTAACAAACAATTCATCAAACTTTCAAATTTTATTTCTTTATCAACAACATAATAACCAGCTACCTATTATATTGCTTCCCTAATTTCCATCTAGTATATATCTTTTTTATTTCTACTCACTATTTTTCTGCCATATGAGCACCTTTCCTCACGCATCAATCCTCATTCTTCACCACAAACTCAACCATCAAATTCACCAAACTATCACAATCACTATACCTACGTACTATTTGACCTTAAAAGTGAATCGAACATCTATGCCCGAGACTGTCAATAGCGATATGCCATGCCTTGACACTATTCTTTCAAAGTACAACCTTCCCACTCATTATAGAAGATAACACGCTCGTGTGTTTGAAGCGCGTTGAATTAAACAATCAATGTACAATTACTCAGAATGCAATATGCCCTTTTCGGAGTTATAGATAACTTAATCACTTTGGGACGTGACTTCACTTTTACATTGGGATATCAAGAAGTTGCATATGACCATAAGGCCTTTAGCTTTCACTTGTAACAAGTCAAACATCCCTCGACATAGTATCCACTTGACTCAGACTACTAATACAACAATTTCAAGTCATTATACATCCTAGTGTTGCCTAGATGATTTGAGCACTTGGTATTACGAGCTTTATCTAATACTAATATTTTAATGTTCCAAATCATTGGCACCAGATTCTGTATGTAGATCTTTTGATTCATAGATCATCATTTTCAACTAGTCGTGTATGCTTGACGACATGTTCTTTCTTGATGTTTTCACATCAAGGGATTTTCTCAGAAAATTCTTTTATATCGACTATGAGACTATCAGTGATGTCTACCCTCATTGTTCAAACTCTAATTAGTTCTACTATATCTTTTCGGTTTACAACGTGAGCAACTACACCCACTTTTCCTGGATGATAAGGATACCGCCATCGTAACTCTTTGCTAACCTCGTCCACACTATTTGTCTCAGTGTGAGAACCTTCTTACGAAACATGTACATAAGACTTTTGTGGTCTGTACAGATAAGACATTGCGTACCATAAAAAAGATTGCTTTCATAATTTCACTTCAAGACTACGACTGCCAACTCCATGCCACAAGTTGGATATTCCTTCTCATTTTCTTCAATTACCTTGAAACGACCATCTTTACACATTGGGAAGCCATCATGACATGTATTATTCCTACATCACTAATTCTTTGATCTTCGTAAACAGTGATCGTCCCTTCATTCGGAGATGCAGCTACACTAATCTTTCTAGCACATATGATTTTTTCCTCAATTTATAGCCAAAAAATCCACTTAACTGAATCGAAAATTACTTCACCAGATTTCCCTTACATCAATACTAATAGTAATATCATCAATAATTTCTTTAGTAACAAATTATCCTCCATCTACAAATTCTACATCTTTTTGGGTAACCCTTTTACCCAAAATAACGTCAAACATGAGCAAGCGTGCTATTGACAAGAAATGTACATGACACAACATCAGGTTCTACCCTTACCTCATCGTCAGTCTTACAAGCTCATCCTTTTGCCTTAGGTTCTTCATTCTTCTTGTTACAATGGCTTTTCCGACTTTCTTTTGATGAATACATCTACCTTAGTGAGTCCATAAGAAACATAATTTCCACAAGTTAACTACGTGGTGCAGTGTCAAACAAAGTGACCTGATCAATTTCACTAGTAACAAATGTTCGTGTCAAATATGTAGCATCATAATCTATTCATACTTCATTTCGTGCAAGTAAGTCTAACTTCAAGTAACTTGTTTTCATTCTTACAACATTAGCTCTCTACTGATTGTGCAACACCTTTGGCGCTGCAAATCTTGCAAACTATTTTGGATTTTGATGAATATCGGATAGAGAACGAATGATCCTCCTCTCCTCGATAGATACTCGATGTTCTGCAAAACACCATAACTCTGCAAAACTTCTTTACATACACCATAACTGATTTTGTTAGTCGCTTCAAGTTTAGAAAACCTTCTTCAAAACCTATCTATGTAACCTCGTAGACAAAACTCCTTCCCAATCGTCTTTACCAATTTCTCTCTAAACGACTCAATTACTTTTACAGTACTTCTGACCTTCTTCACTAATCTCACCAATCTAAGCCGCAAATACCTATTTGTTCGTTTTCTTAGCAAACCCAAAATTGAGCCAATTTTTCAAAACGTTGAACTTTTTAACAACTTGTTGGGATTACGTGTAATCAGTATTAAAGTTTTGGTCATTAGTTAATGTAATAGGTTGCTTTGTTATTAGGCTTATATGTTTGTAATTAAGCCACATCCCATGTAGTAAGCCCATGGGTCGTCTAGATGTTCTAGAATCCTCCACATGGGGCGTTGCCCTAAGTTGATACACTATATAAGTACATGTAATCCTCATTTGAGGGTGCTGGATTTATTTATGCAAAGTTACTCTTTCTCATTGTTCTCTCATATTTAATTCCATACCATCTCTTTATATATCTCTCTCTCTCTCTCTCTCACTAAAGATAAGCTTGTGTATGTCAATATGGTGACCTAACAAGTGGTATCAATCGCTAGAAGAAGGTTTAGAGGTGTTTTGTGTGATATTCGAAGCGTATTTGTATTAATTCTACACATTTTATTTCACAAACTTGGTTATTTTCTTGTTTTTTTCTTTGGTTTTAGCACTCTTTTGGTTACAAATAGATATTACAAACATTTTAAACAAGAAAGTTTCAAACTTTGTGAATAAATAGTTAGTTTTTATATCGTACTTTTTCATATTACCAAGTTTTTGATTTCTATTCACTTTCTTAAAAACGTTAAAGTTTGCAACTTTCTTCTAGTTTTAGTGTTTTTAAGCTTAGTTGTACAATAAAATCGTGTTAGAAAAGTGTTCTTGGTGAAATTTAAGCGTTTTGAAAGTTCTGCGCAAGTTTCGGACTTTTCGTAAAAACCCTAACTTTCGGATTTGTCAAAAAGCACAAGTTTCGGATATGTCAAACCCTAACTTTCGGATTTCATTCGGATTTGTGATAACTTCTGTATCTTTAAGGTTTTTGGATTACTCAGTGCTTCTCTCTCTTGTACAAGTTTGAGAAACACTTCGACTTTGGGAAATTCTTCTAATTTGTACAAATTGGAAGAAAAGTTTCGGATTTGTCTCAAATCTTTCCGATTTTTACATTTTTCGAATTTGTTTCAAATCTTTCAGATTTGTACACTTTCAGATTTGTTCCAGATCTTGCGGATTTGTTATATTTTTAATTTGCTACTGTACTTTTGGATTTGCTATAGAAGTTTCGGATTTCCTACAGTAACTTTCAGATTTGTTCAAAAGTTTCGGATTTGTTAGGATTTTAAACATTTTGCTAATTTCAAGCCAATTACCTTATCATATCAACACACTTCTTAATCGTCTACAAGATCCATCATCATTACACAAGTTAAATCAACTAATCATGTCTCAACCACCATATTTCAACTATTTTCCTCAACAATACCCTCAGCAACAACAATATCATCAGTAACAACAATAACCACAACAACAACAATACCCTCAACAAATGCAGTACCCCCAACAACAATTTCCCATGCAACAATTTCCTACACAAAAAAAAAACAATCACATTGGTTTGCTCAAATGTGCGAAGCTATTAGTAGTCAACAATAAATACATAAAGTTAGATCCACTGAACGACCAGCAATGCTCATACCCGGAAATTATGTTCAATGGGCTAGACATTTCTTAAGGTTCATGAAACTCAGAAAACCTCATGGAAAATATCTGAAGAAAGTGATACTTGAAGGACCTTTCAAAATGCCTACCACAAAGGTTCCAAGAGATCCAACTGTTGTTCCACCAAGACCCGAAATTGTGACAATCATTCCAGAAAGTCAACTTACTACAGATCAAATACTTCACCGTGAGGTAGATGAAATTACAATGCAACTTATTCTTCATGGTATACCTAATCCAGTTTACCGAAATGTTGATTCTCAGACAACAATAAGGGCTATGAGGGAACATGTACACCTCTTGATGGAAGGAACTAGGCTAAACCAAATTGACATGGAATCTAAATTGTATCACGCATTTGATATGTTCACTATTAAACCAGGGGAGTCCTTAGAATCATACTATCATCGTTTCACCAACATAGTCAATGACCTGGAAAGAAACAACGTTATCTTACCGAGGATTGCTATTAATACAAAGTTTCTAAACTCCTTAGGACCAGATTGGCAGAAATATGTAAGTTTTATTCGTCAGGCCAAGAACATTCACGATGTGAAATATGGGTTGTTGTTTGATTATCTGAAGCACCATCAAACTGAAGTTTTAAAAGATCAAGTTATCCATGGAATGCTTCAACCTCCTACACCTCCAAATTCATTAACACTCATGGCTCAGCCTTATCCATTTCCATATCCACAAACTAATCACGCATTTGTTCAACAGCAACAACACTTTACCTACCCTCAACAATCACCTAACACCCAAATCATTCCATACGACTCACAACAACAATCAACCAATAGTAAAATTGTTCCATATGATAACACTGACACAGTGTACTATGCATAAGCAAGAGATGAAGATGATGAGGCATTCGCAACATTGAATCAAGGATTTGCATTCATTGCCAGGGCTTTCAACAAATTTGCTACTCAGTTAAACAATCGTCTCCGAAACTCACCAAACACATGAAATCAAGCAGTAGTACAAGGTGGACGGGTTGAAGTACAAAGTCGAACACAGGGACGACAAGGATTTTCTCAAGGATATGCTGGAAATTCAGGGTATGGACAAGTGATCACTGGAACTACTGGAAATGCAAAAAATGCATGTGCTCCTCATAGAAGGGTTGATGTTGTTGAAACAAGGAATGCACAAACTGGAAAGGCCGTCATCAAATGTTATAACTGCAGAGGCACGGGTCATTTGGCTGATGCTTATCCACAACCAAGGAAACGAGACAGTGAATATCACAAGCAGGCCCTACTCTTAGCACTAAAAGATGAAGCAGGTTGAACTCTCTCAGACAAAGACCACAATTTTATAACTGATGCAGGATCAAATGATGACATGGAAGATTTGGAAGCTAATGCAGCAGTTGTCTTAATGGTTAACATGCAGGAAATTCATATGAGTGGCGCGGGCCCAATATATGATACTGATGGCCTGTCTCAGGTACCTGATTCAAATACATGTCTTATACAGGAAATTGTATCTCTAGCTGCATCCCCCCACATGACAAGGAGCAATCTGTTCAAAATGATTAATTACTATCTCTACAAGAAGATGATCAAATTAACCAAGTTGTTACATTTGATAATCCAATTGAAGAATATACCAATGATCAACTTGAACATATTGAAATTACGTAAAACTCATTGAACTTTTGTTTATTTCTAAAACTCATTGAAGTTTTGTTTATTTCTAAAACTCATTGTTTTTTCAATAAACTATTGGACTTTTGTTTATTTCTAAAACTCATTGTTTTTTGTTATTATAATTTACGAATGGCTTCGAGCCAAAATTACGTAAATTTTCCTTTTTGATTCATTATTCAAGGTGATATTTTTAATTTGTCGTTTTTTGTTATTTTAGCAAACTCTTTTAATTTATCATTCAAATCGGATGTACTAACACTCACCGCTACAAAAGAGTGTTATTTTACCTTTACCAGTGACATTGTTCCTACATTACGTGTAGGATACCAACACTGTTATTTAACCATCAAAAATACATTCTTCATGCAAGTGATGTAAGCATAATCTTGCATAGTTTACTACTAATCTTTTTCTGGTTGCTCATCATAGTTATGTATTACCAAATGTAATCTTTTAGTAGCTTACCGATGAAGCAACATTGTATATTATAATTTGGTATCAAAAGTTGTAGCATTTTTTGGTCAATACCGAGTACATTAAAAGTTAGTGTAATCATGTATATATAATAATGCCACATATGCAACTAAAATTCTTATTCTGGCATAAAAAGCGACTTTTTTGCTCATGTATCTCGCATGAGTTAAATATTTCTTTGTTGATGTATTATTTGTGACATAAAGTGTATAATGGGGATATTGTCATATCAACATAGTGTGCATGTAGTATCGAAAGCTTCTTTGTTGTGCCATTTTATAAAACATTAGTCACTAATACTTAAATAAAGCCAAAAACATTTGTAACGGTTTGCTTAATCTTATCTAATATAGAAATTTAACTCAATTTAGATGAAGGCAAAAAGATTTGTAACAATTTTTCTAACAACCAGCTCACCATAGGACTCGAATCCGGGTCTTTTGACTCACAACACTACAAAAAAATACTTGATTGTACAAACTTTTATTTTCACACTATTTAAAAGTGTGTAAAATTTTATTAGTTTACTAACACTTAACGATGTGTAAAAATTGATTACATTAATAATCGTGATTTTTTTTTCTTTTGCACAACAATAAATTTTTCACAATTTAGTTGTGTAAAAAAGTTCACACTTTTAAGTTTCAAGAATTATAAAATTTCTTCACACTTTAATTTGTAACACCCAAGTTCTTCACACTTTGAGGAAGTGTATAGAATTTAATTCTCCACACTTTGAGGAAGTGTGAAAAGTTTGGGTGTTACACATAACCTTCACACATATCTATAATCTATAGAGTAGTGATTGGGAGACCTAACTCATATGCCTAAAGATATGACTAACCATATGTGGCATCATCCTGATGGCTACAGCAATGGGACCCGCTTTTTTATAAACCACCAGGATCATGCCACATGTTTTTAGTCACATCTTTAAGCACATAATTAGTCTTCCCAATCATTTTCCTAATCTATAATCTATAACTATCTATAATGCATTTAGGATATTTATAAATAGAAGTCTTACTTTTTTAAGCTTACACATGTTGCTATATTTAGTAATTTATACAATTAAATACTACACTACACTAATTACATTATAATGTACATTAATGACACATTAACTTTTAGTATTAAAATAAATGTTACAAACCTACAATAATACAAATTTAAAGTTCTAAGATTATCATATACATTCAATTTTTACTAAGTTCAAATGAATATAATTATGAAATTCTATATTTGTATTAATATATATTATGGAAATTTAGACACACATTTGTTTTTTAGAACTATCAAACCGGTAAACCGTCGTATACCGACTGTCATTACATACCGCTAAAGGATAAAGATACAACAAAAACTACATATTTGGTATTCAACTGCTTTGCGCGGGTACCAGGCTAGTAAGTATAAATATTTTTTAGATTTATTCACACTTAATTTTTCTTACACAACTATAAGTGTGAAAAATCTATTGTTTTACATTTTTTCACACTTATTAATGTAACCAATTTTTAAACATCATTAGGTATTAATAAACTAATAAAATTTTACATATTTTTAAAAAGTGTGAAAATAAAGTGTGTAGAATAACTAGTTTTTTATAGTGCAAAACATATTTCAACAACGGGAGCACTTGTGATTTGTTGTTATATAATGGATTCAAAGTAAATCTTCTTTGTATTGGGCTGTATTAATACTTAATATTAAATACATGAGACTAAATCTTTAATATGTATATATATAGATATAGATTATAAAATTAAATTATTTTTACACTACGAACACAAATATTGTATGATATGTTATATAGCTTGTAGAAGACGGTGGATTTATCAAATTAAATGATGTATGTATCGATTCGCTTTTATTCATGTCGGAATCTTGCATGTGCCAGGATATATTTACTTAAATAAAACGGAGTAATTTATATGAGCTCTTTATATATAATCGCATAAAAACAACAATTCTACACCTCACCATATGCCTTCGGTCGCCAAAAATGACCACTTGACAAACTCAAACCGTTGGATCTCAAATCCAGTGGTAATTATACTTCTCAATTTCTCATAGGTTGTATTTTAAAAGAGGCAGAAATATCTAATCCTTACTTATATATTAGTAGGGGTAGCAATATCTAATGCTTTTCTCATATTGCATGCTTCAACGTTTGCATCTCTATTATTTCCTTAAAAACCTTTATAAAAACCCTACAAACAAACTTTGTTAGTTAGTGCTTGTCATCCAGTCGTTTTCTTCATCACAATAATCGGACTTGTGCAACTTAATCAGGAATTGATCGAATCTATTCGCAGGTGAGTTGTAGCTATAATTTTGATATTATGCTCGTCTTTTATTCATATACTACTTAAACTCATAGCGTTAAGTAAATTTGATATTTAGTTTTTGATACGTTTTTTTAATTTGACTCGGTTTATGATTTGGTTATTTTTAGATCATTGGTTGCTTGTAAATAGAGGCTAATGGCATTAGAACTCTTTATACTTTTGAAAATTTTTATGTTTGGTACCTTTAGATTTGGTTTTGTATTTGCTTGGTAATTTGAATAACTCTTCTACTTCATTTGTTGATTTTGTTTTGTTTCGTTCTTTTTATTATCAACCAGTGATATCAGAATAAGGTTTATTTAGCTAATAAAAGAACAAGAAACAAAAAAAAGAATCGTTTGGCTTTTTGGGAATAATCATAATTATTGGTTCTTGGTTTTTTGTGTGATTATATAGTAGAAAAGGGGTTTTTTGTTTCCCGCTTGGTTTTTTTGTTTGTCATTGGGTCATTACCCAGTATTGAGTAATCCTCCATTCCTCTTTAATTTGAGGGTAATAAACCAAGTAATGCATTTTATCATTACTTTTCTTTTTTCTTTTTTTTCTCCCCACATCTAAATACACGTTTAATTTTTGTTTTCTTTATTTTTTTTATTTTTTTTTTAATTTTTTTTCTTTTTGGTTTTTTTAATTAACTAAACAATATAGTAAAGACCATTTCTACTTAAGAAGAACATATAATTAATCTTTGAAGACATAGGCTTGAGCAGTTGCAACAACATTTGTATTGTAGTCATATATATATTCCAAAAACATATGATCTGCTTGATACATAATGAAATATGAAATATGGAATTATGAACAAGATAGACATAATTTTTATATATACGATAATATTTGTGTGCTTAACTTTTTTATAACGCTAATACGGAATATTAATCGCATATTATTTGTGGGTAAAATAATTTCACACTAGTTTATTTTTTAAGAAGTGGGTTTTTCATTTTGCACTAATAAACCGAACACACTCAATTATACTGAAAATGCTTATTATATTTTTTAGCATTCCCATTATCATTCCTATTTTGATTTAGGAGTGATACTCACACCACATCTTTTGATACATGCATCATAATTTGTGTATTATATTATTGTACGGTACAAATTATGATACATGCATTAAAAGATGTGGTATAAGTATTAATTTCCATTTTGATTACTTAAAATGAAACCAAGCACACCCTCGGTATATTTAATATGGGCCTCATAGTTTTGTTTGTCTCTGGCCATAGCTTTTGTTTATTAATCAAAACAAGGCACACGACAATTTTAGAAATTTTGGGTCTTCGTTTATGGGTTTTTTGAAATTGGTTGCCTGATTTTGATTGTCTTTTTTGAAAATCGTTTGAGCTGATTTAATTTATTTGTTTGGTTGACCGTTTTAAAATTTTTCGGTTAACATTTGAGTGTTCGTTTTGAAGTCGGCGTTTGTTTTGGATCGATTTGATTTGGATGTTTTTGAGAATCGATCGTTTGATTTGTTTGGAAACAAACTTGCTTAAAAACTTACAAAATGAGTAATGTTGTAAGATTAAAATATTCTTGCTTATAAAAAGCAATACAATCTATTAAAACATTTAAAAACTTAATTACAGTTTAATTGACAATTTTTTCACTCTCACTTACTCCACACTCATATACACACATTAAAATACGCATATACAGATTGACGTTAGTATATACCATCGTTGTTTATATTAGCTAATGTCGGTCGAGTATTGATATGAAGTGATTGCTTTGTTTAGCAAAGAAAAATTATACTACTGTAAAACAATATTTGCAATGCATTTATGAATACTTAATCATCAATTTGTAATTTGTAGATATTAAAAAAGTTAAGTTCAAAGGTACGTAATGATAATTTTAAAAAGTAGTGATTTGAACACTTCATAAAATGATTGACACATATTAATGTATTTTATTGACATTTATATATTTGGGGCTTTTGCATATATATCCTTTCGAAAATGCAAAATTGCATATATATCCAAAGCATGCATAAAAATCATTGTACTATGTGCAGAAAAAACTTGTACAAAGGATATATATGCAATTATTCATTTTGGGAGGATATATATGCATTTTTGCCTATATTTTTATATCATTTCTAACCATTTTCATTTATGTAAAATTATAAATGTTAAAACATAATAAATTAGAGTGTGAGAATCGTTTTTTAAAATGTGCAAATCAACTCTCAATTTTTAAATGATGGTTGTATACATGCACTGTCAATAATAATGCATGTCTTTCTAATTGCATTCTAGAAGGAATCCATGAATGAACTTTTTGTAATTATTAGGGGTGACCATTGGGTCTATTTTTGGCTAAAAACAAAAGCTCAAGAAAGTCCGTTTTTATATTAATCTAAAACCAAACCTTGAACTGAAATTTGGTTTGGTTTTTGTGTTTTTTGGTTTTCACGGTTTGGTTTGTTTTCCATTTCTTGGATTCGGTTTATTCAAGCATTTCTAATGATGTAAGCTTGATTTCAATTCGTATATTATTTGCCAAAATCAATATTAAATGTAAATAAGCTCATTTTTGCATGAAAAAACAATAAAAAGAAATAGATGAGATATAACGATGAAAAAAATTACTCCGTATTACTTTGGTGTAACAATTGATGTGAGATTAAAAAACAAAATAAACTTTTTGATTTTGTTATTGTATAATGTTAGTTAAAAAGATATGCCCACTCGAATATAATACATATTTCTTGTTTTTTACACTTTTGTGTGTAATTGTATAAAAGCTTATATGCATATTTTTCTAAAAGTTTAGTTGACATCAGTATACGTGTTTCGGTTTTTTTAGTTTGGGTTTTAATAAAAAATCAAAAACCGAATCAAAGCTTTTGGTTTTAAAAAATCAAAATCGAACCGTTGGTTTTTTAAGTGGTTCCGTTTTATAGGTGGTTTCTTAGACGAGTTACACAAGAAATGGACTTCTTCTGAGTATACGTGACATAATCATAAATCCATTTATCTGGTAAAATTAAAAACTAATATTTTCATATCAATTGCAGACTCCGAACTAACAATTAGCTTTTACAACATTAGATTATCAGAGATATTCTATATATATATACTAAAAGTGGGGAGGAAACTTGCTGCAACAGTACTCTCCTAACATTAATTGCCAACTTTCGCAACTTGGCAAAAATAGTCCCTGAGGTTTAACTGTCGTTGCAAAGTAAATCCTATAGCATTAATTGCTATCTATAGCAATTTGGCAAAAATAGTCCCTAAGGTTTAAGCGGCGCTGCAAAGTAAGTTATGTAAGTGTCGCTACAGAGTAAGTCCTTTTAAGCCAATCCCGCTGCATCGCGCGGGTTTCTCCACTCGTTAACAACTAATTGAAGTGGAGTTACGTATTAATATTCAGCTATTATTTTCATATAATGTGAAAAAGTCAAATGTTAATGTATTGATTAAGATGGAAGGTTTCTGTAGATGAATAAAAAACAAAGTTGGTGTTATTTTATCAGCAAGTCAAAGTTTAAAATCTTGTCCAACACAATCACAAGTTTTATAATTTATTAAATACAACGTGGAAAAAAGACTCGGTCATAACTTCTGTAAAGTCGTCTTTAGAACTCTACATTATTGAGTACTAATAATCTACAAAAAGTATTTAATTATTCAACAGTAATTATGAATTACTTAATGTTTACCGACTTTAGAGATATTTTGTTATCATTAAATACTATCAGGGTACCTGCGCGATGCGGCGGCGGTTACCCTGTTACTGAATTTTATGGTAATGTGATGTTATGAGGTTATACTTTTTTTAACAATTAATTTAGAAATAATAATAACGGAGATCTTGTTTAGTTTCATTTTCGTTTTCGAGTATAGGTAGATCTTTGTTATTACTGTGAGTTGGGGGTGACCAGTGGGTAGCCTAACAAACAAACAAAAAAGAAAATCTTACAAAGTTAAAAATGTTTTTTCAATAATGTAACGGTTCACTTTTTTTGTTTTTTAGTCGAGTGAGTTATCGGTCGAGGGGATGAACCCTTCGTCAATTTTGGAGCCGACCGACCCAGTTCGACCCTCATGCTACAATGGCGGCGACTCGGTCGGCGCAATGACGACCGAATCGGTCGACCGACCACTGCGGGCAGCCTAATGGCTTTATTTTTAAGTGCTTGGCTTAGTAGCTTGATTAAATTGTATATTGTGGTTAAATGGTTGTATATTTTGATGAATGGGTAAATTAAATATTGTATTAAATGTATATGTTAAATAGTGTTTTTTAGTTTTATTTGTACTTCAAATAGTTGTAACTTATACTTTTTTACTTGTATTTACTTAAAAGTTCTATATTAGGAAATCTTAAAAAATTAATAGGAGGAAAGGTAAAAGATGCATAATAAGTAGTATAGATTAGCATATTAGCAGAGTACTCGTATGTTTCGACGAGTACCATTTAATTAAAAATTTCTGCGACTATTGTCTTCTAGTTATACGTTATCTGTTACGAATGACGAAAATGCTAAATTATAATAAATATAAATAATGACAAATTGTAAATAATAAGGTACTCGCTCAATATTGAGATATATAGAAACGGTAGTGGATAATATTATGGGGTTAAGATGTCAAAGTGATTGATCGTGACTTGTAGTCTTGAGTAGGCAGAAGTCGGTGTAGAAGTTTCACTACATTTTATACGGTATATAAGCCTACATCACTTAATAGTTATATATGATTTATATTATACTATTTCCACCCGAATTTCAAAAACCTATTTGCATCAAGTTTAAAAATGAATTTGCATATATACACTCTTTAAAGTTTACTTTATAAGAAGAAATAAAAAAGAAACTTGTTAGTACTTTTAAAAATCTTGTTTATTATATTGTCTCAAATAAGTTATAAATGCAAAGAAAACTCAAATGTTTGAAAAACTAAGTGGATTTATTAAAAGAATAATAAATATCATATAAGTATGTATAATATATATTAAATTATAAAGTTAACACTTAGCAAAAAACAGAAAATGATAGATTGTAATAAATTTCGGCGATGCATGGCGGTCCGTTGGAAGTGATGCGGCATTGATTTTTTTTGCCGGTTTTTGTACAAAATTCAAATTAACTCATGCAAATGTAGGCTCACTTCGTCAGTGGCATTCTTTTCTTTTTAGAATTTTGGACAAAAACCGGGAAAACAATTAATGTCACATCACTTCTGACACAATGACATGCGTCGCCGAAATCCGACTTCTGTAAAAATAAAAACAAATCGGATCAAAGATGTCGCTATTTTCGGCCAACAACCTTCAACAGTTGTTGCTTATGCTACTGCATCATGAAGACTATTCCTCGCTTGACGTCGGATTTCTTCATCAACAAGTTTTCTTTGCTTTTATTATTTAGGTCTTTTACTTAAGTCACATGCTTTCACGGTTTTACCGTTCAGGCTGCATGGGAGTATTAGGCAATATATAGATTGTAAGGCTCCGCCCAGTTGTGTTAGGTCGATGTCCATTAGAGTTTTATTATGCTTTATCATATGTACTTTATAAGTATTTAATTATTAATATATAGTCTCTAAATGACGGGGTTTTATTTAACAGATTGCAGGTCACATGCTTATGGAGATCACCGAGAATGCAGGTGTGTACATTGGTGATGTGAAGGGAATGATTCCCCATGGTACAGGGACATACGAATGGTCAAATGGTACATTTTATGAGGGTGATTGGGAAAACGGAAAAATGACTGGAAGGGGAAGAATCACATGGTCATCTGGAACAAGTTATGATGGTGATTTTTCTGGAGGCTACTTTCATGGGGTTGGCATAATAACACATCAAGACGCTTCTACATATGTAGGCTCTTGGATTTTGAACATTCAGCACGGTTTTGGAAGAAAGGAGTATAGTAATTCCGATATCTATGATGGTTCATGGAAAGAGGGAGTTCATGAAGGTAGTGGTAAGTATGCTTGGTCTAATGGTGACATGTATATCGGAAATTGGAAAGGTGGATCAATGTGTGGTAGAGGGGTGATGAAATGGGTGAATGGTGATCAGTATGATGGTAGTTGGTCAAATGGTTATCGGCACGGGTCAGGTGTTTACAGGTTCGCTAATGGTAGTTATTATTTTGGGATATGGACCAATGGCCTTAAGGATGGACAGGGCACGTTCTATCCTGCAGGAATTAGGTGTCGATCTTCACGAAGATTAGGAAAAAGGGAAGTTATCAACGATGTGAAACGATCTTTGACTCGTAGATTATCTCAAAAGATTTTGATTACTGGATTGCTTAGAGACTCGCGTCAAAAATCTAGCAAGAGAGTAGTATTGGAAGAACGAGAAGGGAATTTTCATGATTCTACATTGGACAATACAGGCATATTATCTCATGCATTTGATCAAGAAGGAGAAAATGAAGTAGATGATGAAAAAATTGTAATTTGTCAAAGAGAATACGTACAAGGAGTTCTAATCAAAGAAATTACCAACAATAATGTGGGATTATCACACAAAAGGGAACAACAACGCAAATATGATGTGGTCAAAGTTAAAAAGAAGTCATCTTCAGAAATATTTGACAGCACTAAAAGCTACTATCTTATGCTTAATCTGAAACTAGGCATCAGGTATGTTAACTAATTCATATGCATTTAACCATATGTTCTTTTCATTACAAAAAAAGACGCACACAATAATATTCATACACATGCATGAACCTTATGTTCTTCATTACCAAAAAGACACACACACGTATACACTTATGCACGCCATGAAATATCCAAAAAAAAAAAAAAAAAAAAAAAAATTGGGTAACCATAGTTTTTTACTTTTTGGCCGACTAATCCATGGGGTTTGAACCAACCATCACACAGACTCAACCCATGTAAAGCACTCTCTTTACCCTTAATACAATAAGATTTGTTTTGATATATAACTAAATTTGTTTTTATATATAATTGGATTTGGGAGAAAAGATATAACACCTATTAAACTTTACACTTAATACAATTGAATAAATATGATAGTAAGGGGAAATGATTAAATGAAGAAACGAAAAAATGTTTATTCGTAAGACACTTTGTAATTTTTTGATTCATTCAAATTAGAATTATATGTTGAAAAGTTTATCCTTGTGTCTCTATGTTAAATACTTTTTATTCATTGTTTTACTTAAACTTCCATGGATTAGGGGACTACAACCGGTATGAGAGCAAATTTAGTCTTAAAACATTTAAAAAAAAAACAAGTTCTCAATACTTAAAAACTTGTTAAGTCTTTTAAACCAAGATTCACTCATGGCTAGAAACAATGAAAATGTTAATAACATTGTTGGAAATGATAATCAAATCTTTAATGCCAACAATATTGCAAACAATGACTTACCACAACTCCTAGATTTAAGGAGGAGCTCATGTTACTCATGTCCCTCACCTAGAAGTTGATGATTTCTAAATTGGAAGGATATGATGATAGGCTATCTTGATGGACTTTAACCATTTCTTCTTGATATTTTGTAAAATGGTCCATACATACCAAAATCTCCTATATCCACTCCTAAAAACTTTTGGCTAAGTTACAAAATCAATGGAACCCTGAGGACAGAAGGTTGCTAACCAAAATAAGAGGCGTAAAAGTGTTCTTATCTCAAGCCTACCAAATGATATCATGAAATCTACCATTCGTTGTAAAACTACCAAAGATACATGGATTGATCTTATTCTATGTCATGAAGGTCCCTCTGAGACACGTGACACCATGATTGCAGCCCTGGGGCTGAAATTTGATGCCTTTAAGGCACTTGAAGGTGAAAAAGTTGCTCAAACTTACACCAAGCTAAAAATCATGCTAAATGACTTATAGAGCAAAGGGGTTGAAATTAGTCAACCTGAAGTAAACACCACTTTTGTGAATAGTTTACCTTATAAATGGCTAAGTCTGAATCAGACTACGAGGGACAATAATTATATCAAAAATGATAGTCTGGCTACCTTTTTTGGCAAGTATAATCATGAGGAGGACCTGATTAACTAAATCTATAAACCTGAAAAAAAATGTTCATGTCTAAACCTCTATGTCAATTGCTTTGTACTCTAACTCTCTTGTGCAACCTCAAGAAAACGACTCTAATGTAGAAGAAGTTACAAGAATCAATCAAGAATACCTCTCTGACCTAACTGATGGATTCAATGACAAGGCTCTTTTTGCTAGTTAGAGAAGAATATTCAAAAGATCAGAGAGGGTTGGAGCAGCTAGAGTACCTACTGACAAGTCACAGGAGACACGTTTAATTGTTCATAGATGAAAAAAATTCTAGATATAGCAAAAACCAAATACATTGAATCTGAAAAGTGCTCATAGTCGAAGGTTTTGCTAATATATTGATGATATCGAATCTCAAAGACGTTTCTAATTAGCTTTGACTTTAGGCAAAATTGTTTTCTGTTCACCCAATTCTTTCAAAGTTAAGAGATGATATATGTAATCAAGAAAGATAAGGACATAATGATCAATTTAAAATTCATGGATAATTATTAATTATTTTACAACCTTAATTTTAATTAAATATATCTTTTCGACATGAATGAAAATTTATGAGTTTAGTAAGTATATATAGAGTAAGGATCAAATATAATTAAGATGAGAAGAATGAGAAGAAATCACAACCACAAATATTAGACGCATTCATAAAAATATATGCATCTCCTTATTATTTCTCTTTTCTTATTTAAAATATGTAGCTACAATTTTTTCTCACTCTTCTCATTTCAATAATTCTTCTCACTAGATCCACACTCAATATATATATGTAATTATTAGTTTGAGTTGGATATATATGTAATTTTTGAGCTTTTTAGGGATGTATATGAAATTCCCCCTTTAATAAAAATCCTGGTTTTTTAAATATAGACAATGGTATTCTAAGGCAAATAGCATCAAATGCTAGTTATACCAAGTAACATCAGAAAATGCATGGACACAGGAAATCTACCCCTAGCCTGTTCCATATATTCACCAAAGTTTGAGTATGAAACTCAGGTGTTGCATGTTCTTATTTGCAGGTACAGTGTAGGTAAAACTACGCGAAGTCCTATGCGTGAAGTGAGACATTCAGATTTTGGGAAAGGGGCAAGAATAAGGGTGTATTTCCCCAGCAGAGGCTCACAATTGACACCTGCACACTTTTCAATGAATTTCTCTTGGAAAGACTATTGTCCTACGGTCTTCAGGTATTTAAACATTGTAGCAAAGGTTTTTTAGCCTAGCATTATATGAGTAACTCAGTAACCTAAAGGTTGTGGGTTCAAGTCTTGGTTGAAACATGTGTGATATATTAGGTTGTAATATAGTGTTTGATCTAATACCATTTATATTTATTTGTGGTCACAAGGACAAGGCTAATTTCATTGAGTACCATTTTGTGTTTGGTGAATTTTTTCTTTTTGAACACAGTGTTTGGTGAATTAGATAACATTCCCGATATGTGTTGCATAAACGTACCTTGATGAAACATTTTTTTTTCAGGAATTTAAGAGAGATGTTCAACATAGATGCTGCAGATTATATGATGTCCATATGTGGTGGTGATGGTTTAAGAGAGCTTTCTACTTCAGGAAAGAGTGGAAGTCTTTTCTACGTGTCTCTTGATGACAAATTTGTGATTAAAACTTTAAGAACATCTGAGCTAAAGGTTTGAATCTACAAAACAAAAAAGAACATTTGTGTGCATATAATTTATAATTTTATAGCATCCATTATTTGTTAATATGTATCAAGTTATAGGTATGAGGTCAAACCTAAAAACCACATTCCTTCACAAAATGTTGATAACTAGCAACACTGACCGGTGTCACACACCACATTCCTTACTTTGTTAATCTCTTGCAGGTTAATTGGTTGTGAGACCTTTAGGTGAGGCGGTTCAACATAGCACTAACTTTTAAAAACAAAATTGTAATCCTGTTTCACTATGTTTGCATGATCATTCTGCATTTGTATTTCTGAAAGAAATGTATAGATGGTTGATACATATTGTTTTATGACATAATTTTGTAGGTTCTGCTAAAGATGCTTCCTAGCTATTACAATCATGTAAGCGCGCATGAGAACACTCTAGTAACTAAATTCTATGGCCTCCATGAGATATCGGTGAGAAATGGCAAAAAGGTATTTGACCTTTTATCCACTTAATCTGAATTATTTTCCTTGCTATTTCATCATAATCAGTATAGCTTGATTTGTTATACTCACATTGGTAGGTGCAATTTGTGGTCATGGGGAATATGTTTTACACAGAATTACGGATACACCGCCGATATGATTTAAAAGGTTCTTGTCGAGGAAGAAATACTAATAAGGATGATATTAGAGAGGGTACCACATTCAAAGACCTTGATCTTACTTACGATTTCCATATGGACAAGTCAGTGCGTGATGTGCTTTTCAAGTAAGTTTTTTTTTGGCACATATCAACTCATAAAAATCACAAGTGTACAAGTATAATCCACTCCTAGTAAAGTGAAATGCATTAAACACCTTTAGTGACTGTTTTACGAACTCAAACTTTGGTTGGAATGTTGTTAATTCTCAGACGTGTATGTTGCTAGTCCCATTTTGTAGCTAACTTTCCCTTCTACCTGTTTGCAGGCAGATCTCTTCGGACTGTGCGTTTTTAGAATCTCAACAGATTATTGATTATAGCCTTCTTCTGGGATTGCATTTTAGAGCTCCTAAGCATATGAATGCTCTTTTAGAACCACCAGATACATTCCACATGCCAAGGAATCCTAATGCTGGTGATGATGATGGTAAACCTCTCTCTTTCTCTCTTATTGAGCTTCTACGAATCTAGCTATTTCCTCGCGCCACTGTTATTTATCTACAATATTGTGATAGCCTTATATTATCGACATTAAATATTACTAAAAATATCTGTTCATTACTTACCTATTAACTTGAGGCTATGGGTATTCTCTGAAACCCAATTTGTCAAGCAGCTAACATCGATACCATTGAAATATTTGTAGCATTAGATATACAAAAATAAGATGTTAATCAGCTAGAATATATAGGTTTATGTCAAATTTCTTGTTAGCTTATATGCGTAGTCTCTGGATATAAAGAACCCAAAATATCTGTGATCCTAATTTTGCGTGATTCCAACAACATCTAGCTAGTGGTTCTCATTTTGGATTGTTTGGTTAAAACCCAAATCAAATGAGGTGAAGCCATTTTTTTTTTAATTAACTGCAAAAGGAATTACTTTTATCTTCCTAATATATGGAGTATTACATTAAGAGAACAAGTACAGAACCAAACTAGAAAAAAAATCAAAACTCACATGGATTAGTTTTTATAGTTCGCTCATTGTTATCGACCAACCAAAATTTATAACATCTAAAGTATTTTTACCATTAATTCACACACAGAGACGATGATGGCTGAAAAATTATTCCTTTGTTGAAGCTGGATAGCTTACATTAATCTTGGTCAATATTGTCTTGGTATACATGGTTCTTGACGCTATTATTGTCACAGCTATTTTTGTAATGTATTTATTATCCATATGAATTCTAGCTTATATGATAAACGTACCCATCTCTTGTGCTCTGTTTAGGTTCAACAGATCACATGGACTGTTCAATTCCGCCAAAGGGACTTCTCCTAGTGACGCATGAACCGAGTTCTGTCAATGCACCAGGTCCTCACAGTAGAGGAAGTATCTTAAAAGCATTTTCTGTTGGGGACAAGGAAGTTGATCTCCTACTTCCTGGTACAGCAAGGTATTGGCTCTTCTTGAACACTCATAACTCATTTATACTATCATGACTCGTTTCGAATTACATTTTCTTAACTACAGTAATAGTTTTTCAAATTTAACCATTAAGACTTCCAAAAGTAGCTAAAAATCAAAGGCTTTAATGGGTTCACTGTCGCCAAACATTAACGCAAATTCTTATACTAGTGTCCATCACTAATAATTTCATCTATAAGTGTAAAGTGTAACCTAATTGATTATTACTAACTAATTTATTCTTTTTGTAATCCTAATTCATACATTAGTTATCAACAAAATGCAAAAATTTTCCGGTTGGTGAACCCGGCCCACTCATTTTGACCTGTTACCTGACCCACCCATTATTCTCTAGAGCAAATCGCATAAAAGTGTACTCAGCTTATACTCAATTTCATTTTAAGGTACTTCATTTTTTATTTTTTCAATTTAGTGTACCCAACATTTTTTTATTGCAATTGTAGACAATTAATAGGTTAACAGGTCACCTTCTTCTCCAACCTGATTTTCCGGCGACTGCTTTTCCGACAAATTTTTCCGGCGACATTTATTTTTCCTTAAAAGTGAACTAGCTTGAAAACAATTCCATTATTTCCTTAAGAACCAAACCAAAAACATAACATAACAAACTATGGAAAATAATGTTGATCAATTCTTCAAAGCATCATCACCTGCCAACCAAGACAAATCTGAAACCAAACATTTTTTTATTGAAGACCTTCTTGATTTCCCTAACGATGAAGCAGCAATCGACGCTCCAGTTCTTATCACTCTAACATATTTAATGCATCATTTACTAGCTTGTATTTCACAATTCTTCTCACATTATCATATACATTGTTAGGTTGCACGTACTGAAGCTAAATAGCTAATGAGTATTATTAGCAGATTTACCATAAGCTAATGTGGCATGATACCTAGCACGAGGGTAAGCTAATTTCGTTTTACTATCAGCTAAATTCGTCGAAAAAATGTCGCCGGAAAAACACGTCATCCGAAAACCAAGTTGTAGAAGAAGGTTACCGGCCTGCTAACCTATTAATTGTCTACAATTGCAACCAAAAAAACATTGGGTACACTATCTTGAGAAAAAAGAAGTGAAGTGCCTTAAATTGAAATTGAGTATAAGTTGAGTACACTTTTATGCGATTTGCCCTTATTTTCCGTCTAGATCTGCTCCTTCTTTGTTCTTTGTCAAGCTTACAGAGTGCAAAATAACCATTACAATTTTCAAAAGATTGAGGTAGAAACTCTTATGGATATGCAGTAGTTTATACTAGTGATCAGAAGGGTGATGCATTTCATTGAGACTAAAACATTTAATCTAATTCTCTACAAAATCATGTCAACCCTTTATTGATACATAGTGTGACCCTTTCGACTTTAAGAGTCAACATGTAGATAAACTTTAAAAGATGGTTATATTGGAATAACATGTCACAGATTCACACTTGAGCTGATTGTAGTTACTAACTATTGGTTTATAAAAAACTTCCAGGTTACGGGTACAATTAGGTGTGAACATGCCAGCTCAAGCAAATCGTAAAGTCACCTCACAAGACAATTCAACTTCAACTTCAACTGAAGCCGAGCTTTTTGAGGTGTACGATGTTGTACTCTATCTTGGTGTAATTGATATACTGCAAGGATACAACACAAGAAAGAAAATAGAGCTTGCATATAAATCCATGCGACATGATCCCATGTCATTATCTGTTTCTGATCCTAAGTATTATTCAAAACGTTTCTATAAATTCCTGGAGAAGGTTTTTCCTCTTGATACTTGAATTTTGCATGATCAGGCGACACAATGTTGTACGAGTTCAACTTGAGTAATAATGTTTTCCAGTTTTGGAATATGAAGAGTTCGCGTTCATATATAATTAGTTCTATTGTGTTCTTGAGTAGTAAATTGTTGGGCAGGTTTACTGCCAACACTTTGAGATTGATACTTATGATTGTAAATGGTCATTGTTTTCTGTGTATGAGTTTGTGTAATATGCAAATGCAATAAAACAGTAAATGTGGACAAAGGTTTAAAACAACAAAGTAATATATTGATAGACGAATTGATTAATGTTTGATACAATGAATGTACCTATTTATACCCTTCCAAACGTCACCATTCTAATGACAGTTATTAACTAATCATTGTGTCGTTTGGGGGATAACTACCAACTGATATAACTGCCTACATAACTGTCTTTCCATGCAATGGGTCGTTTGGGTTGTCTTATGACCCATACAGATAATTCGACCCATGCAGAATTAAAATACAAACTTAATGTCTTTAAGTAAACTTACATAATAATACTAAGACTATATTACATTTGATCTTAACATAATTATAGGCAACATCTCACTCTTAATTATTTTAAGATCAAATTTCTTGAGTATGACTTGCTTCCATCTTCCTTCAAACAATGATCTCATAATCACTGCTTCCTTGGCTGCTTGTGCTATGGGCTGCATCTTCTTCATCATTGCCATACACTCTTACACCATAGTTGTTCATTTCTTCCTCTTGTGATCCATCTTCTACTGCTCCTTTCTTCCAGTCCTGTAGGCTTCTTTCTTCTGCAAACTTACTGCATTCTCCCACTTCACTTGTCTTTTCAACACTGGGCACTTTAGCAGTCTCGTGGTATACACATATTAGGTCAATGAACTTTCTATAACAAGCCTTTATGGCTTCACCATCTTCAACAGATAAACCTTGTATGCTTGCAATGCCTTTCCATTTGTCACTCAAAGTGACTGCCACATATCCACCAAAACCATCTACTATCTTGTGTAGACTTAGTAAGTCTATCTCCTTTCCATCTATAACAGGTGGTATCATTTCTATTGCATCATAGTTAAGATGCACTAGATAGAACCACTTAACCAATTCCAAGAACTTCCCACTGAACACCCCCCAATTGTTGTATACAAGGCTATTGTTCTTGAGCAAATTCATAAAAGATAAAAATCTGTTGAATGAATTTACCTTGAGGGAATATAAGGTCCCATTCCAACTGATGTAGTCATTGTCCACATAGTCTTGGGTGTCTTCCTTATTCCAGTTCAGTTCTTCTATTCCTTTAACCAAAGAGCATTCGTCCTTTGAATCTAGGGACTCAAAGTAATTGTCCAAATAACTGTTGTTCTCTCTGATTGGACTCCACTTCTGTTCTTTGTTGCCTGCCTCTTGTTTCTTTTCAGTTTCCACAATGTTCTCATCAAACATGCTCTTCACAGTGCACATATTGTTTTCTATCTTAACCATGTACCCTTGTTCTTCTAAAAGATCATAACTGAGTATGTTTAATGACACCTCAGGGGTGTATTGAACATCTTGAACAATAATATCTCCATGTTCTGTATTCACCACTGCATCACCCACCCCATAAGAGAACACAAACTTTTTCTGTTTTTCTTCTTTGAAGATCATCTTGAATTTGTATTCAATTCGTTTGAATTGTGTTCTGCTTGGGCAGAGGTGATGTTTATAACCACTGCTAACAAACCATACATCATTCCATGTCTTGTCAGTTGATCCTTGGATCATGTAATCTGCTTCTATGTGAATCTTTTCTGGAAATTGTGCCTCTCCTTCAAGTACTTGTTTGTCTGTCTCTTGTTGCACTTCAATTGCATCAATCCTCTTTCTTTGTTCACATGCCCAATATGCATGTCCTCTCTCTCTACAGATAAAACATCTTGCTTTCTTTTCCTTTTTTGATTTCTTCTCAGTCTGCACCTTTTGATTTTGTGCCTTGTTGGAAGAATTGAAAGCCTGATTTTCTAGTACATTTTTAACAAGCATTTCTTTTTCCTTTTGGACTAATTCACTTCTTTCTTGCAGTCCATTTGACAAGCCTTGATGGTGTTTCTCTTAACAAGTATCTGCCATTGTAAAATCCTTGGTCAATCTTTTGTGTTGGCCTTTCCCAAGATCTTATTCTTCCTTTGCTCTGATGCCAATGTTAGGCAGGTTTACTGCCAACACTTTGAGATTGATACTTATGATTGTAAATGGTCATTGTTTTCTGTGTATGAGTTTGTGTAATATGCAAATGCAATAAAACAGTAAATGTGGACAAAGGTTTAAAACAACAAAGTAATATATTGATAGACGAATTGATTAATGTTTGATACAATGAATGTACCTATTTATACCCTTCCAAACGTCACCATTCTAATGACAGTTATTAACTAATCATTGTGTCGTTTGGGGGATAACTACCAACTAATATAACTGCCTACATAACTGTCTTTCCATGCAATGGGTCGTTTGGGTTGTCTTATGACCCATACAGATAATTTGACCCATGCAGAATTAAAATACAAACTTAATGTCTTTAAGTAAACTTACATAATAATACTAAGACTATATTACATTTGATCTTAACATAATTATAGGCAACATCTCCCTCTTAATTATTTTAAGATCAAATTTCTTGAGTATGACTTGCTTCCATCTTCCTTCAAACAATGATCTCATAATCACTGCTTCCTTGGCTGCTTGTGCTATGGGCTGCATCTTCTTCATCATAGCCATACACTCTTACACCATAGTTGTTCATTTCTTCCTCTTGTGATCCATCTTCTACTGCTCCTTTCTTCCAGTCCTGTGGGCTTCTTTCTTCTGCAAACTTACTGCATTCTCCCACTTCACTTGTCTTTTCAACACTGGGCACTTTAGCAGTCTCGTGGTATACACATATTAGGTCAATGAACTTTCTATAACAAGCCTTTATGGCTTCACCATCTTCAACAGATAAACCTTGTATGCTTGCAATGCCTTTCCATTTGTCACTCAAAGTGACTGCCACATATCCACCAAAACCATCTACTATCTTGTGTAGACTTAGTAAGTCTATCTCCTTTCCATCTATAACAGGTGGTATCATTTCTATTGCATCATAGTTAAGATGCACTAGATAGAACCACTTAACCAATTCCAAGAACTTCCCACTGAACACCCCCCAATTGTTGTATACAAGGCTATTCTTCTTGAGCAAATTCATAAAAGATAAAAATCAGTCGAATGAATTTACCTTGAGGGCATATAAGGTCCCATTCCAACTGATGTAGTCATTGTCCACATAGTCTTGGGTGTCTTCCTTATTCCAGTTCAGTTCTTCTATTCCTTTAACCAAAGAGCATTCGTCCTTTGAATCTAGGGACTCAAAGTAATTGTCCAAATAACTGTTGTTCTCTCTGATTGGACTCCACTTCTGTTCTTTGTTGCCTGCCTCTTGTTTCTTTTCAGTTTCCACAATGTTCTCATCAAACATGCTCTTCACAGTGCACATATTGTTTTCTATCTTAACCATGTACCCTTGTTCTTCTAAAAGATCATAACTGAGTATGTTTAATGACACCTCAGGGGTGTATTGAACATCTTGAACAATAATATCTCCATGTTCTGTATTCACCACTGCATCACCCACCCCATAAGAGAACACAAACTTTTTCTGTTTTTCTTCTTTGAAGATCATCTTGAATTTGTATTCAATTCGTTTGAATTGTGTTCTGCTTGGGCAGAGGTGATGTTTATAACCACTGCTAACAAACCATACATCATTCCATGTCTTGTCAGTTGATCCTTGGATCATGTAATCTGCTTCTATGTGAATCTTTTCTGGAAATTGTGCCTCTCCTTCAAGTACTTGTTTGTCTGTCTCTTGTTGCACTTCAATTGCATCAATCCTCTTTCTTTGTTCACATGCCCAATATGCATGTCCTCTCTCTCTACAGATAAAACATCTTGCTTTCTTTTCCTTTTTTGATTTCTTCTCAGTCTGCACCTTTTGATTTTGTGCCTTGTTGGAAGAATTGAAAGCCTGATTTTCTAGTACCTTTTTAACAAGCATTTCTTTTTCCTTTTGGACTAATTCACTTCTTTCTTGCAGTCCATTTGACAAGCCTTGATGGTGTTTCTCTTAACAAGTATCTGCCATTGTAAAATCCTTGGTCAATCTTTTGTGTTGGCCTTTCCCAAGATCTTATTCTTCCTTTGCTCTGATGCCAATGTTAGGCAGGTTTACTGCCAACACTTTGAGATTGATACTTATGATTGTAAATGGTCATTGTTTTCTGTGTATGAGTTTGTGTAATATGCAAATGCAATAAAACAGTAAATGTGGACAAAGGTTTAAAACAACAAAGTAATATATTGATAGACGAATTGATTAATGTTTGATACAATGAATGTACCTATTTATACTCTTCCAAATGTCACCATTCTAATGACAGTTATTAACTAATCATTGTGTCGTTTGGGGGATAACTACCAACTAATATAACTGCCTACATAACTGTCTTTCCATGCAATGGGTCGTTTGGGTTGTCTTATGACCCATACAGATAATTTGACCCATGCAGAATTAAAATACAAACTTAATGTCTTTAAGTAAACTTACATAATAATACTAAGACTATATTACATTTGATCTTAACATAATTATAGGCAACATCTCCCTCTTAATTATTTTAAGATCAAATTTCTTGAGTATGACTTGCTTCCATCTTCCTTCAAACAATGATCTCATAATCACTGCTTCCTTGGCTGCTTGTGCTATGGGCTGCATCTTCTTCATCATTGCCATACACTCTTACACCATAGTTGTTCATTTCTTCCTCTTGTGATCCATCTTCTACTGCTCCTTTCTTCCAGTCCTGTGGGCTTCTTTCTTCTGCAAACTTACTGCATTCTCCCACTTCACTTGTCTTTTCAACACTGGGCACTTTAGCAGTCTCGTGGTATACACATATTAGGTCAATGAACTTTCTATAACAAGCCTTTATGGCTTCACCATCTTTAACAGATAAACCTTGTATGCTTGCAATGCCTTTCCATTTGTCACTCAAAGTGACTGCCACATATCCACCAAAACCATCTACTATCTTGTGTAGACTTAGTAAGTCTATCTCCTTTCCATCTATAACAGGTGGTATCATTTCTATTGCATCATAGTTAAGATGCACTAGATAGAACCACTTAACCAATTCCAAGAACTTCCCACTGAACACCCCCCAATTGTTGTATACAAGGCTATTCTTCTTGAGCAAATTCATAAAAGATAAAAATCTGTTGAATGAATTTACCTTGAGGGCATATAAGGTCCCATTCCAACTGATGTAGTCATTGTCCACATAGTCTTGGGTGTCTTCCTTATTCCAGTTCAGTTCTTCTATTCCTTTAACCAAAGAGCATTCGTCCTTTGAATCTAGGGACTCAAAGTAATTGTCCAAATAACTTTTGTTCTCTCTGATTGGACTCCACTTCTGTTCTTTGTTGCCTGCCTCTTGTTTCTTTTCAGTTTCCACAATGTTCTCATCAAACATGCTCTTCACAGTGCACATATTGTTTTCTATCTTAACCATGTACCCTTGTTCTTCTAAAAGATCATAACTGAGTATGTTTAATGACACCTCAGGGGTGTATTGAACATCTTGAACAATAATATCTCCATGTTCTGTATTCACCACTGCATCACCCACCCCATAAGAGAACACAAACTTTTTCTGTTTTTCTTCTTTGAAGATCATCTTGAATTTGTATTCAATTCGTTTGAATTGTGTTCTGCTTGGGCAGAGATGATGTTTATAACCACTGCTAACAAACCATACATCATTCCATGTCTTGTCAGTTGATCCTTGGATCATGTAATCTGCTTCTATGTGAATCTTTTCTGGAAATTGTGCCTCTCCTTCAAGTACTTGTTTGTCTGTCTCTTGTTGCACTTCAATTGCATCAATCCTCTTTCTTTGTTCACATGCCCAATATGCATGTCCTCTCTCTCTACAGATAAAACATCTTGCTTTCTTTTCCTTTTTTGATTTCTTCTCAGTCTGCACCTTTTGATTTTGTGCCTTGTTGGAAGAATTGAAAGCCTGATTTTCTAGTACCTTTTTAACAAGCATTTCTTTTTCCTTTTGGACTAATTCACTTCTTTCTTGCAGTCCATTTGACAAGCCTTGATGGTGTTTCTCTTAACAAGTATCTGCCATTGTAAAATCCTTGGTCAATCTTTTGTGTTGGCCTTTCCCAAGATCTTATTCTTCCTTTGCTCTGATGCCAATGTTAGGCAGGTTTACTGCCAACACTTTGAGATTGATACTTATGATTGTAAATGGTCATTGTTTTCTGTGTATGAGTTTGTGTAATATGCAAATGCAATAAAACAGTAAATGTGGACAAAGGTTTAAAACAACAAAGTAATATATTGATAGACGAATTGATTAATGTTTGATACAATGAATGTACCTATTTATACCCTTCCAAACGTCACCATTCTAATGACAGTTATTAACTAATCATTGTGTCGTTTGGGGGATAACTACCAACTAATATAACTTCCTACATAACTGTCTTTCCATGCAATGGGTCGTTTGGGTTGTCTTATGACCCATACAGATAATTTGACCCATGCAGAATTAAAATACAAACTTAATGTCTTTAAGTAAACTTACATAATAATACTAAGACTATATTACATTTGATCTTAACATAATTATAGGCAACATAAATGAAAGAGCAATTGAGGTAAAGAAATTGAAGCGAATAAGGATTAAGGGTTTAATGGTCTAAAAATTGTATTTTAAAAAGGTTTTTTTGGGTGAACAATTTTGGAACCTATATACAAAAGCAAAACCAAAAAAGGTACAATGACTTGCTAAAGCACCTTCAAGGCTGCAACAAATAACAAAACAACATTCTAGCAACAAGCTTAACAAATTCAAAACATAACCTAATTCCAAGTGAGATCGACTAGATTCCATTAGTAATTCACCCAAGCTTCAGCATAAGCATTTGTGTAAAATGAACCACAGATCCTACACTAAGCACAAACACCCAACTACCAAAGATTTTCAAGAGCTTGACTACATTTCCAAAAATGTTATTTATACTAGTAGACCTTAAAAGTGCAGTTATCTCCTTCCCTCACACTCCAATATCACTAGATTAGAGCATAATGGCATCATCAAAACTCAAGAATTGTCTATTTCTCCAATGAAAGACTAAAAGGTACATTTCCTACACTAAAGCACCTCTCAATATCATAACTGCATTCATCCACCCTCACAATCATGTTATAAAAAGGACCTCAGATAGTCATCATTAATAACTTTATTCCTTCAATGGGAGTAACTAAAGCACATCTACACTCCCTTTAATCATTATTAGAAACTTTTAAAAACCAAAACTGTAGCTTACATCCTTACAGTAGAGGCTTCTAAAAGTTCTAATAAATGAAAAGGCTTCATTCATGATTTAGATTCCAGCCATGATTCCACAACGAGCACTATAAAGCTAGGACCAAGTAGTCATATATTTCATGACTCACTATTCCTTCTACTTATAGTGCTCAATACTATTTTTCATCCAAACTGTTGGCCCAATTTTACGAATCTTTAATCAATGATATACCAAAATATGAAATAATCTCTATTTTCTATAAAATCTGTCATCATGATTCTGTACAAAGTTTCTATCTATTTATAACAAATGAAAAGGTACATTGTGAACCGTTGTGATGGTTCAAGATATGGCAGTTATGTTTGTAACTGTCATATAACTGTTTGTTAACTGCTATTGGCAGTTATTTCCAGCGAGTTGACTTTTTATGTTGACTTTGACTTTCGTTGACCGGGTCGTTTGTGGGTGTTGACTGGGTTGATTGGGTATTATGATGGGTCGATTGGGATTAACCCAATATTCTCCCCCTTAATCACAATCGCTGCGACGTAGATCTTTAAGTCTTTTGTAGTCGTCTCAAATAACTCCATTTTGCTTCCTTCTGCATTCTCTGCGGTTTCTGCAATCTCTGCTGTTTCTGCAATCTCTGCTGTTTCTGCATTCTCTGCGGTTACTGCAATCTCTGATGTTTCTGCAATCTCTGCTGTTACTGCAATATCTGTTGTTTATTCATTCTCTGCGGTTACTGCAATCTCTACTGTTTATGCAATCACTACGGTTTCTCATTGTATCATTTCTCTTCAGTTATAGTCGCCATAAGTAATGTTGGCTCTAAGTCTTCTTCAATAAAATTGGAATGTTCTCTGACTTGATTCTTGCGTTTATTTTGACATTCATATGCATAATGTCCAAGTTTGTGACATCGGTAGCATGTGACTTGAGATTTGTCTCTTGTATCTTCTTCAAAAGACGCTTGTTCTTCCCTTTTAGATTGATAATTGTTCTTGTCTTGTTCTCGGCCTCGAGACTAGTTAAATCTTCCCTGGTAATACTCTCTAAAAGGTTTTCCTTGTCCTTTATGTCGTGTGAACATCAAATTCTCTTGATTGTTTACTTGTTTATCCTTCTTAAACTTAATCATTTCTTCATAGGTCTTAAGTCTTTCAATTGCTTCTTCCATAGTCATTTCACTTAGGTCGGAGTATTGCTCTATTGATGCAACTATTTGCAGATACCTATCGGGTACAACATTTAATAGTTTCCGTACTAAGGTTTCATCTTCTATGGTGTGTCCTAGACTAGCGGCTTTGTTTACGAGAGTTGTAAGTTTTGTAGCAAAGGTGTGAATTGTCTCGTCTTCCTTCATTTGTAACATCTCAAAATCAGATTTGAGTGTTTGTAGTCTTGCTTGTTGAACTATCTTTTCGCCAACGTGTCTAGTTTTCAAAGCATTCCAAATGTCCTTCGCGGTTTTGTGCTTTGTTATTTGAAGTAATTGTTCCTCGGGTAAGGCTTGATAAAGGAAAGCAATAGCGGTTTTCTCTTTCGTTTTATTGGGTTGAGTCGATTCAGTCGGCTCTATTGTTTCCCATAAACCACTCGCTTCGAGAATGATTTGTATTCGAATTGCCTATAATGAGTAATTCGCGGGCTTTAGGATTGGGCATTGAAATTGGGGTGTACTATTTGTAATATTAGTACTAGGTTCCTTATTTCCACTTCCTTTCGTCATATCTAAAATATATTGACAATAAAAAGTATCTCCAAAAATTCTAACACGAGGTGTGTTGAAAAATATTTTATTTTTCCTTATAGGCTATAAAAATATATAGGACTGGTTTTTAAATCCAAAACTATCCTCGGAGATTATATATTTTAAAAACGAATAATGTAAGGTTAATTCCTCCTTAAATGTTATTTTTAATTATAATAAGCAGCGTTAAAACACTATGTTATTATATCTAAAAAGTGAAGTACTAAATTTGTAAAATAAAGTAACTTTATCAAACAAAATAATATATATCAAAATAAAATATATACTATATAAAAAAATGAAAGAGTGGTATTGTAACTTTTTTTTTAGAACCTGAATGGGTTGATGGTCTAACCCGATGCCTTAAATATAAAAATATCCTTGTGTTGTAGCCCTCTTAAAATAAGCGCCCCTTTTAATATTTATTATCTCTTTTGTGAGATAAAATAAAACGCTCCTTATATTCCTTATATCTCTTATTATTTGAGATAAAAATAAAACAAACGTCTCTTTGGAGACTGTATGTCTCTTCTCCTTTTCTGGGAATGGGATCCGTTTGTCTTCTTCTCCTCTCCTTGATGGTCAATCGTTGGCCTTCCTTTCTTCTAAAGTTTGATGTGTTCTTCGCGAGCACAAATTGATCCCACAAAATGAAACCTAAGGTTTTGATGAATTGGGGGTTTTCAATATCCGTGAGAGATTAAACGATTGGAGATGGGATTGAGTCGATTGGTGACTCAAATAAAGTTATGGGCTCGATTCCTTGAATGAACAGGTGTGTTTGTTCTGATTTGTGAATCGTATATTTCTGCCCTAATTTGATGACTTCTATGTTATCCTCTCGATGTTTGGTTCTTTGTTTCTGAATCGGTTTGATGTTCCCAGTGATGTTTTTTTTCTTCTTCTCTCGGTAAAAAAATGGAAAAGGAAAAAGATTTGAAAATCGATTGAAAAAACGCCTTTTTCTTAGTTGCCGGTAACTATTTTATGAGGCGGCTAGGAATTAAGGGTGGTTTTCCGAATAAAAAATGATTGTATTGATTTGATTTTTGGTTCGAATGTTAAGTTTGCAGAAAAAAATATACCGAGTCTTCTAGAAATTTTGTTCTTCGATTCAGGGCAAATTAGAACCCTTGGTATATGATGATTTTGGCTCTGATACCAATTGTTGGCCCAATTTTACGAATCTTTAATCAATGATATACCAAAATATGAAATAATCTCTATTTTTTATAAAATCTATCATCATGATTCTGTACAAAGTTCCTATCTATTTATAACAAATGAAAAGGTACATTGTGAACCATTGTGATGGTTCAAGATATGGCAGTTATGTTTGTAACTGTTTGTTAACTGCTATTGGCAGTTATTTCCAGCGAGTTGACTTTTTTATGTTGACTTTGACTTTCGTTGACCGGGTCGTTTGTGGGTGTTGACTGGGTCGATTGGGTATTATGATGGGTCGATTGGGATTAACCCAATACAAACAACCTTGAACACTGGAATCATGCTTATCATCCCACACTTCCATTATCAAATCATTCTTATCACCGGTCTTCATGTTAACTTTCCAAATCCTACTCATTTTCTCCACTTGACTAGACTTTTTCACATTAAGACTAGAAAGTTTAAATCTTCAGGTACTGATAATCATAGTTAGCATCTCTTTCCAGCTTCTTTTCTCAGATGATAACATTCTTTTGTTCCTCTCTTGCCATATGAAATATACACAAGCAGCCAACACTAGCCTTCGTAAAATACTCATGACTGTCTGTTGGCTTAATCTCGTCCCAAAGTGAAGTAAAAGGGCTTACATGTACATTACGAAAGACACAAGGACCAAATAGGTTTATATTAAACCTAATAACCATTAAACGGTTATTTTGTGTGTGAATCGACACAAACCAAACATCACACCATTTGGGGGAGGGCTATAGGCACGATGGTGTCATTTCAAATAGTATAAATAGGCTTAGATGATTTCGGTTAGAATATCTCATAATTGTACAAATACATTGAAACCAAATACGTTTTATAATAGAAGTCGTTTTGATTATTGTTTTGTTATACTTATTTGTTTGAGTGTTTAAAACCCCGCTGGGCAACAAATTGGCATCAGAGCCTGTTTTGTTTTGCGACACAAGATCGAAGAAGTTGGGGTCAAAAGGTTTTTTGCGTATAAACGGGGGGAACCAAAAAAAAACGCAGCAGTCTTGCTGTTTGGTTCAGGCAGAAACAAGGAAGGAACAAGTGTTCCTTGGCGAAGAGAATAAGGGCAAAAAAGGTGTTGGTGTTTCTTGTTTTTCGTTGTGCTGATTCGAAGAAACAAGTGTAGAAAAAGAAGAAACATTTTTTTTGGTGTTACTGATTTCGAAAAAGAAAACAAAAGGAGAACATTTTTTTCTGGTTCGAAAAAAAAAGGAAGACACCAAGGGGAGTGTTTGGTTGATTGTACAAAGGAAAAAGAGAACACATTCGGGTGTTCCTACCGGTTAGAAAAATCATATCGCGGAGGAATCGTCAAATTCGGGTTTTATATTCCAAACTAAAATCAGAATTTATTTTTTTAGTCTAATTAGATATAGTTAAGATTAGAATTTATTTTTTGATCCCTAGTTGAATTATAGGATTTCCCAGATTCCTACTATATATTCCCTATTAGAGTTAGGAATAGTTTCTAGACATAATGACTAGAGACACAAACAAGGAAATTGTAATTCACAAAGAGGTTACATCGTTTTCCCAATTTCAATGTCCCGTTTTAAAACCTACAAATTATACAGTATGGGCTCTTCGTATAAAAACCATTCTAAAAGCAAATGGGCTGTGGGAATTAATAGAACCTAAGGGTAATGAAGAACTCGATACAAAAAAAGATATGACTACAACTGCATATATGTACCAGGCATTACCAGAGGATATGATTTTACAAGTAGCTAGTTGTAAAAGTGCGAAAGAAATTTGGGAAGCACTACAAACTAGGCACATAGGTGTAGCTGGAGTGCAAAAGGCACGGATACAAACTCTCAAAACTGAATTTGAGATGTTGAAAATGAAAGAAGATGATAGTATTGACGCTTTCTTAGCAAAACTCAATAGTATTGTCACAAGGGCTAGTGGCTTAGGATCAACCTTTGATCAACAAACCTTAGTACGAAAACTATTAAGTTCTGTACCCAAAAGGTTTATACAAATCGTGGCAGCCATAGAACAGTTTTCTGATCTAGAAAACACAACCCTAAATGAGACAATTGGAAGGCTAAAAACCTTGGAGGAAAGAGTAAAACTCTTTGATGGAAACCCTAGTGACAATCAGGACAAACTTCTGTTCACAAATTATGACAGTAGTAAAAGTCATAAGAATGGTAGAAAAGAGAAGTTTAGATCATCTGAAGATAACCAAGATGGAAAAACCAAGCAATACAACAATGATAGGAAAACTTCACATAAGTTCAAGAAAAATAATTTTCAGAAAAGGGACTTAAGTAAAGTAAAGTGTTACAACTGTAATAAGCTTGGACATTTTAAGAGAAACTGCAAAGAAAAGAATAAGAGACAAGAGCAATCCAATTTGGTTCAAGAAGATGTGGAACCAACACTCTTGATGGTAGTTGAAGGAAAAGGAGATGAGGGAGAGAAAATCTTCTTAAATGAAAAGGAGATTGAACCCAAGAAATACATAAGTTCAGATAAAAGCTTATGGTACTTAGATAATGGTGCTAGCAACCATATGACCGGAGTTAGGACACACTTTAAAGAAATACATGAGAAAATTTCTGGAAGAGTCCGTTTTGGTGATGGGTCATATGTAGAGATTAAGGGTAAAGGTTCCATATTGTTGGAATGTAAAAACAAGGAACAAAAGGTGATTCCTAGTGTTTATTACATTCCCAGTTTAAAAAGCAATATATTGAGCCTAGGATAATTAACAGAGAATGGATGTAAGATCATTATGCAAAACAACATTTTATTGCTATATGGTAAGGATCAAAAACTCCTCGTGAGAGTTGAGAGATCAATAAACAGACTTTACAAGATTAACTTGAATGTTGGTATGCCTATGTGTTTATTGGCTAATTTAGAAAACCATGCATGGATCTGTAATGCTAGGTTGGGTCATTTGAATTTCGATTCTATCAAACAAATTACTCGGAAGAAATTAGTGGAAGGGATACCCAAGATTAATCACAATAATCAAGTATGCAATGCATGCTTACTAGGAAAGCACAGTAGAGCTCCGTTTCCAAACCAAACAAATACTAAGTCTTTAGAACCTTTAAACTTAGTATTTGGAGATTTATGTGGACCTATTTCCCCAGAAACTAAATCAGGAAAGAAGTACATGTTTTTGCTAGTAGACGATTGTACTAGATACATGTGGGTATACATCTTAAAGTTAAAGGATGAGGCGTTTGAGACCTTTAAAAAATTTAAGTTAAAGGTGGAAAATGAGGTCGGGAAAAAGTTAAAGGCATTTAGAACAGATAGAGGAGGTGAATTCACATCAAAAGAATTCACAAGCTATTGTAAAGAGAATGACATACTTAGGCAACTTACAGCACCATACTCTCCACAAAAAAATGGTATTGTAGAGAGAAGGAATAGGTCTGTAATGAGCACAACAAGAAGTATGTTAAAGGCTATGCATATGCCACAAAAGTTTTGGGCTGAAGCAATTAGGCATGCTATATATATCTTAAATAGAATGCCTACAAAAGCTCTGAAGGATTCTACTCCTTATGAAACATTAAAGGGTAGAAAACCAAACCTGAAACACCTTAGATTTTTTGGATGCAAAGCATATGCAAAGGTAACAAAACCACATCTAAATAAATTAGATGATAGAAGCAAGGAATTGGTTTACCTAGGAAGTGAACCAGGATCAAAGACTTATCGATTATTTGATCCTGTAAGTAAGGTTATGATTGTAAGTAGAGATGTAAAGTTCAAAGAGAATGAAGGATGGGATTGGAAAGGTTATTTGGATAATCCCAATCCAACTGAACCAGAATGGACGGATTTCATTATAAATGAAAACCAAACATCAAGTATCATTGATGTAGAGAGCACTCAAAATTCAGGAGAAAATGATGAAGATAGTGCTCCAAGTCCCATACAAAATACTACTCATAGTGTATCTGATGATGAGATTGAACAAATGGACAATCCATCAACACCTTCACCATAGGTCTATGAGCCAAACTCAAAAGAATCTACTAGACACACATCATCTATAGCAAGACCATATGATCATACTCCCATTCAGGGATATAGAAACCTATCTAACATATATGATCGTGCACGAAGAGTGCAAACTGATGAAGTAATGCTATTAGAGGAAGAACATAGAAATTATAAGGAAGCTGCACAAGATAAGAAGTGGATTGAGGCAATGTAGATAGAAATTGACTCAATCAACAAAAACAAGACATGGAAGCTAGCCACCCTACCAGACAATCATAAAGCTATTGGTCTAAAATGGGTATTTAAGACTAAATGAGATGCAGATGGAAGAATTATAAAACACAAGGTTCGTTTAGTGGCAAAAGGATACGTACAAGAGCATGGAATAGACTACGACGAAGTCTTTGCTCCTGTAGCAAGAATGGAAACTATTAGGCTAATTCTTGCATTAGCAGCTTATCATGGATGGGAAGTTCACCATTTAGATGTAAAATCAACATTTTTACATGGCGAACTTAAAGAAGAAGTATATGTTGCACAACCAAAAGGTTTCAAGAAACCAGGAAATGAAAATAAATTGTATAAACTTGATAAGGCACTTTATGGATTGAAGCAAGCACCACGTGCTTGGAACACGAAGTTAGATCAAACCTTGAAATCACTAGGTTTCAAGAAATGCACATTAGAACAAGCAATCTACACGAGAGTAAGCAACGACTCTATGTTGTTTGTTGGAGTTTATGTGGATGATCTAATAATTACCGGAAGTAACAAGAAAGACCTTCAAGAGTTTAAGTCACAAATGGAAGAAAATTTGAGATGAGTGACTTAGGATTATTAGCTTACTACTTGGGAATAGAGGTTATCCAAACAGAGGGTGAAATCTCAATAAAGCAATCAGGATATGCCAACAAGATTCTTAAAGACGCAAGAATGGAAGATTACAATGAAACCAAGATTCCCATTGACCCAGGAACAAAGCTAGTAAAAACGGAAGGAGGAGAACTAGTTGATGCTACAAAATATAGAAGTCTAATTGGATATTTGAGGTACTTACTTCATACAAGGCCAGACCTTAGTTACTCAGCTGGCTTATTAAGCCGGTTCATGCAAGAACCAAAGGAGCAACACATGAAGGAAATTAAACAAGTGTTACGTTATATCAAAGGTACTTTAAAATTTGGTATAACTTACCACAAGACAGGAGGATGCAAGTTACTTGGATATAGTGATAGCAGTTATGGTATCAACATAGAAGAAGGAAAAGGAACAACAAGGATCGTATTTTACTTCGGGAACTCACCTATAAGCTGGGTTTCTCAAAAACAACCTACGGTTGCATTATCATCATGTGAGTCAGAGTTTATGGCAGCAACATCAGTAGCTTGTCAAGCAGTATGGCTACAAAGACTATTAAATGCATTAACAGGCTGGGAAGAAGGAAAGATTACAATCAAAGTCGACAACAAATCGGCTATAGCACTTATGAAGAACCCCGTGTTTCATGGCAGAAGCAAACACATTGATATACGCTACCACTTAATCAGAGAATGTGTTGAAAAGAATCAGATCGAAGTCGAGCACGTAAGTGGAGACTTACAAAAGGCGGACATACTTACCAAGTCATTGGCAAGGACAAAGTTCGCAGAAATGAGAGAGCTGTTAAGCGTAAAAGATCTGAAAGGATTAGGTACGAAATATGGGGGTGAATGTTGGCTTAATCTCGTCCCAAAGTGAAGTAAAAGGGCCTACATGTACATTACGAAAGACACAAGGACCAAATAGGTTTATATTAAACCTAATAACCATTAAACGGTTATTTTGTGTGTGAATCGACACAAACCAAACATTTCACCATTTGGGGGAAGGCTACAGGCACGATGGTGTCGTTTCAAATAGTATAAATAGGCTTAGATGATTTCAGTTAGAATATCTCAGAATTGTACAAATACATTGAAACCAAATACGTTTTATAATACAAGTCGTTTTGATTATTGTTTTGTTATACTTATTTGTTTGAGTGTTTAAAACCCCGCTGGGCAACATTGTCTTGTTACTAGGTAGCAACATATATTTCTTTATAATCTCTTCCTATTTGTCTGGCTACTATTCTGTTGCATTCTGTCTTGCATTTCCTTCAAAATTTTCAGAGTGACAACACATGCAAAAAATAAATGTCCATGTGAGTCAGGGCACAACCCACATAGGAAACAAGAAGCATTTTTACCAGGGTACCAACTCAACCGTCTATCTTGAGTAGTCAGTCTCCCCTTTATTGCTAACCCTATAATAAAGGAGTGTTTGGGAATACTTTGATAATACCAAAAAAGCTCATAACATGGCACTTTCTATTCATGTCTTCTTATATCATACCAAGCTCTATTAACAGAGAACTTCACATACCTTTCATAATTGGTAATCTACAAAGCATTACCGTTACACTTCTCATCAATGACTGGAATAAGGACCGTTTGAGTAATAGGATATTCACTGTTCCATCCATCAGGCCACTCCCAAATATCTTGGTATATCAACTCTTTAACTTTTGCATTGCCTAATCCAGTTTGATTTATGGCTTCTTTGGAATATGCCTACTTAGAGGTCCTTGATACCACCTTTTATCATGCCATAGGAAAATATTCTTACCATTTCCTACTCTGCACAGAAGATCTCTTTTAGTATCTCGGAGTGCAAGTATTTGTTTCAATCCACAACTTATTTATGATGGAAAACGTAGGGTAAATTTAAAAAAATTACTTTAAGAAATAACAGTAAAACAAAATAAGCAGCGAAAGATAAAATCCCTTTCAAACCTTTTCCATATAAGTGATCCATATACAATGTATGACTAATCAGGAAAGAAACAACAACAACAATTGTGTACCTTGTTTGCAGTGGGAGATCAATGCGAACTTGTAAGATCTAAGTATAAGACCTTATCACGGTTAATGCGCACTAACACTCAAACGGTCACAACATCGTGCTAGTGGTTGATCCAAGTGAACAACAAATCAACAATCTAATTGCAAAAACCAAACACACGAATGTGTTTGGTGTTCTTCTTTGCTCGAGAGAAACACACACAAGGGGAGTGGTGAATTGGGGGTTTGGTGTAACTCTTTTGAAACCCTAATTATCTCTTTGTATTTATAGGTCTCTTAAGAGATAATTACCATATTTAAAAACAATAAAATATCTACAAATAAAAAGAGATAATTATTATATTTAAAAGATATTATATTATCTAATAATATAATTATCTTCATAAATAAGTTATTAACCAAGCCTAAGCCCGACATAAACCCCCAGGGGCGGCCGGACTATGTAAGCCCAAACGGGCTTCCAATTTAGTTCTTGGATTAAGAACATTACTTCTTAGATAGTCTAACTGATTTAGCCCAACGTAGTTTCGTAATAATTAGATCATTTTTATATTTACAATAGATATATAAAGTTTTAATCTTACGTTATTGTGTGTGACCCCATGATAACATATTAATGGCAGTATTTAATTGTGTTATATCATGCACATATTCCTACAAACTCCCATTTGGGCATGTGTATAACTTACAGTAATTAAATACCAACAGGTAGCCATCTAGCAACATAATTCTCTCTGCCTCACAAAAATACACGACTTGTCCGTCCGTTGATAGAACAAAACAACAGATCATTAACCCTTAATGATATTATGATTTGAGCAATATTCATGTTCCATTTGTTTCTGATACATGTTAATTTGAGACATGGGTTAAGGAATCTCATATAACTAACATATGTTTCTCGATCTGAAATTAATGATATTACTAAAGTAAGTTACAATGACAGTTTAACCTCTACTTCAGTCACGATCGTGTTAATATTAGTCAACTCATCGAGTGACCAACAGTTGTATCATGCTCTCATAAAAGGAAAAAAATCCTTTTGCCTATATTCACTTTATAATACATAATTCATAAGACATGAAACATCCCGGGATAATCTCGAGTTACCAAGACGTTGGAGATGAATCAAAGTTTGCTCACCATGTATTAAAAAAGTGCCATATATCAAAAGTCTAAGGACACTTAAGAATATAAATCATAAACATGTCTCACTATTTGACAAACATCCATGTAGTGACATCTCATATGGGTCTTCCAATATTCATCCCTATGAATACATATGAAGTTTTGCCCCCAACAAGTAAATTATTTGTATAGGAACAAATAAACACCAATACCTTCATATTAATCTTAACTTATACCGTGCCCAAATAATATAATCGACTATGGAGTTTAGAACAATCATATTCATGGTTGAAACGTGCAAATATAGAACACAATAACATAAAGGAATAAATACTTTATAAAAATAGCAACAATTCCAATATCCAAATACATGTAAACTTATGACAATTCTAAATCAACATAATGAAACCCCGTTCCATTAGCATATAACTCATGCTTATCACGCGGTAATGCTTTCGTTAGTGGGTCAACAACATTGTCATCAATATGGACTTTAATGACTTTAATATCATTCCTTTCAACTAGTTCATCAGTACAACCTTGCATATTACATAGCCCATAAGATGTGCGGCGTAACCAACCATAAAAAGAAGGTTATGCCATATGGAATGATTTTAACACGAATCTATTGATTTATAAAATAAAGTAACCCCCACCTCCTTGATTAGTGATACATATGATATGATCGGGTCATGGAATGAATAAGCATTAAAAAATCTAAAGGAAAACATGCCCATACATCTTCCTCATTGATGAGGTGTAATTTCATACGCTTTTAAGGTGTCATTTAGCCTATAAACTCGTATACATTTGACCATTTTTTGCCGTAAATCGTTTCTATTTGAGTTTTAGGTACTTGAGATGTAAATGATGGGAAACGAACATGTTTCGAGCTCGATTGGATGACAACACGAAAGAAACGGAAAAAAAAGAAAAAACCGTCACGAGAAGGCCTCGTAACGGCGTCATAGCCATAACATGATGCCGTCACCTAGGTGTGCTAACGTTACAGGCTCTGGAGACGGCCTACTAATGATGCCGTTAGGACCAAAATTATAAAGGCTAACGCTATCACAACCTCAATGTGACGACTCACAAATATGTCGGTTCAATATCGAAACCTTAAAAGACGGTTAGTTAATGGCGTCACAATCCCTAAGTGACGTCGTTACAAATGTAAAACTATATATATCTTTGCAATGTTTTCATTAAGTGTATCCAACTTTGGAGGATCAAACCCTAGATAAATTTCACAGCTTTTTGTAGGCATTTAGGCTATTGAAGACCTCATGTTTTGTTAAAGTTAAATTATATAATTAATCATTCAACCATGTCTATGTGTTATTATTTTATTTATTTGTTTGTTTCTCTTTTCATTACCATGTTAGGCTATATTAATTAGTATTTGCTTAGGATTGCATGAAATCTAGTTATTGATTGTTATGTTATCGTATCTTGTTTAATGGTGTGTGCGTTAGGAGTTGGAAAACTGCCTATGGAAAACTATACTAGCTTGAACGTCTACTAAAACGTGACTAGTTGATAACTTATGTCTTAGGTTGGTTAATTTGAGGCGAGTATTTATTACGTAGGTTAGTTATTGGGTGAGCTTGACAGATCAGATAGGCGACGTTCACTTAGGCTAATCTATAGACGTGGGACTGACCATACCACAATCGGTAATTAGGATTACTCCATATTACATTAGACAAGGAAGTGACAATTCAACAACACAATAAGATATAATTAGGGAGTAGTGTCATTCTAACTAAATACGTTTTTCCTCTTATAAGAAGTTCACTAATTTACATTTTTTTGTCATTAGTTTAATTTAGTAGTTTAAAACCAACCTCTTCCAATACCCAAGATTTTACTTACTTTTCAAATAAAAACATAAAAAGAGCAAAAATAATCTTCCCTCAACACTTAGACTCACTTCATCATACACTTCGAACCTACCTCACTATTCTCTTATAGAACGATCAATCCCCCATGTTTTGTCTATACTACACTATAACATGTTTTGTCTATACTACACTATAACGGTTAGGTACTTTGCTTAGAAGGATTGTAAAACTTAATGGTTTTACAAAATTCTACATCACTCATCCGATATCACACCAAGCCTAATTTCATCCAGTGTTGAACACGAAGAATATGTTGGTGAAGGATCTAGCCAACATCAAAGACATAATTGGGAGCTATTTCCCAAGTCATATCTTGCAAGCTTACGTGAGATACAAATATCACCTATGAAATCCCAAATGTCATTAGGGATGAAGCTGCGGAAAGCTAGAAGGGGGGGGGGGTTGAATAGTTTTACCAATTAAAACTTCCTTTTAATCTATTTAGATTGACTTATATCAATCTATTTGGTTTTGTGTGTTGGATGTTGATAAGCAAGCATATAGAAGATATGTAATGAAAGAAAAGAGTAAGAAGCACAAAACCACAACGCAAGTATTTATAGTGGTTCGGCTACAAGGTCACCTTCCTTGCCCTACTCCACTCCCCGAGTCACCTACTCAAGAGTTCGTAATCACTACACCAAGCTCCTTATGGCGGAGAAGCCTACTCAACGTCGCCTACTCTTTTTCCGGTACTAGGCTAACCACCGGGTTCTTTCACACCAAGGTGAACCACTCCTACACAACGTCGCCTACCCTTTATAAGGTACTAGGCTAAGTACCTAGTTCTTTCACACCTTAGGTGAACTACACCTTCACAACATCGCCTACCCTTTATTAGGTACTAGGCTAAGCACCTAGTTCCATTGCAATGGAGGAACTACTACCACACTACACCAACGACTAATCCCAAAGGAGATCTACTCCTTTACAACATCATCAAGGATATCAATATCCTTGGATCCTATACTAGTCTATCTTGTACACCGAAACACACCATATCAATTGTACATCTAAGGCACCTATCACTAATGCCTTTGACTAGATCTACAAGACACCTTTCACTAATATCTTGTGTCTTCACTTCTAAGCACCTTTCACTAGTGCTTCCTTGTCTTGACTTTTAAGCACCTTTCACTAATGCTTCTTTGTCTTTGACTTCTAAGCACCTACCACAAGTGCTTATCCTATGGACGATAGATACCCTTCACTAATATCTTTGTCTTGACACTTGAGACATCTTTCACTAATGTCTTCAACACTACACTTCTTTGAAGAAAGAAAGGAATCATCAACAAGAGGACTTCAGTAGCCTTGATGATGAGGAAGCATAGCAACTCATGGACTTGAGCTTGCTTGACTTCAAAGGTGGTGATCTTGCCTTTAAGAGGAACCTAAAAGATCACACAAAAACAAAACTACAAACATAGATCTCTTGGATCTAAGGTTAGTGAGATCTAACTCAGGGGAGAAAGTGTGTTAGAAAGAGGATTGAAAGGGGTGAGTAATAATGAAGAAATGGCTCACTATTTATAGGCAAATTTCCTCACTGTTCCCACGGATCCCACGGATCCCTTCCACTTGGGATCTGGCTAGCACTAAGCTAGGGATCCGTGGAACGCTCCTCTTTACCCATGGGTATTTTTGGTTATGGGTCATGGGTCATGGGTTATGGATTGATCCATGGTTTTCTTTCTAGATACAATGTACCTTAAGGATACATTGAACTTGTATAAGTGGTATATATAAAACCATAGGTTATGGGTCAAAACCATTTGCCAGTTTTTATCTATTTAGTATATACTTGTTTTTTACCCATTTTAGTATATACTTGTTTTTACCCATTTTAGTATACTTAGCTTAAGTATGTGTTAACTCAATATGTAAACACTAGTTGTTGTACATATATATCTAGATTATAAAATCACTTATACTTGTTTTAGTGTTTTATGTGAAAATGTGAATGTGTTAGAAAACTATTAGTTCAAACCATTTACGTATTTTATTTGTTTCGTTAATATGATTTTACTTTTGTTATCGACAAAACATTAGAAGATCGTAAAATATAAATAAACGTTTTTACGGCTTATTTGTATTAACAATCTCCCCCTTTTTGTTGATGACAAAACATAAAATTATTTTAAAGAAAAGCTAAAATTCGTAAACGTTTGAATTTGTAGTTTTTACTTTCTTCTCCCCCTTTTTGTCGAAACAAAAAGTGTTTGAAGAAAAGCAACACATTGTTTTAAAGAAAAACATGTGAAAAAAATAAAAAATAAAGAGCAAGTAACGGGAATAGATCTCGTCTTACTCCCCCTTGACGAGTCCATCCCTATGTAAGGGCGTCAAGAAAGTAATTCTAATCTAGATCATTTGCAACTAAGTTTGCAAAGGATTTCTTCTAAAAAAAAAAATGAGTGTGCTCCCCCTAGATGATTGCAACTTTGCAATGGGAAGTTATGAAAAATAAATCTAGTATTGCAAGTAATTTGCAATGTATTGCTTTGACATAAAGCTTCCCCTAGCTTTAGGATGTCAAAGTCTTCATGTGTGAATTAAGATACTACAATACAAAGGTTAGAAAGCAAGTATAATTCACAATTTCCTGCAAATGTGATGCTAGTTAGTAGGAGAGAATTTTTTTTCCTGTCTTCACGGATCCTCCGGTTTCCTCCTAGTAGGGATCCGTCTAGGCTATTCTAAGGGATCCGTATCAACTGATCAAATTCAGCAAGGGTGAAATAACAAATAATGTTATCACATAAATGAGATATGAAAACAAAGTAATCATATGCTCAACGAATTAACAAGTAGCATGTAATTCCATTTAACAAAACAAGAGTTATGATATACATGACTCAAAAATTAGAAAATAGACAATACATAACTAGGAATTTCTTAGACCAACTAACGCTTGAAGCTTAGACATCACTATAATCTTCTAGCTCAAGTTATGTTTAGGTTTAATCTCGTCGAAACGTTCGAGGAGATGATAGAACATGAAACGTTGGTCTTCTCGTACTTCATGTATCAAACTTTCAACATGTTGACAATGATAGCAATCTTTGTCATGGCTAGGTAGTGGTGGTGGATGAAATGAAGTGGCTTGATTGAAAGGATCAATTGAAGTGGTTTGAGGAGCCTCGAATGATGGAGGGATTGGTGGAGGTCTATTTAGGAATGGTTCGATCAAGAATGATGATGGTGGTAAAGATGTGTCAACTTCCATAAGGTCGGGTGGTTGACTTTGATGATTTCTTATAATCCAAATGGGATTATATGATGGAAACGGCGAAAAGGAAGCCGGAGCAAGTGTTGACTCAACACCTTGATTTTGAATCATTGTTCCTCCTAATGAGGAGAATGTTGTCGGCGGAAGCGGATGAGACGGCCTTGGTGGCAAGTCCTCTAAATTGTAGAGGTGAGGTGATGATTGTGGGGATGTAAAAGAGATAGCTCTAGGAACCAAAGGTGATGGTTAGTGGAGATTATATTGTTTGGCCTAGGAGGTATGGTTGTGTTTGGTATAGGTAGTTTTGTGGGTACTATCCTTTTAGGAATTGGTTTGATTGGATGATGAAGGTTTGTTGATTTGACCGGAGATGATTCGGTTGAAGAGATTTCGTTTACAACACGAGCCCTTTTGATGGGTGGTTCTTTGGTGGATAGGTTGTTACTTGGGGTTTTTCTCATGATGAGATGATTTGAAGAGATTGCAAAGGCTGAAAGTTAGAATGAGAGTGATGACTATGGAGGTCCTAACAAGGTGGTTTATAAACCAAAAGATTTGGAAAGTGCATTTAAGCTCCAAGCCACTAAGATTCATTGGAATGTGATGATTAGCATGCACAAGAGTCAACTACAGAGGTTGTGCTGTTCTAGGAACTCATTTAAGATGAGATTGAGTGTTTGAGTTGAAATGATTTGTTTTAGTAAGATTTGTCATAAACTGTCATCCGGATCCCACGGTTCCCTTCTCAGAGGGATCCGTCTAGGCTAGTTCTAGGGATCCAGCGTTCAGCAGTTTATGAAAGAGTGGAAATGATGTTTCTAAGATCCTAGACCTACATCACCTTGAGTGTTTCAGTTCTCCTAAGTGTTTTAAATGAAGGGGTGCTTAAGTGTTTGAAGGCAATGAGTGGTGTAGCTAATGATTGTTATATATGGAAGGATTTGGAACTTTCAACAAGTACCAATGGATGAGCAAGGATGACATTAAAGATGTCAATTGAAGTTAAATGAAACTAAATGATCCTAGAGATCAGGTTGTGTCTTAGGATTATGTTTTGGAAAATATCCTAATGGTTATGAGATGGGAAAAACTAGGATTTGATCAACTTTGATCAATTTTGAGGTGAGATTGATTAATGATCAATATTGTCATAATCGAAGAACTTCTAACCTAGTTGTGAGAGATCATATAAGAAGAATTAAGTGTGAGTTTTGGGAGCGGAGGAGTGAAGGATTGAAATGGTAGATCTAACAAAGCCTTAGAATGTGATCTATTTGAGTTGGAAAGAGTAGGAAAGGTCAACCTATCTTGATAAAGTCTTAATCAATCTTAAGACACTATGTTTAGCTTAGTGTGAGGTGTTCTAAGGGATGTGTTTGACATATAATGCTTGCAATTGCATTGTCTATTTTGCCGGATCCCACGGTTCCCTAGAAGTAGGGATCCGTTTAGTACAACATTTGGGATCCGTCTATCTGTTAGACAGAACCTTTACTAAAGGTATGCAATGATCTTTGACAATGCATTATATTCCAAGTTTTGTTTAAGTGAGTTCTAAAACTAGGAAATCAAATGTAAGATGTTTTATTTCATGGAAGAGATAGGATTACAGAGTAGAATTGATCCTATTTGACTATTCTAGGTTCCTTGAGTGTCTTCATGTAACAATTCGCATTTTCGGGTCACTATTCATTTTTACTATTCATCATATTTTTTGTCATTATTTAAACTCAAACTTTTTTTTCCGAAAATTACTATTCACGAGTTACTATTCACCGTAATTTTTAATATTTACTAATTTCGCATAAATTAAACAAGTAAATACTTTTACACAATTTTCATGCATAAACAATGTACTCTGTACTCATAATGTATAAATATCTAGTTACTATTTATAAATATCTAGATATTTTTAAAAATATCTAAACACTATTCATCAAAATATCTAAACACTATTCATCAAAATATCTAGATATTATCAGATGTTTTCCCAATAAATAGAAAGAAAACTAGTTCATTTTATTTCACAGAAAAACACACATTTCCCCCTCCTCCTTGATGTCGCCACCCTCCATACTTGATTTTCAGGCTCCGAGTTATACACATAAGTTGAAGGCATAAGTATTCTCTACGTAAAAATTTAGTTTATTTTGTATTTCCGCGGTTGGATTAAGAGCTACACAATGGTGGGATGGAGCTGTGGGTCCCAGGAAATTCTCAAAACTTTTGCAAGAATAGATCGGGCAATATAAAGATGGGTTTTTGTTTTTGAAGCTATTGAGATAGTCATGGGGTAGATATGAGGTGATTTAGAGGTTTTTATAGTTTAGAAAATGGATTTTTGAATTTAGATGCCGAAGCGCTGCCCAATTTTCTAGTATCATTAATCAGTTATTATCAGGTGAGTTCGTAGCCCCACTTTTACTCGTTTAATTGTTTTACAAACTCTTTAGGGGAGATACATGCTTAACTACTTGCTTTTACAGATACAAATATTCAAAACATTTACACTTTTATGCTACGCTATACTTTTTATACTTCAAAACAAAATACTTGATTGCATATATACATGATTATGATTTACCTATTTGCGTTATTCTTGACTACATTATACTTATTTGCATTATTCAATTTAGTGGCTCCAAATTAAGTTGTTGGATGACCATTAATCTAGTGGCTCCAAATTAAGTTGTTGGAAGGCTATTAAATTAGATACATACGCAAGTGGCTCCAAATTAAGTTGTTGGATAACCATTAATTTAGTGGCTCTAAATTAAGTTGTTGGAAGGCTATTAAATTAGATACATACGCAAGTGGCTCCAAATTAAGTTGTGGAATGACCATTAATTTAGTGGCTCCAAATTAAGTTGTTGGAAGGCTATTAAATTAGATACATCCCAAATTAAGTTGTTGGAAGACCCTTGTGGTGACATATATACTTTTTATTACTATGATACATACATACATGATTGTGCAAACTATATTTTGGCAGTGGGTTGTGAACACACAGGTTGCAAGTTTTGTATGGGCGGAACTTGGAACTGAGTGGATTTACAATGCCTTTGTTGTGTTAACATTCTTTCAAGGCTTTACACGTTAAACAAACTCTATGAACTCACCAACCATTGTGTTGACACTTTTTAGCATGTTTATCTCAGGTAATAAGGAGATAGATGTTGCATGGAACTTAGAGTCGTACGACATATTTTGGAGACTTACACTTTTATCATATACCGTTCGAAACATTTTGTAAACATTTATATATTATACTTTGGGACCTCATTGTTTGTAACTCTGATTTCATTAATCGAATGGTAACTTTTCAAAACGTCTCATTTAGAGGTCGTTTCTATAACTTGTACTTTGTATTATGAAGTAGCACCTCACTGACACAGTCTTCCGCTGCGGTATTTTGGGGGTGTTACACTTCACTAGGAGGATCATTATGTGATTGATGGGTATTGGTGGAATCATGAATGAAGAAAGTCTTCATGAGAGATATGTTTAGCGGTTCCATCATCTTGTTCACAAGTACGTACAATGGACTTTGAAATTGAGGATGGAAGTGCATAACATTGTGATAGAGGCGTGTCAAGAACATTCCATAAGGGATGAGTTTATTCTTAGAGCCTTGAAGATTTGCAATTCGCCTTGCGAAGAAGTAGGCGAGATTGTATGGTTGTTGTGTTAGCAAACAGTACAACATGTGAGCACAACAAGCGAGAAGAATATCTCGATTTCCCCTAAGACTCCAAACATTTTCACGTAGAATGAGAGCAACAGGCTTATACTCTTCTCGGATATACCGTGTATGGATAATGTTTGGATTGGAGTAATATGGTCAAGGTTTGCATATCATGCGCGTTAAATCTTCCGGATAGGGTATGTGTGAACAATATGGACTATTTTCTTCACGAAAGTTGAAGAGAGAATCAAGAGACCAATCTTCGGTGAAGGCACATTGTCCATGGTTTGGAATTCGGAGGATGTGAGCAAGATGCCCAAGGCTTAAAGTGAATTTTTGGTTTTTGATATAAAACCAAAGAGATAGAGAGCGATCCTCGTTACGAACGAGTTCGACTTGATGGAAGAATTCCATTATGAACCTTGGACATATCTTCTCGTTGATTTCAAGAAGACATTCTAGTCCTATGGCTCGGAAGGAGGTATTGATACCTTCTTCGAATTGTAGAGAGGTGTCTACAATACGTCCTTCATGGAAGTGACGGTTTTCGAGATTATTGAACCCACGGACATGATTGCCAGGTGTGTTGGGCTCAAGGGATATGTTCGGGGTGTAGACGCTAGTGAGTGAAAAATCAAACTCGTATTCATGCGTCATAGTTGAACCTATAGAAGTGATGGGTTAATAAGGGAAGACGTTTATGGTCAACCTATAATAATCTAACGTTTTTACTAGATATTCTATTAACAATTAGTATTTAGCTAACTCATGGTTTTGAAACTCTAGTGGATTATTACTTTTAGAAAGATAGTGGTTTTTAATCTTGCATGAAAACTGTTTTCCAGTAGGACGGATCCCACGGTTCCTTTTCAAAAGGGATCCGGCTAGTGTAACTTCCGGGATCCGTGGATCTGTAGTAACAGAACCAGTTTTAATAAAAACATAGGTTTTACGGTTATTGTACCATGAAGTATGTTTTATCCTACATTTTCTTTTAGCATGCATACATGACATCTAATGTATCACGAAAGAATATAACACATATAGATCAAAAGAAATGAAACACACATAATAACACAAACATCCTAGATAAAATAGATTATCAATAATATTGCATTTCAATGCTAAGGATGATACAAAGGATTGGGTAAATGACCCCAATATAGATTAACAACACAAAGTAAATGTCTCCGTATGTGAACTTCATCATAGGGAACACAAGTGCGATGAGTGTTAGGGCGATGAGCACGAGTGCGATGTAAACCATGTTGATGACGGATCTTCTTGGTTTAGGAAGAGATGGAATGAGGAGGAAGATGAAGTTTTTGAATGAGAGGGAATTTTTGAAATTAGAAAATTTGAAAAAGTGAAAAAGTGGGCGTCGAGTAGGTTTATTAATAGGGAAGGAGGAATTTTTGAAATTCGCGTTTTTGTTTTATTAGAAGAAAGAAAGCATAAGCTCTATATACCATGACTATAGACGAGAAAAATAACACGTATGTGAGAAACAGGCTTCCTAACGAAGCTACATGTAAATCATGTGTAAACACAAAAATCTACTCAAATAAAAGCCTAGCAAATAACACTTATATACTAAACAAATATCATTTAGATATAAGTAGAAAGTCATACCTCGAATGCACTTAGGAATGTCTTTTACAAATGACAAATGTCACTTAGACGATTCCCGCTCCTTTGCGTCTAAGATACCTTCTTAAGGAAGGTATTCTTGTTACCAAGCAACTCTTAAAGCTTGGTGGGTATGAGCTTTGACTAATCAACATCACAAAGAAGATTAGTGCAATTTAAGTGAAAAGAAAAAGAAAAAAAATGTTGTTATCAAATCAACATCCAAACATATCGTTTTTGAAAAAACATGATGTTTGTTTTTTAAAAAAAAAAACTTTCTTTGTAGTTTTCAATTAACTATGGATCGTATCAAGTTTTTAAAGTACAATATACTTCAAGAAACTTGGTAACGAAGCTCTGATGCCAATTGTGGAAAGCTAGAAGGGAGGGGGTTGAATAGTTTTACCAATTAAAACTTCCTTTTAATCTATTTAGATTGACTTATATCAATCTATTTGGTTGTGTGTGTTGGATGTTGATAAGCAAGTATATAGAAGATATGTGATGAAAGAAAAGAGTAAGAAGCACAAAACCACAACGCAAGTATTTATAGTGGTTCGGCTACAAGGTCACCTTCCTTGCCCTACTCCACTCCCCGAGTCACCTACTCGAGAGTTCGTAATCACTACACCAAGCTCCTTATGGCGGAGAAGCCTTCACAACGTCGCCTACTCTTTTTTCGGTACTAGGCTAACCACCGGGTTCTTTCACACCAAGGTGAACCACTCCTACACAACGTCGCCTACCCTTTATAAGATACTAGGCTAAGTACCAAGTTCTTTCACACCTTAGGTGAACTACACCTTCACAACGTCGCCTACCCTTTATTAGGTACTAGGCTAAGCACCTAGTTCCATTGCAATGGAGGAACTACTACCACACCACACCAACGACTAATCCCAAAGGAGATCTACTCCTTTAAAACATCATCAAGGATATCAATATCCTTGGATCCTATACTAGTCTATCTTGTACATCGAAACACACCATATCGATTGTACATCTAAGGCACCTTTCACTAATGCCTTTGACTAGATCTACAAGACACCTTTCACTAATGTCTTGTGTCTTCACTTCTAAGCACCTTTCACTAGTGCTTCCTTGTCTTGACTTTTAAGCACCTTTCACTAATGCTTCTTTGTCTTTGACTTCTAAGCACCTACCACAAGTGCTTATCCTATGGACGATAGATACCCTTCACTAATATCTTCGTCTTGACACTTGAGACATCTTTCACTAATGTCTTCAACACTACACTTCTTTGAAGAAAGAAAGGAATCATCAACAAGAGGACTTCAGTAGCCTTGATGATGAGGAAGCATAGCAACTCATGGACTTGAGCTTGCTTGACTTCAAAGGTGGTGATCTTGCCTTTAAAAGGAACCTAAAAGATCACACAAAAACAAAACTACAAACATAGATCTCTTGGATCTAAGGTTAGTGAGATCTAACTCAGGGGAGAAAGTGTGTTAGAAAGAGGATTGAAAGGGGTGAGTAATAATGAAAAAATGGCTCACTATTTATAGGCAAATTTCCTCACTGTTCCCACGGATCCCTTCCACTTGGGATCCGGCTAGCACAAAGCTAGGGATCCGTGGAATGCTCCTCTTTACCCATGGGTATTTTTGGTTATGGGTCATGGGTCATGGGTTATGGGTTGATCCATGGTTTTCTTTCTAGATACAATGTACCTTAAGGATACATTGAACTTGTATAAGTGGTATATATAAAACCATGGGTTATGGGTCAAAACCATTTGCTAGTTTTTATCTATTTAGTATATACTTGTTTTTTACCCATTTTAGTATATACTTGTTTTTACCCATTTTAGTATACTTAGCTTAAGTATGTGTTAACTCAATATGTAAACACTAGTTGTTGTACATATATATCTAGATTATAAAATCACTTATACTTGTTTTAGTGTTTTATGTGAAAATGTGAATATGTTAGAAAACTATTAGTTCAAACCATTTACGTATTTTATTTGTTTCGTTAATATGATTTTACTTTTGTTATCGACAAAACATTAGAAGATCGTAAAATATAAATAAACGTTTTTACGGCTTATTTGTATTAACCTAACATGCTCTAATACCACTTTGACTTTCATTTGACCCCCATACCCAATGGTCCTTGTGTCTCCATTGATTCGACTATACCCAAATGCATGCCCTATTTCTTGCTGAAAAACGCAACATGCCAAGCACACACACATAATTTTTCTTTTCCCTGGAACCACATAAGATCAAGCATAGAATAATAGAAACACCATACTTGTTCTTCCCTTTATAAACTACCCTCAAACACTTGACTATCTCACACACTTCAAACACATCTCTCAATCACAAACAACTCGTCTCTTGTGGTATATCGGGTGCAAGAAAAAGGAAAACACTAAGTGTTTTGGTTCGTTGCTTGGGTATAAGATCAAAGGGTAATATTGGAGTCTTGGTCACGATCGTTCACCTTTATTTCAAGATCCTCACCACTCATTTGAGTGTTTTAAGTCCTCTTTCCACTCATGTCCATTTCGTTTTCTCTCATTTACATTCGATATCATACGTAAAAATGTCGTCATGCACCATAACAATCAAATATATATAACATATTGTTAGCGAGGCACTAACGCATTAAAGAAACAAGTTTCACATGAGCAAGACAATTAAAATGACTCGTACCATGTTCACTACACATTTTGATTTGAAACCAAACCCTCTTACCATTTTTACTTAAGCACATGTCGTGTATAACAATCACTAGAACAAAAAGTGGATTTGGCCACACCGAATATGTGTGACGATATACATATAGTCACACATGTTTTTTCGACCGTGTGTGACTAATGGTCGCGCGACCATAGGTACCGTATGGTCACGTGTTTGACTTTTTTTTAGTCTCTATTGCAAAAGAGTAACCAAAACCGTAACATGTGTGACTAATTAGGTACAAATTTTGTTGGATTAATCCGTATTAGTGACCATAAACACTGTATAGTCACACAAAGCATGTTTGTTTTGTGTATTTAGTCACATACAATTAAGCATAAAGTGGCAAAAAGTGTTAATAAGTGTGACCATATGTTGTTTAAGGTGAAGAAATATGTCTTTTGTGTGACTATTGATCATCTAATGGCCACTTGAATTTTATGTTTGTGTGGCCTTTTCTAACATTTAGTCACACAAAGCATGTTTGTTTTGGGTATTTAGTCACATACAATTAATCATAAAGTGGCTAAAAGTGTTAATAAGTGTGACCATATGGTGTTTCAAGTGAAGAAAGGTGTCTTTTGTGTGACTATTGATCATCCAATGGCCACATGAATTTTATGTTTGTGTGGCCTTTTCTAACATTTAGTCACACAAATCATGTTTGTTTTGGGTATTTAGTCACATACAATTAACCATAAAGTGGCTAAAAGTGTTAATAAGTGTGACCATATGGTGTTTTAAGTGAAGAAATGTGTGTTTTGTGTGACTATTGATCATCCAATGGCCACTTGAATTTTATGTTTGTGTGGCCTTTTCTAACATTTAGTCACACAAAGCACGTTTCTTTTGGGTATTTAGTCACATCCAATTAATCATAAAGTGGCCAAAAGTGTTAATAAGTGTGACCATATGGTGTTTTAAGTGAAGAAATGTGTGTTTTGTGTGACTATTGCTCATCCAATGGCCACATGAATTTTATGTTTGTGTGGCCTTTTCTAACATCTAGTCACACAAAGCATGTTTCTTTTGGGTATTTAGTCACATGCAATTAACCATAAAGTGGCTAAAAAGTGTTAATAAGTGTGACCATATGGTGTTTTAAGTGAAGAAATGTGTGTTTTGTGTGACTATTGATCATCCAATGGCCACTTGAATTTTATGTTTGTGTGGCCTTTTCTAACATTTAGTCACACAAAGCATGTTTCTTTTGGGTATTTAGTCACATCCAATTAATCATAAAGTGGCCAAAAGTGTTAATAAGTGTGACCATATGGTGTTTTAAGTGAAGAAATGTGTGTTTTGTGTGACTATTGCTCATCCAATGGCCACATGAATTTTATGTTTGTGTAGCCTTTTCTAACATTTAGTCACGCAAAGCATGTTTCTTTTGGGTATTTAGTCACATGCAATTAACCATAAAGTTGCTAAAAGTGTTAATAAGTGTGACCATATGGTGTTTTAAGTGAAGAAATGTGTGTTTTGTGTGACTATTGATCATCCAATGGCCACATGAATTTTATGTTTGTGTGGCCTTTTCTAGCATTTAGTCACACAAAGCATGTTTCTTTTGGGTATTTAGTCACATACAAATTAAGCATAAAGTGGCCAAAAGTGTTAATAAGTGTGACCATTTGGTGTTTTAAGTGAAGAAATGTGTGTTTTGTGTGACTATTGCTCATCCAATGGCCACATTAATTTTATGTTTGTGTGGCGCTTTCTAACATTTAGTCACGCATCGAATTAAGCAAACTGTGACCAAAAAGTGTTAATAATTGTGACTATATGAATCTTTTAGTCACATATAAGAAATCAATATATATCAAAACAAATTCTAATATATAAAAATATATTCAAATACAATAAAATTGGAATGTATATAAAATTGTAATGTGGTACATAATAAAATTCTCAATAATTTAACGACTTCTGACTCTTGATCTTCTTAGCTTCCTTTTGCATGGTATGACTAGAGACGTAGCGCTTCGTATGTAATTTAGGTGCAGTTCTGTTCTCACCAATCAGTTTTATGGTACTTGGTGGTGTTACCTGTAGGAAACAAAAGCCGGGGTATCAAACACTGAATTAAATATGAAGAATGATATATGTAGGTTTATAAAACACATGCATCTATGTACCTTTTCATCGAAAACCACTTGATCCTTTGGCCATGCATAAAAACCACCTACTACATCCTTAACTGTTTTGAGACCGTTACTTCCTACATCTGGTATGCACGCTGCATCCACTAAAGATTTTTCAATAGACACTCTGTAGCAATCCTTTGGGAGTGGTTTGTTATGAAGCATTTGTTTTCCATCAGTTTTGTACACGGTACCCTCCGCAATAATAGTTGATTTCTTTAAGTGCCACAGTCTACACTTAATTACCGAAACAGATAATTTGTTGCATGTATATATGTATCAGTAATTAATTAAACTAAAGAACATATGAAAATGTTTAAATACATACTTGTGGTAGTACTGTTAATGGAGACTCCTGTTCTTGTGATCCAGAAAGTTGACGTGAAGAATCCTTTCGTTTTGATCTACTCGATTTCTTAGATGCGACAGATTTAACAGTTTCCTATATGTATAATACACGGTAAATAAATAATGTATGTAGAATTCAAAAATCCCAGGGGGCGTGATTTATTACTTACACTTATTTGAATTTCCTTTTCCAAAGTTGCAAGTCCATTAGACTTCTCAATGCTCGCAACTTTCTCACGTCCAGCAACACGTGTTCCGGCATCCTCATCAGCACTGCTATTTAAAAGATTAATGTTCACCGGAGACACCTGAAATATAAATTGTTTAAGAAGACTGCAGCAGTATTTAAAAGGGTAAAAAAAAGATGGAATGTTACTTTCTTATGTCTTACTTTCGTTTCTGTCAATGGAGTTGAAGTTGACTGCAACTGCCCCCTTTGTGCAGCCAATTGTTTCATCAAATCCTGTATTACCGCCTCTTTTTCTTGACGTTGGCGCCTCTCATCATCAAGTTCACTTTGAAGTAACACCACTCTTTCATCAGATGCTTGTCTGATTCGAGGCAGATCAAAATACCTCTTGCAGGTTACTCCACCTCCCACTCCTCTCGCATATCCTCCCTTTTCCTTACCTAATACAAATGTCATGGCATCAGTGCCATGATCAAGCTTCAAGGTTCCTTGTTTGATCTTCTCCTCCGTCTCTTTCTGCACACACAATATTGGAAATAGGTTATTTAATTCTACCAGTATCAAATTATAAATAACAGTATTAACTTATAACTAACAGAATTAATTAATAACTAACAGTTTTAACTAATACACTATCAGTATTAACTTATAACTAACAATAAACATAATCATAAAATGAGTCAAACTTACAAGTTTTTGTCCAACTTTTCTGATATCATCATCGTGAAATTCTCCGTCTTTATTCACCCTTCCTTTCAACCACAGCGTACCACGCGGTGGTTCTTCTTCTGGTTCAATTTCTTTATTCTCGATCTTATAAACATCAAATACATACACTTGTAAGATAAACCAATATAAACGAAAGTATGATGCTATTAAATGCAAATGTTTAATGTTTAATGTTACCATTTTATCCATCACACGGGCGTATCCACCTCTCGTCCCATTCTATGCTGATAAACAGACTTGGAACGCGCCACTTTAGATGCAGCTGATTTCACCTTGCAACACAAAATAAAAAAGGTGTTTAGATGTAGTAATGCTGATAGTATACAACAAATATATACGGAAACATCAAATGTAACAGATATTTAAACTTGAATAAAAATGAATAATTAACACCTTGTATTCCTCGGTGGCCGTGTAGTTTACAAAATTTACCCAATCTTCAGCTTTTATAATTGCACTATACTTCGCCGGGACTTCATTAAGTTTTGAAAGGGTATTTTGGTTGGGCAATATGTAGTTTTCGGTCAATTTCCTTCTGAAATTCCTTAGAAGTTGACCAAGACGATTCATTATCAGCTTTCGGACAGTCAAGCCAACATCAAAATATCGCTGCAAAGATTAACACAATGTTGTTAATTAGTTGCACATAATGTAAATGCAGAGATAAACTTATTAACACCTTGTACCTACGACAGCCAAGCCACTACTAGTTAAAAAAAAGTATATGTGTACCGTGATTTCGTCCCACATTTTATCTCTTGCTTCTGAATCAACCTTCCTCCAGGATAGAATCCTGACACCTATATGCTCACGAACCAAATCACCCAAAAAACTCGAAAACAATGCCCTGTTTTTTCTTGATATCCTATTCAGTGCATCGAAGGTTACACTGACCTTTATTCCGTCGGTTTTTCCATAATCCCTGCGAAACTTAGCTAACCTAGTTATGCCCCTCTTAACAACATTCGCATTTGAATGGTTGTTTTCAGCATCCTTACCCTCATCTGAATACGCCTCTGATTCATATCCAAATGGGTTATCATTTTCACGATCAGAATAAACCAAATCATCCTGATAATTGGTTTGAGTTGCCATGATTCGTCAGAAGTAATGTGTTAAAAAAAATTAGTAAACTTAATTGGTAAATAATGGTGTAAAAATTGAAGTTCTGGTTGTTTTGCTTGAATCCTGATTTATTGGAGTAAAATTAGGGCTCATTATGGGGCTGTTTTTCAAATAAGGAAACCATAAATTCCTAAGTACTTTTAAAAATTTTGGCTAAAATTTGGCTCCAAATTTCATAATTTTAAAATGTGGTTCCAAATTGATAATATAGAATTTAAATATTTCATTTTTGGCTGCATTTTGAAACCAACACACCCATGACAGAAATGGTTCTTACCCACAGTCCCAAACACCCATATAACTTCAAACCAACTGTATCAAAGCACATATAACTGCAGTTACACTAAAATCTCACCACTTGGCGCATACAAATGAAGAAACAAAATAAAAAAATGGAATTAAAGCAACTAATTAAGCAACTATAACTAATAAGCAGTCCCATATAAACAAGTAAGCACAAAAATAATCAAATCCAACCAAGGACTGCTGACACAACAAACAGCCCTGATACCTTACTTTAAGCCTATAAATAACCTATTTATAAGCACTTAAATAAGCTCTAACATCCTCCAACAGTAAAAAAATCAAGAAATCATGTAAATGCAATTAACTTAAAGTAAAAACAATAACAAAAACACCCTAAAAATTGACAACAACCTAAAAAATGAACAACCATCTCAGCAATTAAAGCATTAAATATTCATCCCCATCTCCAATAGCTACCATCTCAGCAATTAAAGCATTAAAATGCGCAATCTCATTCTTTACTGTGGTGGCCTCTTCGCGCATCCGGTTTATAAAGCCACGGAGACTGGAAATTTGCTGAGCCTTGAAGAAACTCATGTAACCATCAACAGATGTCTCCCCGCTAAACTCAATTAGGTCATCAATAACACGCTTAGCCAAATGGTTTTGTGGTGATGGTGCTGCCATTGATAATGAAATTGGGTAAAATATGATATTATTGAAAGATTGCAAAGAAAGGTTGAAGAAGAGTTGTGGGGATAGTGTGATAGAGAAGATACTTGTAACTCCTTATGAATTCAAACTATAAAGACCTAAACTTTAAAACCGCAAAACAGGTCCTCCTTTTAAACTATCACTATAAATTAATTAGGGGTGTTTATCCGTTTGGTTATCGGGTTGTTTGGTTTTGTTAAATCGGTAATCTTTTTATTCGGTTCAACACGAAAACCGAACCGAACCGAACTAGAATTAAACCGAAGCGAGCCGAAAACCGAATATGAATTCACTTCGCTTCTTGGGTTGACCCGAAAAGTCTGAAAAACGGATAAAACGGAAAGAAACGGACTAACGCAGATGGAAACGTGTAAGAACGTAAGAAAACGTATGGAACTTAAGAAAATGTACATTAATATGTAAAACATATGAAAGCGTATGAAAACGGACGAAGATGTCTAAAATAGATGAAAACGGGTAGAAACGGACGAAAACGGTCAAAAAACTTATACAAACGGACTAAAACATGAAAAACCCAGCGAGAAAGTGTAAACACGGACGAAAACGTGTAAACAAAAACGTAACGTATAAAAACTGATTAAAAAGGACAAAGTCGTACGAAAACGGTTGAAAAAGTATGAAAACAGACGCAAACGTGTAAAACCGTATGAAAATGTGTAACAGTGTAAGAAAGCGTATGAAAACGGCGAAAAAGTCTTCAAAACATATGAAAATGGCTAAAACGGACAAAAAACAAACTAAAGCGGACGAAAACGTATAAGAACGTAATAAAATGTATGTTAATATGTAAAACATATGAAAACAGACGCAAAACGTCTAAAATAGATGAAAACGGGTAGAAACGGACGAAAACAGTCAAAAACTTATACAAACGGACTAAAACATGAAAAACCAGCGACAAAGTTTAAACACGGACGAAAACGTGTAAACAAAAACAAAAAGGTATAAAAACTTATTAAAAAGGACAAAGTCGTACGAAAACGGTGGAAAAAGTATGAAAACGGACGAAAACGTGTAAACAAAAACAAAAACGTATAAAAACTTATTAAAAAGGACAAAGTCGTACGAAAACGGTGGAAAAAGTATGAAAACAGACACAAACGTGTAAAAACGTATGAAAATGTGTAAAAGTGTAAAAACGTACAAAAACGGACGAAAACATGTGAAAAGAGACGAAAACGTGTAAAAACGTACAAAATCGGAAGAAAACATGTATAAAACTAAGAAAACGTATGAACACGGATGAAAACGTATAGGACAGACTAAAACGCACGAAAACGCACAAGGGTTGTGTTACCGTGCCCAACGTATATAACGCAACCCTAAACACAGTTTCACACAATGTTTTGAGTAAGACACATGAGTTAATGATTTTATGTCATCCTGAAATGTCAAAATTTACGTGCCCACCTTTAATAACTTTAATACAATTCATATAACCTTCACACTATAATATGGGTCAAAAGCATTGGGTGATAGTTGCTTAGAGTTTCATTTTACGACATGATTCAATCAATAGTATATATAAAATTATATCTGAAACCATGTTACGGTTTTGGAAATTCAAACATGTTACGGTTTTGGAAATTCGCGTTCGGTTTTGGAAACATGTTACGGTTTTGGAAATTCGCGTTCGGTTTAGGAAATTCAAACATTCAATCAATAGTATATATAAAATTATAGTCACACATGTTACGGTTTTGGAAATTCATGTTCGGTTCGTGATCGGGTGATAAAGAATAATGAAAGATATTTGGATTTTGTGAATAAATTGATGAAACATAAACTAAAAACAAAAAAAGAGCAAGGTTAGATCAAGTGGTTAACACTCTTGCCTATGGAGAAAGAGGTCAAGGGTTCGATCCTCACCTCTTGCAAGGCCGGAGGTCCTTTTCAACCTTTGGTAGAACCGGAAGCAGCCTCTCTACCTTAGGTAGGGGTAAGGCTGTCTACGTCTCAACCTCCCACATACATTGTGGAAGACGATATTGGGACCCATAACCCGTGGAAGACGGTACTGGGAGTTAGTTTATTTTTTTATTTTTTTATTTTTTAAACTAAAAACAACTAAATAAGCAAATAAATCAACTAACAAAAGTCGAAATAACGTAAAATGCACTTAATCCTAAAAATACCAAATATTGTAAATTTAAGCATAAAATTTAAAATTATTTTTTAAAAGTCCTAAATACTTAAACATATATATATATATATATATATATATATATATATATATATATATATATATATATATATATATATATATATATATATTTAAATTATACTTTTCTGAATTTTATTTTATTTATTATGAATAAAAAACCTTTTTAAACTAATTAAATGAAAAAAATCATTAAATCATAAGAGAAAAAACATTTTTAAACTAATATGAAAAATTTTCAAAAATTTAAGCAAATTTAAAATTCCCCCCACAAATTAAATTTATTCCCCCCAAAGTTTGCATCAAGGCATTTCAAACTAATTGCAAAAATTAACTCCTCCTCCTCCTGTACCGCCACACCTCCCTCTCATCTCACTACAAATCCCGTCACCACCACAACTCTCCCGTCATAGACCCACCAGTCCCGTCACCACTGGTAAGTATTGTTATCTTCCTTTTGTACACATCGTTCTAACACATAAAATAACCCTGTTAAGCCTATTATAATTGAACATTTGTTTTGAGATATCCTCTTGTAAATTATGTTAGTTTCTTGTTAAATTTAGATAGTTAATTGGTTAAAAAATTTAAGAAACCCTGTTAAGCCTGTTACCACATGAACATGGAACCATAATTTAGCTAGTTAATTTCTTATTTTTCCTTGACCCAAACATCCCTTTAGGAACTGTTTCATTAGAATTTATTCAATTCTTAGCATAATTCAATACGACATTCAATCTTTGAGCTATCCTCATTACTTGGAATGTCTTTTTTAACTTTTAAGATCATCAATTGAAGTTTGATGTTGTCTTGTATAATCTTCAATAACTTGGACTGTCTTTTTAACATGCCTGCAGGGACTACATTTATAAACATTGCTTCTCGGATAAGTGGGACACATTTATAAACATGGACAAGTCTTGGATAGGAACTAATAGGACCAACAAATCTTATGTTGATTAAGTAGCAGCGTTTATTGATTATGCAGTACACAACTTGCGGAAGATGGGGAACATCGACCCACGAGTTAAGAAAAATGATCTTTCAATGCCATGTCCGTGTACAGATTGTTTAAACCACATAGAGAATCAAGTGGAGAAAGTACAGTTCCATTTATTCAGCAATGGGTTTGATCTAAGCTACCTAAACTGGACTAAACATGGAGAGAAGGATGAGTCATCAATAAGTACCGAAACACCTGTTAACGCTACAATGAGTTTGTTGACGACACGGATTTTGCTTCAGATATTCCAACAGATGCCCCAGCAACAGTAGAAATGGTTAATGCTACAAAAGATAATTTTGATGAGGATGATCTTGTCAAGTTTCAATAATTATTATTAGACGCAGAGAAGCCTCTTTACGCAGGATGTCCTGACTTCACAAAGATGTCCGCAATAGTTAAACTACTCAACTTGAAGGGTAAGTACGGATGTTCTGATAAGTTCTTTACTGAATTACTAGGATTGTTAAAGAAGATGCTGCCTGCTGGTAACGAAATGGTGGAAAAAACTTATCAAGCCAAAAAATATTTGAAATTGATAGGATCAGGATACAAAAAGATACATGTATGTATCAACAACTGCCTTCTTTACTGGAAGGGTGACAAGGATTTGACTGCGTGTCGAACTTATGGGATATCAAGATGGAAGGTGGATAATAAGACTAAGAAAGTGTACGAAAACATTCCAGCAAAGGTAATGTGGTACTTTCCAATTATACCAAGACTGCAACGACTATTTAAGCTAGAAAGTATTTCAGAGGATTTAAGATGGCACGCGACACGGAGGATAACCGATGGTGTGTTACGTCACCCCGCAGATTCAAAGGCATGGCGTACCATAGATGAAAAATTCCCCGAAATTGCTGAAGATCCAAGAAATCTACGGCTAGGAATATCGGCTGATGGGGTTGACGTCAACTCAGGAAATAGGCATCACAGTGTATGGCCAGTTTTAACGGTCATATACAACCTTCCTCCATGGTTGTGTATGAAAAGAAAGTTTATCATGCTTTCGGTATTAATATCGGGATACCCGGGAAATGATATCGATGTTTTTTTAGAACCGTTTGTTGATGATCTGCAAACCTTATTCGATACAGGGGTTGATACATATGATGCATCCACAAAAGATAACTTTAATCTACGTGTCGTTGTGTTATGGACAATAAATGATTACCCTGCACTTGGTACATTATGTGGCTGCCCGTACAGTGGATTCAAAGGTTGTGTAGTATGTGGGAAAGATACAAACTGTGTTAGACTTTCTGCCTCATCCAAGCAAAGTTATGTTGGTCACAGACGATATCTACCATATGACCATCCGTTCAGAAGGCAAAGGAAGGCATTTAATGGACAACAAGAATTTCTCCCGGCTCCAAACCCAATGACCGGGGGACAAATATACAACGAGGTACAACATATTGAAAATAAGTGGGGAAAAGGAAAACGAACAAACAATAATGCATCAGAAAACCAAGAAGATACGAGAGGTAGAGGTGGGAAGATTCAAAAGCAGAAAAGAAACATAACAGAAGTAGAGGGCAGTTCAAGCCAAGTAAACGGACAAAACGGTGCGTATTGGAAGAAATTCAACATTTGGTATCGAAAACTTAGGTATTGGAGGCATAATTTTGTTCCACATTGTATTGATTTTATGCATGTAGAAAAGAATGTTGCTGAGAGTCTCGTCGGAACTTTGCTACATGTTCCAGGAAAGATGAAAGATGGACTGAATGCTCGATTGGATCTGGCTGAGTTGGGGGTAAAACAAGAGTTGTTTGCTATGCAAGAACAAGACAAAACAACACTACCTCCAGCAGGTTACACATTAACGAATGCTGAAAAAGATATTTTTTGTGAAACTTTACACAACATCAGGGTACCACAAGGCTATTGTTCAAATTTCTCTTCTTTGGTCAGCCTAAAGGATAGGAAGCTCATTGGCCTAAAATCGCATGACTATCACATGCTAATGCAAGAGTTTCTGCCAATTGCAATACGTTCAATCATGCACCCACCCACACGATATGCTATTATCAGGTTTTGCTTTTTCTTTAAATCAATATGTTGCAAAGAAATAATATTGCAAGAACTAGATAATATGCAAGCAGAACTGGTAGTGACACTATGCCTACTCGAGAAGTTCTTTCCTCCATCATTCTTTGATATTATGATACATTTGACTGTGCACCTAACTAGGGAGGTAAAATTATGCGGTCCCATATGCTTTCGGTGGATGTATCCATTCGAAAGATGTATGAAGGTTATTAAAGGACATGTGCGAAACAGAAATAGACCAGAAGGATGCATTGCTGAAGAGACTATTGCGGAAGAAACAATAGAGTTTTTAGCGAATATCATAAATCCATGAAAACTGTTGGTATCCCACCTGATAAACATGAAACATATGAATATGAGGAAGGAAAGCCATTGTCGGCCGGCAAATCAACTAAAGTTTCTGCGGAACTCTTTCAGAAAGCACATTTGTATGTAATAAATAATACAGATGAAATTGTACCGTATATCGAGTAAGTCTTACTAACACTTGTCTATTTCGTTACTGAAAATTAAATGATGTATCAAATATAATAATCAAACACGTTGTTTCAGGCGACACAAGCAAGTTTTGAAAGCAGAAAACCCGGGTAAACGAATAGCATTTCTGGAGAATGAGCACAGCAAATCTTTTGCCAATTGGTTACGCAAAGAAGTAATTAATCTTATGTTACTCAACATACCCTTTCTAAACCTTATTTCTCAGCTCATTTTGATCTGAAAATTGGTGTACTTATTGTTTTGAGCTAATATATACTTCTAATGAAATTCAGGTTGAGAGAGAGTTACAAATCGACAAAGAAAGTGTATCAGAAACTATAAGGTGGATATCCTATGGACCACGTGCCACCGTAGTGAAATACGATGCATATCACATCAATGGGTATACTTTTCGTACGAAAGATCATGAAGGCAAAGTTTACCAGAACAGTTGGGTTAGTGTTGAGGCATTAGATATCCACATATCTAAAGAAGTTGCAACCACAAGAAAAGCATATTATTATGAGGTTTTACAAGAGATATGGGAACTAGATTACCGTTACATGCAAATTCCTCTTTTCAAATGTGAATGGGTTAATCACAAAGCTGGTGGTGTGAAACGCGATACTACTCTTGGGTATACATTGGTTGACCTGAATAGTTTAGGCCACAAGGTTGATCCGTTCATATTAGCCGCACAAGCACGACAAGTGTTTTATGTGAAAGACCAGGTAGATAAAAAATTGTCTATTGTGTTTAAGACACCTCCCAAGAATTACAAAGATAAGTATGACGAAGCCGATGAGGAATTTAGTACCGTCATTCACCAGCACAATGATAACATATTGCCACGTGTGGATCGACGTGACTTGGGTAACGAATCACGAACTGACTACTATCGAACCGACTGTGGAGGTGTTGTTATACGAAAGTCTAAGTGAACCATGTTATGGTCAAGTTGTCACACTCTACCTTTATCATATTTCACTCTTTTAAAGCATATAGACATTCGATTTTTTTGTACTTTTTTAAGAATTTATGTTTATAATACAAGACTTAATATTAGTTAAATCTGTTAGGTATATTTTTTTGTTTAAGGATATGTTGAAAAGAAAGAATTCTCACAGATTGGAGATGTATGGAAGCTGTGCTAGTTGATGTGCTATAGTACAGAGTTAATTCTGGTGATGTCATTTTTAAGTCTGTTTGACCATTCTTTAGTCTGGTAGTGCAAAAAATAAAAAATGATTTTTACTGTTTAAATAGTACCATTACCTAATTTTAGATGGTCAGAAGTATTTATATGGATAATTTTTATTTTTAGAAATCATATTTATCCTTTAATTACTTTATCCTAATCTTTAAAAGTTTAATTATTTTATTTCGATTAAGTCTCCTCACCAGCACTAAACCCTAATTGCCCTGCACTACCAGTAATTCAATTAACATAAAAGATGGCACAATTAAAGTTTGTAGACAAGCACAATCAAGTGGGATTTCTCAAAAAGCCTACTGAAAGCACAGGCTTCGAGCAGATAGTGGACTTTCTAAAGGGTAGTCATATCAGGTATGCCCTTACTCATAATCCAACTATCTATGATTCCCTAGTCAAACAGTTCTGGTAGACTGCTACTGCTAGAAGTATTGCTGATGTGACACTAGAGTTAAATGCAACTATTGATACGTTAGAGTATTCAATCACTGAGGAATCAGTCAGAAGCAAGCTTCAATTGGCTGATGCCTCAGGGATTTCAACGTTGGCAAATCATGACCTCTTTCAGGGATTGGAAAAGATTGGATATCCAACTGATGGAACATTCACTTTTTGGAAGAGTCATTTTACGCCACAATGGCATTTCCTTGTGCGTCATATTTTACATTGTATGAGCTTTAAAAGTGGTGGATGGGATCAATTTGGAAGCAATATTGCTTCTGCATTGGTCTGTCTCTCCACCGACAGACTCTTCAATTTTTCAAAAATGATTTTTGATGCCATGGTTGCTAATTCCAAGAATAAGAAAAAGTTTTTGATGTACCCAAGATTTTTGCAAATGATCTTAAATGTTGAAACAGCAAGCAAACATCCTTACATTGCTCTCCCTTTCACTAAAAAGATATTTGGTAATATGAAAAGGGGTTTTGAAGGGGCACACAAGCCATTTTTGTCTGCTATGTTGCCTTCTGTTGCTACTGACCCTGAAGGTACATCTACATCTGTTCCATCTCCTACTGCTACATCAGAAGCTCAGGCTCAACCTACATCTGAACCTGAAAAAACGAGTTTCAACAGAGGACACCAACACCCCCACCACCTTCACCTTCAGTACATAAGGAAGAACCACCAGTGATTCCTCAACCACAACCTCCAACACCCACTACTACAGCAGAACCCAGTTCCTTATCTATGGAAGATCTACTTCAACTGGTTCCACAACTGATTTCAAGGGTTGATGAGTTGGAGAAAAAATTGAAGAAGACCAAGAAGTCACTGGGGACTACTCGCAAAAGAGTTAAGAAATTGGAAGGGAAATTCAAACAGACGGGGATAGACATTACAGACTCAGAAGGTGAGGAATCCTCTGAGGAAACTCAAATTAGTTCTCAAGGATTGGAAGCAGCTGAAATCTTGGTTAAGAATTTAAGTTACAAGAAATCCTTTAAGAAGAGACTGGATAAAGAAGCTGCAAGTTCTAGTGGAGTGGATAAGTCTGGTGGTGCTGAAATTAAATCTGCTTCTGATGAAGATTTTAATACTCGCTTTGATGCTGAAGTTAATACTAGTACTGAACATATTAACCATGGTAGTGATCCAGGTAGTACTGGTGAGGAGTTTGTGCATAAGGAAGGCAAAGGAATAGTGCAAGAATCTTCTGAGCCAGTGAAGACCAAAAAGCAACTCGCAGAAGAGGAAGCTAGCTTAGCTGAGATTGCTAGGATTCAAGCAGAGGATGCGGCTGAAGAAGCTAAACGTACAGAATCTTCTGAGCCAGTGAAGACCAAAAAGCAACTCACAGAAGAGGAAGCTAAATTAGTTGAGATTGCTAGGATTCAAGCAGAGGACAAGGCTGAAGAAGCTAAACGTGCAGAACAAACAAGGGATGATGAGCTGATTGCCAAAAGTCTGCAGGAGGAACCACAATTAACTGAAGAACAAATGAAAAGGAAAGCCGAAATTGAGGAATCTTCCAAATTCTACACTGATGAAGAATGGGATACTATAAAGGCCAGAATATTAGTAAACAGAGATATCCTTCCTGATATTGGCGGAGAAGACTATGCAAGTAAAATGGTTGAGATAATTAATGAGAAGAAGAGGCTTCTCAGAGAGCAGAGACAAAGAGAAAGGATGAACAGACCCTTGACCAAATCTGAGCAAAGGGATTATATGATCCACTACGTCAAAAATCAAGGGAATCCTACCTGGAAGTTGAGTCAGTTAAGGAAATTGAAGAATGATGAACTAAAAGCAGAATTTGAAAAAGTAATGTACCAAAATAAAAATTTTATTCCAATGGATTCAGAGTTGGAAGCTTCAACGCTTAAAAGGAAGGGTTACAATCTTCAACCAAAGGATGCTAAGAAGCACAAGATTGCAGAGACTGAAAAGGTTGCTGAAGCTGAAAAACTTGGTGATAAGCCAAAAACTGTAAAGAAAGAGGAGGAAGCTGAGGTTAAGCAACCAGTTTTGAATATGACAAGGAAGAAATCCACTGGAAAGAAAGGAGTGAAAAAGGATAAGACAAATGTTAAGAAGGAAGTGGAAGAGTACATAAAGGATAAGGTTGATGAACCGTCATCAGAAGAGTTTACCATGGGCTCCATTCCTACAGGTTCAACACTTCCTGCTAAGATTGCAAAGGTTCAGATCATCAAAAATGGGAAAAAGGTAGTTTACCTGATAGTAAGGGAAAATCACACAGACACTATATATGTGAACTTTCCTGGTTTATTGAGTGATTTATCCAGGGATGATTTGAAGACCATGTACCAACTGATGATGGAGAAGCATGGTGACGAGAGACCTGAAGAGGAATATGAAAGAGTCCTTTGGGGTGACTTGAAGACCATGTTTGAGACACCAGATGCTGATGATGAAATGTGGAAGCTGGCCTGTCAAGAACAAGTGATCAGATGGAGATATTTCCACACTTGTCAGGTGCACTGTTTGGAATTAGAAACTGCAATTCTTTATATGCTTACAGAAGTGGAGTATCCACTTCCAAACAGTATTTGCAGGGCTATGCTTGAGAAAAAGCTTTTTGGTAAAAGAAAGGATGATGCATGTTATCAGCTTTTGAGGTTAATTGAATCAAAAGCTCAACAGCAATAATACTGGCAGTATAACAGTTAAGTCTGGTAGTATTCGTAGTTAGTTCTGTTTATGAAAAACATAATAGTTTATTAGAGTTTAGGGAAGGCATATGTACGCGTAGAGATATCTTAGGAAGAGATATCTATATCCTTCTACACGTTTTGTATACTAGGTTTTCCTAAGTGTATAAAGGAACCCTAAAGTATAGTGAAATGAACTTGTACTTAGACGAATAGAAATATTAATAAAATAAGTTTATTAGTGAAATAGTATTTGTGTTCTTCTTGCTTGTTGTTAAGATTCCGCATTAACAATCAAGTACTCGTTGTTAAAGAGTTCTTCATATATATAATTAGTTTGGATTTATCCAAGTTTAGTATATTGTGGTGTTGCACAAGTGTTAATGTGTGTGCATATCAATGTGACTATAAAAGCCATCACCTACAAACCCACATTTTCATTAACAGCATAATAAATGCAACAAACTTGACCATATGGTGTTTAAAGTGAAGAAACGTGTATTTTTTGTGACTATTGATTATCCAATGGCGACATCAAATTTATGTTTGTGTGGCCTTTTCTAACATTTAGTCGCACAAAGAATTTTGTTTTGGGTATTTAGTCACATACAATTTATCATAAAGTGGCTAAAAGTGTGAATAAGTGTGACCATATGCTGTTTCAAGTGAAGAAATGTGTGTTTTTTGTGACTATTGATCATCCAATGGCCACTTGAATTTTATGTTTGTGTGGCCTTTTGTAACATTTAGTCACACAAAGCATGTTTGTTTTGGGTATTTAGTCACATACAATTACTCATAAAGTGGCTAAAAGTGTTAATAAGTGTGACCATATGGTGTTTCAAGTGAAGAAAGGTGTATTTTGTGTGACTATTGATCATCCAATGGCCACATGAATTTTATGTTTGTGTGGCCTTTTCTAACATTTAGTCACACAAAGCATGTTTGTTTTGGGTATTTAGTCACATACAATTAACCATAAAGTGGCTAAAAGTGTTAATAAGTGTGACCATATGGTGTTTAAAGTGAGGAAACGTGTATTTTGAGTGACTATTCATCATCCAATGGCCACATATTAAGTTACGTGACCATATGTACTGGATTTTGGCTACACTTGAATAATATGTGTGACAAAACGTTTAGTGTGACCATATATGGCATTTGGTCACGGTGTTAGTAGCAAATGTGACTTTATAGATTAGCGTTCGGCAAGCTAACACAAACTAAACTTTAAACACACATATTAACTTACGTGAACATATGTACTGGATTTTGGCTACACTTAACGAATGTGTGACAAAACATTTAGTGTGACCATATATGGCTTTTGGTCACAGTGTTCAAGTGTGTGACATATATTTGTCACTGTTTATATGTATATCGTGACTAATGCTTCAACCTTACTTTTCATTTGTCACTTGTTCCAATTTCAGATGTGGCTAAAGAGTTGACAAAACATATCAGTCACCCTTAAATAATGTGTGACAAAACTTGACTCTATGATTTAGACACATAAAAAATTACTTCATGTGACTAACGAATCAAGGTTACTTGTATTTGTCACGCGTTCCAAATTCATATGTGGCTAAATGATCTGAAACAAAATCACCAGATACCTTTAGCCACACAACGTTCAATTGTGTGGCGATACAGTTCTAATGGTCACACAATTAAAATTTTCATGTGTGACTAATTAGTACATGTTGTCAATTTTCGTACCTTCAGCCACACAAATATGCGAATGTATGGCTATTCCATTTCGACCATGCGTGACCAAATCCCGTTTTTGTACTAGTGAATTTTTATAACTCCACCCGACACTTGTTTGTTAAACGAAACTATAACGACACTTTATATTAAGTTGTAACACTATGATTGTTAGCCTTAATAGTAATTAATAAAAGTGATGGTCATTCACGTTTAGGAACTTTGTAACGTGTGTTAGACATTGTATTAGAATAGTTAACGGGCTCATGGATTGGGCTAAGCTAAATGGTTAGTAGTTATGTTAAGGGTTTAGGGTTTAGGGTGCCAAGCCCACACGAAGCCCATGACAAGCCCATTATGGCATTTTATATTAGAGTATAAATACCCCTCAAATGTGTCATTTGAGGGGTGTGCTTGAGTGTATAAGTGTGTGTTTTCTTTATGAAATAGAAGCTCTCTTTTCATCTTTCTTTCTCTCTACATACACGACGTATACATCTTCAAGTCACCATCTTTACGCTTCATCTTTACTTGTTATTTGTGTGTTAAGCTTGTATTCGTGATACGGTTGATAAAAAGAAGGTCCTAAAATTGGTATCAATTGCTTAACAATGGTTTAGGAGTGTTTGTGTTACGTTTTTTGTTCAAACTTTACAAAAAGTTGCGTTTTTTACATAAAAACGTGATCTTTTGGCTTAAAGTTTTGATTTTACGTGTTAGTTAAGCTAAAGTTGTAGTTTTTATTGATCCTTAAGTGTTTTGGAAGACGTTTGTGCAAAAGAAATCATTTAGAATCGTGTTTTAGGGTGAAAAATCGTGTTTTTGCAACTTTCTGGGCAGTTTACGCGTAAAGGTTGTGTGAAAAGAAAGTCAAAACCCTTTTTTTACGCATAAGAAAAGTCAAAAGCCTTTTCTTACGCTTAAGGTTTACGCGTAAGACATGAAGTTTACGCCTAAGGGTTACGCATAAGCATCTGGTGAAGAATCTTTGTGCAACAACGGTTACTCAGTACTTCCCTCACTTGGATAAGTTTTTGGAATAATTAGACTTGTGAAATCTCGCTAGCTTGGACAAGTTAGTAAGATACATTTATTTCTTATGCGTAAGCAAGTTTATTACGCCTAAGACTTCAATCTTACGCGTAAAGACAGTGTTTTTGAATAAGAGTTAAATCTTACGAGTAAGATATTTTTTTACGCCTAAGAGAAATCTTACGCGTAAGGATATTGTTTATGCATAAGAGTTAATTCTTACGAGTAAAGACAGTTTTTACACATAAGCTTCAAATCTTACGCGTAAGGACCAAGTTTACACCTAAGCACCCAAAGTTTACGCCTAAGAACAAGTTTACGAGTAAGATTTTCAGCAAAACTTCAAATGGCCATAACTTTTGAACTGTAAATTCGTTTTCAGCGTTTTACCCCTCAAAACGACCGTTAGAACGAGGAGAATGACAGGCCAAATCAACTAAAGTTTATTTGGGTTAACTTTCGAGTCCTAAAAACGCTCCGAACAGAAGTTATTGAGGCTTTTAAGTTTTCAGACCCAATTTTTACTACAACAACCGATCTTAATCTTCATCAAACACAACTCCTTTATCGTTGAATCGATCCTATATCAACTTTATCATAAATACCTTCATCAATGGCAACTCAACAAGATATCCATGCAACCGGTACTGAAAACCGTCCTCCTATGCTGGAAAAAGGTGGATATCTTCAATGGACAAGTCGTATGCTCCGCTACATCAAAGCAAACCTAATGGAAAACTGATGATTCAATCCATTACGAAAGGACCATTTAAGCCACAAAAAGTCCAAGACCATGGAATTCCTGATGCAACACCTTCCGTCCCACCATATTTTCGTGATCAAAATGAATCAAAACACAATGAAGCGGATAAGCAGCAGATGACATGGCAATAAACATCGTTCAACTGGGTTTACCAAGAGAAATCTTTGTTGTTGTAGATAGCTGTGAAACTACTTACGATATGTAGGAACGTGTTAGACGGCTATGTTATGGAATAGAAATTGGTAAACAAGACATGGAGAACAAGCTGCTAACTGAATGGGAGAAGTTTACATCAACTCCAAGAGAATCCATCGAATCCTACTATTGAAGGTTTTGCACTTTGATGAATGAGTTAATCAGAAATAAGTTGAAACCCATAAATATCGTGAGCTACATCAAATTCATCAACAATCTTCAAGAAGAATGGGGACGCTATGTCACTATTGTCAACCAAACAAAGGACTTACATCAGGTGAACTTTGATCAACTCTACGATTTTCTGAAATAAAACCAAGTTGAAGCCAACGAAGTAAGACAAGAAAGATTGGCAAAGAATCATGATCCCTTGACACTAATTGTAAAGACACAAACTCTAGTGAACACACAAAAACAACCTTCATCATCTTCCATTAACAACAACTTGCAGCAATACATTCCACAACCACAAGCTGTCATCCCTCAACAACAATTCTATCCACAAGAAAAACAAGCCATTCAACAACAACAGTATCCACAATACTAGGAACCAGGAATCACCGACCTTGAAGCTGAACAAACAGAGGCTCTGTCAAATGCATTTGCTTATTTGACTAAAGTATTCAAAGAACGATATTCCACACCAACTAACAACAACCAAAGGATTTCATCAAACACTCGCAACAGGAAAATTGCACAGCCGGGTTTGAATATGGGTCAACAAGGATAAATGGTTGGAGTTATTGGGAATAAACAGGGATATGCTACTGGATTTCACATGGGTAATTAGGTGGTTCTGTATCATGGTAATCAAATGGGTCTGAATGTTGGACATCAGATTGGTCAGAATGTTGGGAACAGAACAGTGGGTAATCCGAATGGGAATGTTGTAGCTCCAGTTGATGGAAATCTGAATCAGACTAATTAGGTTACGTGTTACAACTGTCAAGGATTGGGTCACATTGCAAGGAATTTCCCTACTAAGCCGAAAAAGAAGGATTCAGCGTATCTTCAGAAAGCATTGTTGTTGGTACAAAAGGCAGAAGCAGTGTTAGGAATTAGAAAATTCAGTCGTTAAAGAGTCGGTCACCTCAAGTATAAGCATTCAATAGAAAGCTCGTAGTCATAGTTATGTTATGTTAGTAAGTAGTTTGTTAAGTAACAACGTGGAGGACGGACGGGTCTTTACCCACTGTATGCCTGATCCACAGCCCGTAGGTGGTGTTTATTTGTAAGACACTATAAATTCCCTCTACCTCCCAAAGTAGAGGGTTGGAGCTTCTATACCATTTTTCTTTGTTTCAAATAGTTCTCAACTCTCTTCCATTTCTCTCTCTAGAACTTTCTCTCTCTAAACTATTGTGAACGCCCCATATGTTATTGATATGATGTAATAGTGAAATCCTATATATTACAATTGGTATCAAGAGCCATGGTTGGATCAATCATCTTTCATGCTCTTTGTTTTGGTGGATTTCATAAGGTTTTTGGGGTATTAAGGGTTTAGGAGATTTTGATTCATTTGGACAAATTCTAGTGTTAAAGTTTGAATTTTGCTTGTACTTTTGTGCTTAGGATCATCATATGTGTTTATGTTTTGAATTGGAAGGCTTAAATCATTGTGGTTTGGTTGTTTTTGATTGATAAAGTGGTTATTTGTGAACATAGGACGAAGCGAGTTGAGTCTCTGACTTGTTTTTCTTCAAAGCGAGTTGCTTTGTTTCTGTATGCGAGTTAGTATATGCCACTTGGCTATTTGGCGAGTTGATTTTCAAGCGACTTGAGTTCTAAAGCGACTTGTTTCATTAAGCGAGTTGTGTGTCTTTCGAGTTGATACTAAAGCGAGTTGGCTATTTAGCGACTTGTTCCATTAAGTGGGTTGACAGTGTTGCGAGTTGATGCTAATGCGACTTGGCTATTTAGCGAATTGATTCCTTAGAGTTGTCTCCTTGAGCGAGTTGGTTGTTTAGCGAGTTGATAACTAAGCGAGTTGTGTGTTTTGCTACTTGTCTATTTCAGGATTGTTACTTCTTCGTGATACATTCTTATGGTTGTTCTTTTGGTTTAGTAAAATCCCGTGAAAGAATCAATTTCCCGGTTTAATCAAAGAATAGTAAAATCCCGCAGAACTTGTAATCATGGCAAACATCGTTCCTACTATTCTTCAGTAGCTGAGGACGTTCAAGCTGCTGGTTCAGATACTCGTCCACCCATGCTTGACAGAACTGACTACGACTCTTGGGCTCAAAGAATTAGACTATACTGTCTTGGAAAGGAAAATGGGGTCAACATTCTCAAATCGATTGATGAAGGACCTTATCTGGTTGAGACTACAAGAGACATAATTGATACTGCTACAGATGGAACTATGATTTTTGGACTAGACAGGCCAAAGACGTATGATGAGCTCGATGATAAGGAGAAAAAGAGATCCGATGCTGATATTAGGGCTTCTAACATCGTACTTCAAGGTCTTCCAAAAGATATCTACAAGCTAATCAATCACAACACCGAAGCCAAGGCAGTGTGGGATAATGTCAAGATGCTTCTATGTGGTTCTGAATTAACTATGTAAGACAAAGAATCACAACTCTATGATGAGTTTGAGCACTTCAAGATGAAACCAGATGAGAGCGTCTATGAGTATTACGTGAGATTCCACAAGCTTGTCAATGACATGAGGAATATCATAATGACCATGCCAAACATTCAGTTGAACTCTAAATTTGTAAACAACATGAATCCCGAATGGCACAAGTTTGTCACTTCTGTGAAGCTAACCAAAGGATTGAAGAATACAAACTATGAGCAACTCTATGCATTCCTTCTTCAGAATGAGAGACATGCTATGTTTGAAAAAAGGATTCTTAATCAGTTCAAAACCAACCAGGGAGAGACAAGCTCATCGAATGATTCAACTACCTTCTACTCAAACATAGGAATCACAACCAAAGCCTCATAAGTCATACCCATGGGTAATGGTAATCACAAACTCATTCCCGACCCAATGTTCAAACAAGTTGATGCTGATGCACACGTGGGAAACTTCCTTAATCAACTGGCTCTCATGATAAGTCAAAACATGAACTCTCTCCCACACACCAACAACAACCTCAGAATAGCATCTAATCTACACAATCAGGCCACTGTCATAGACGGAAAGGTTATGGTACAACCTGTTCAAGAAAGATAGTATGAACAAGGAAGAGGTGGAGTTGGTAGAGGTTTTGCTACAAATCAGAATAGGGGAAGGAATGGAAATCAAGGACAAGTAAAGCCGATCAAGTGTTACAACTGTGGTGGTGAGGGACATATTGCAAGAAACTGTACATCACCAAAACGCACTTAGAATGCCGAGTACTTCAGGGATAAGATGTTGCTTGTGCAAGCTCAGGACAATGGAGCAGCTTTGGATGAAGAGGAGCTACTGTTTCTTGCTGAAGGGAATGCCAAGACATATGATGCTGATGTTATTGAATAGCCAATTCATGAGATTGGTCATAATCATCAGAATGCCTTTCAAGTAGCTGATTGTGATGCATTTGACTCTAATGTAGATGATGAACCTACTACTCAAACAATCTTCATGGCTAGCATCTCACCTATGGTTTCTCCAAAGGTTTCATCACCACAAGCTTGTCCATCCAAAGACAAAATCATTTCTGATGTACTTAAACTATACGATGAAGTTGATGAGCAAAAGATACATGATGAAGTACAATCAACTATAATTATTGAGTCAGATATTGAAAATATGGGCAATGTCGATGTTGTCCCATATGATCAATATGTGAAACAAAGTGAAAGTCAGATTGTACCATGTGATGTATCTTATGCAGTCAATGATGACTATGCTTTTGACGAATACACTGCATGTACCCCTGATGAGTTTGTTATCTCTGAACTTAATGCTTATAAAGAACGTGTTGCTATTTATGAACAACGAGCTAAGTTTGAGTTAACCAATCGTAAGCAGGAGATGGATGACCAAATGCGTACAACTATTAGACAAAGTAAGTTTAGAGAAGAAGTATTAAAACAAGAGTTAAACTCCTGATAACGCTACACACGCCGTTCGGGGTCAAGGAAACTTCCTTTTCTTCGAGCAAGTTTTATAACACCCTAGGCAGTGAACCTAATCGTTGTAGTGTAGTAATTAGGGTAAGCCACGGGTATTGATATCGTTCTCTAGGGGAATAAGAATGCTAGTAAGGAGTTACTACGCTAAGGTTAAGGTTGAGGAAGATTATTTTTTTTGTATTTTTTATATTTTATGAAATGAAAAAGTACGAATCTCGGGTATTGGATTTGGGGGGTTGGTATTTCTACCGATTACTCTACTATTATCTAATTATCTAAACTAAGGTTGTGGGAGTCTATGTCTAATTAATGTGTGCTCGTATAATAGTTTACAGATGTGTTTACTTAGGTTGTATTACTCCTTAATTATATCCTATTGATGGTTGAATTGTCACGTCCTTATTCTTAGTTGCGTTGTGTGTCTAAAGTTGTAGGGTATGCGTTTCTCCCTAACTCTATGAACTTACCAAAGGGTCTCGTCTACAAACCCACTAGGGATGATAAACTCTTACTCTAAGGCGCTCTTTGGATGGTTTAGCTTACAACTACTCATGTAATTATATTCTAAGGTTCATAAAGATGAATCAAGCATTAAGTACACAACGAATGTCCTATCGCATTACTAGATCATTAATAAACTAAGATAAGAAACAACCAATCAATATACTTCCTAAGCAAACACACAAATAAATTAGCCAGACATGGAAAACATGCAAGCATACACATAAATAATCAAAGACATAATTGAATTAATGAAGTAAATACTTATCTTGATGTAAGATAGGGTTTAAAACCCTAAAATACTGTACAAGACACCTTAGGTTCGGTTTTAGGTTTTCACTCCAAAAGACTCCCTAAAACTGAAAAATTCGGATTCTATATATAAGATTACATATGCGACGGCGTCACCTTATGTTTAGTGACGCCGTCGTGTCGTCGTCATTAGGGTTTCGTCTTGGCCACGTTAACCTTGCGACGGCGTCACCTTATGTCCGTGACGCCGTCCTCTTCAGCTTCTGACGTCGTCTGGATTGCAACTAGGCCGTCTGAGTAGCGACGGCCTACTCTTTCACAACTAGACGTCGTCACTTGAAAATACGAGTTTTGAGTTCTGAACCATCACAAAAATCTTGGGACGGCGTCGCAATTAGCACCTGACGCCGTCGCCTTCTAATTTCAGCAATTGTGAGTGTCTCGATTTTGACTTTGGCCATTTTCTTCATATATTTGCGCCTTTTCGTCCAAATAAGTGCCATTCCAGCATTTTGCCTTCAAGAGACCTAAAAAGTGAAAAGGAACGATATTAAGCAATAACGGATACAAAAGTGATCAAATAAGGGCTAAAACGACCCCTCAAAATGGTACCTTTTAAAACCTTATCAAATATCCCTACACTTGTTATTTGCTTGTCCTCAAGCAAATGTGCTTTTAACCAATTAATTTATAAGTTAGGGGTCATGAAGCATTAATTCAAAACGGTCCACAACACATATAAGCCCCGCAAAAGTCATAACAAGCACGGAAATTACATACTAGCACCTCACATGGGGTGTTTGTATGCTCACATCTCTCTCGGGTGTATATATGAAATATTACAAATAGGAAATGGAAAATAAACACTCATTAACCGGTCCTAGTACATAGATTACCATAGGCTTGAGAATAGATCAAACCTCCATCGCTTTGGCGTAAGCACCTAGGAAAGACTATCAAAGAGGTCTTTTAAAGGGTTGTAATGTTAGGCTTACGGTAGGGAAACAAGGGTTTGGTGGGATAGGCTATTTAGTGGTGGCAAGTCAAAAATCTCTATGTTAAATGCATACGAAGAATGGCGTTGCTAAGCCAAGACTCGACACTCTAAACTCTAGATAACTTAAATAAACAAACATAAATTCAAAGATAGATGTAGGATGGTAGCCCGTTTTTTTTTTTTTTTTTTTTTTTTTTTTTTTTTTTTTTTCATACACTTTTACTCTACCATCCTCTACGATAATATCAAAATACTAGGGATTTACAGGCATATCCCTACACTTGAGTTTTTATTAATCTAACACTAATTTGACCCGATTTGAAAAGATCAAAACACTTGGCGTACATTATTATGCAAACAAAGGGAATTTGAATTTAACGTTCCCTTCCCGTCATTTCATAAACTTTAACTTTTCCCATGAATCCCAATCGTCCCAAAACTGTATACAAAGGATATGACTCGACTTAGCAACTTATGCAAGCAACTAGATAATTGAACTAAGGGTTTAGGGTGATAACAAACATTTGCACTAAAAGTGAGTGCATAAGGGGCAGGCTAAGGCGATTTGGGTGTATATTTGGGGGTGGGGTGTAAACAATGCTCTTCATTGATATTCTGGAAAAACCGAAACATCACGAGAACCGCGAAAAGGATAGGCTCTGAGGGGTTAACTAGGGGTATCGTGTGCTAAAGATGAGTACAACGCAAAGGGTGTAGGGGAATTACTCAACCGATGTGGAAGAAGTAATTATATTACGGGTATCAAACAAGGGTTATCCTAATGCCTCTTATCATTTAGTTATTCCTAACTACACAAGTGTAGCCTCACTTGCGATCTCGGAATGCATCACAAAACAAGTTCTAGAATCTAATATACTACCGGTTCACACTCTAAGCATTGAAGATGAATGCTTTAATTCCTACTAATCTAAGGGCGATCCTCACATTTTGGTGGAATTTGGGTGGTAAAGGGTTTTTGTGCTAGTCATGCAACTTCCTATCCATGAGACGCTTTTGTTAAGACTAATGGCCCACTCCTATATGTCATGAAAAATTTTAAATTTGGTGCCAAAATTACCCTAACCGACATTTTCTCATGGTTTATTACACAATCACAATTGGACAAAGCAAATAGTCAAGGATAAGCATAGTTTCAAAGTTCCCGTTTTATTTTCCCTCCCTACACTTAAACTGAACATTGTCCCCAATGTTCCCCGAAAGTATCAAAGTTATGATAAAAGAAGGTAATTAAAAACGAAAGAAACTAATACTCCCCTGATTAGCTCGGTAGGATCCGTGTAAAGTGGTGGTTAAATTCTTTTCAAGAAGAATTATTGCGTGAAAAGCTCCTTCCAATCTTATGTAACTTCTTCTTGACAAACTAAACCTGCACACTTGAAGAAAACAAACGAAACCTTCGCGTAAAATCGGCGGTAATAATATATATAAGACTCGATTTAAACTAGTATATATTGCTTGTGGAATGGATGTTTACAGAATTTCTAAGAAAATTAAGACCTGGAAAATTCCAAAAATTTATAAGTAGCTCAGAAAACGAGAAAAAAGTAATCTGATGTTTTTACTCCTTCCTGACGCCGTCAGGTTGCAATCCTGACGCCGTCAGGTTATCCTGACAAAAACTGGTCAGCGATTTTCTGGAAAAAATTCTGGAAAATTTACATCTTTAGAATCTGGAAAAATTTCTGCAAAACATCCATTATGACTCGATACAAGCATTTGACTCGAACTAACAAACATAAATATCTTTTAGTTAATTGTTATTCTCATGTTTACGTTTCTTTTGAAAACGTGTGTAATCCTCCCTACACTTATCCTTTATGTAAAATACCTTTATATGCAATTAAGACGAGGTTAAAAATAAAATAAAGCATTTTTACAAATTTAAACATGAGGATAAACAATTAATAAAAGATATATGACACTAACAAGCAAACAATTAAACATGGGTTGCCTCCCACGAAGCGCTTTTCTTTATTTAAGAGTCTTGTAGCTAGACTCATAGTCGTGCTTCTACGTTTCCTCACGTATCCTCAATGAGAATTCTATCATGTTGACAAAATCTTCATCGACTCTATACCTAGGCCCTAGAGTCAAGCAATCCTTATAATAATGCCTCCTTCTTTCCCACATGAATTTATAACCTTTTCCAATATCTTCCTTGCTTTTGTCCTCAAAAGCTTTGATGTTGTCTTGATCATAAATGGACAAGTGGCCATACTCAGTTGTTTTCCAAGGCATCCTATAGGTGATCTCATCGGTTCCTTCTTTAAACCTAACTGTTCCATCATGCTTGTTATGGCTCATTCTAGATGTTTCAACAAACGGTTTCCCTAGCACTACTTGGGATAAGCTATAGTCAATGACGCATCCTACATCTTCTAGGACCATAAAATCAACTAGGTAGGTGAAATTTCCTATAAAGACATGCACGTCCTTGACTCTTCCCACAAAGTTGCAAACTCCTCCCGGATACTTAGGGTCTCTCCTAATATTGAGTCGCTCATTCATAATGTCATTGTAGACAGCAGATGACATTACATTGATGGGGGATTCCGTATCTATGTAAGCGTGGTCGACACTCCTATATCCTATCATACAAGGGATTTTTAGGTTCCAGGGATTTCCCCTCCTAATCTTTGGGCATATCCTAATGATAGGTGATCGTGGATTATCGATTATGTATTGATGGTATGCAATCTCTTCCTTAGTGGGGTAAAGATTGAAGTAAGCACTATTTTCCACATCCACGTTGTTGTTTATCATGCCATTTTCCGAATTACTGCTAATCATAGAGCCAACTATAGCAGCGCTGACTACTTTCTCAACAGCTTCCATAATTGTACTATCGAATATTTTCTGCAAATCCTGAAGGTCGGTGTTTCTACTCACATAGCGGCTTCGACGGTTGTGTTGGTTATTGGGTTGGATTTTGAGTGACATTGAAATTTTTTGTGTTGGGTTATCAAGTGGTGGTTGGTTATGACCTTCCATGATGAAAAGTGATGGGGTTACGAACAAAGGTCACGAAGAAGGGGGATAGACTAAGAGAAAGCTAAAAAAAATGAGAAAAATTTACTTGATAGGAATCAAGAAAAGAAACCTAAACGAGGTGGACTACTAACTAACTATTCTATTCCCCGGCAGCGGCGCCAAAAACTTTATAACGCTACACGCGTCGTTCGGGGTCAAGGAAACTTCCTTTTCTTCGAGCAAGTTTTATAACACCCTAGGCAGTGAACCTAATCGTTGTAGTGTAGTAATTAGGGTATGCCACGGGTATTGATATCGTTCTCTAGGGGAATAGGAATGCTAGTAAGGAGTTACTGCGCTAAGGTTAAGGTTGAGGAAGATTATTTTTTTTGTATTTTTTATATTTTATGAAATGGAAAAGTACGAATCTCGGGTATTGGATTTGGGGGGTTGGTATTTCTACCGATTACTCTACTATTATTTAATTATCTAAACTAAGGTTGTGGGAGTCTATGTCTAATTAATGTGTGCTCGTATGATAGTTTAAAGATGTGTTTACTTAGGTTGTATTACTCCTTAATTATATCCTATTGATGGTTGAATTGTCACGTCCTTATTCTTAGTTGCGTTGTGTATCTAAAGTTGTAGGGTATGCGTTTCTCCCTAACTCTTTGAACTTACCAAAGGGTCTCGTCTACAAACCCACTAGGGATGATAAACTCTTACTCTAAGGCGCTCTTTGGATGGTTTAGCTTACAACTACTCAGGTAATTATATTCTAAGGTTCACAAAGATGAATCAAGCATTAAGTACACAACGAATGTCCTATCGCATTACTAGATCATTAATCAACTAAGATAAGAAACAACCAACCAATATACTTCCTAAGCAAACACACAAATAAATTAGCCGGACATGGAAAACATGCAAGCATACACACAAATAATCAAAGACATAATTGAATTAATGAAGTAAATACTTATCTTGATGTAAGATAGGGTTTAAAACCCTAAAATACTGTACAAGACACCTTAGGTTCGGTTTTAGGTTTTCACTCCAAAAGACTCTCCCTAAAACTGAAAAATTCGGATTCTATATATAAGATTACATATGCGACGGCGTCACCTTATGTTTAGTGACGCTGTCGTGTCGCCATCATTAGGGTTTCGTCTTGGCCACGTTAACCTTGCGACGGCGTCACCTTATGTCCGTGACGCCGTACTCTTCAGCTTCTGACGTCGTCTGGGTTGCATCTAGGCCGTCTGAGTAGCGACGACCTACTCTTTCACAACTAGACGTCGTCACTTGAAAATACGAGTTTTGAGTTCTGAACCGTCACAAAAATCTTGGGACGGCGTCGCAATTAGCACCTGACACCGTCGCCTTCTAATTTCAGCAACTGTGAGTGTCTCGATTTTGAATTTGGCCATTTTCTTCATATATTTGCGCCTTTTCGTCCAAATAAGTGCCATTCCAGCATTTTGCCTTCAAGAGACCTAAAAAGTGAAAAAGAATGATATTAAGCAATAACGGATACAAAAGTGATCAAATAAGGGCTAAAACGACCCCTCAAAATGGTACCTTTTAAAACCTTATCAACTCCTTACAAGAAAAGCTTTCTAAAACTGCTAAGCAAAAACAAGAACTTCAAGAAAATGTTAAAATGCTTAAGCAATAATTCTGTGCTAAGGAATCAAAATTTTTGAATGATTTTTCTAATCTAAAAACCTAGAAAAACAAGCTTGAAAATAAGTTGTACGTATAAGGAAATACTATTCAAACTGCTCACTTAATCACTAAGCACAGAGTTTTAAGTGATAAGCATAGTACTCCCCTTGTTGAGGAACCAAATCCAGAGGTCATTAAAAAGGCTAAAAGTGCTCATAAGGTAATCTATGATAGTAATGAAATCCTTAAGCCTAGACAGAAACCTAGTTGCGTTGAGTGCACTAAGGAAGATAGAAAATTAGATGATGCATCTAGGGAGAAAATGATTAAGAAATTTAAGCCTCAAACATTGTTAACACCTGAACAAGTATTCTGGAAAAGGGACTTAGATAAGCAAAAAGATGAAAATCTAGTTGAAACAAACCCTCCCCTTAGGAAAATGCCTGCAGCGACTGTGTATCCTCCAAATACACCAATGCATTTAGTTCCTAGAACTATTGCCACTAAGAGCAAGACCTTAATCAGTCAATATGTTATTTTTCAACTATTTGTCAATTTTGAGAAAACTTGTAAGAAAAGGATCACACCCACTGAGATTACTGAAGGGGAAAGGGGTTTTGAGCAAACAAAAGAATGCTATCTAACTGAGGTCATGCCTTTCTTTAAATAACTAAAAGATCAATTTGAGAGTCTTAAAAAGGGGATAGATTCAGATATTAAAGGAATGGAAAAGGAATTTGATGCAATGATAGTTGAGGTTAGTGACTATGAGCGAGCACTAAAATATAATGAGATTGAGAGGAAGAACTTGCATACATTGAATGAAACTCTTATTTCTGAATGTATTACTCAAGATGTGTTTTACACTGCTACGAATTGTTCCATTAATGCTTCTCGATTTCATGAATTATATGTTGCTCTGAAAGTCTCCCATGATCGTGCCATTGAGCTTGAAAAAACTAACTCTAAACTGCATGATAAAGTTGAACAGGATGATCATGATAACCTGGTAAAACAGTTTTCTAAATCAGAAGTTGAGCATCTTGCTTTGCAATTAAAATATCAACATCGGAAAGAAAATGTTAAAACCTCAAATATCAAGACATCTTTGGATGTTCCTGAATTTGATGCAGTTTTTGAAATTAGGAAACGTGATGAACAGATTCGAGCTCATTGTATCACGATCAGAAAGTTGAAAGCTCAAATCTCTCAATTAAAGGGTGAAATGAACAATGTGTCTGGCTCCCAAATGCCTCCTCCTTTAGATTCTCGGAATTCTTAAAATTTTCATCTACAAAACTTGGTCAATGCTTTACAAAAGGAAAATGAGAGTTTTCTCGAAGAAAATGAAAAGGTTAAACGTCATTTCAATGAGTTATTTGAGTCAATAAAAGTCACTCGTAATAAAAATAATGAATAAATAACTTCGTTGCAAAAGGAAATTGAGAATCTGAAGAGTCAGGTAAAAGGGAAAATGCCAATAACCAATGGGGAGAATGGTCCATCAAAGGTGCATGGTTGTAATAAATATGCTTTGTCTGTGAATTATGTTCCTCCTCACTTTAGGAATAACAAACTTGCCATTCAAACATATTCTCATACCTTAAGGATAGTCTAGAATGTCTCCGTGAGATTGTAGAAGAGGATAAATTAGTGAAACCACTTGATAATGCAATTGGCCATGCATGCTTATATGCCAAACGATCTCAAGAACTTCTAGAATGCTTAATTACAATATGTCCTAAATCCCTAGGTGAGCAAGTCAACCCCTTGATACCCTGTTCTATGCCTAATGCCAAGTATACAAATCATTCAATGCCCAATGTTATGAATGTGAACTTTAGTAGGCCTTCAAATAGTTCAGATCCCAGCACCTCTAGTGTTAAGAAAGTGAACCTCAATGTGTCTTCGAATAGTTCACATCCCAGCACATCAAAACAGGAAAGGCAAAAAGTAGCAAAACCAACTAATGTTCCCGTTCCCTCTACAGGAGTAATCAGTGACATTAAAGCGAGCAGGTCAAAGTCTCAAGGCAATACAAGGAATGATAGGGCCTCGCAAGCTAAGACTAGGCATTGGAAGAAAGTAGAAGATCACCGTAGGGAGAATTTGAATAAAACGAATCGTGTTGATTCTAGTATTAGCCATAGGCGTACTGTAATTAATTCGAATTCTAATACTATTTGCAAACCATGTAATGATGTCTGCGTGAATTCTGTTACTAATCATGAATGTGGTGTGAATGCTTTGTCTAATGCAGTCAAATCCCCAGTTAATATTGTTAATGCAAAAAATCATTCTAAGAAGGCTAAAAGGCAAAGGCGAAAGAAAGTTAGAAAATAGTGGAAACCCACAGGAACAACATTTAGTAAGATAGGTTATCAATGGATACCTGTTGGCCATAAGGTTAATCAAACAATGCCTACTAGAAAATGGATGCCTACTGGTAGAACTATTCCCTTAAGAAGTGAACATACTTTGAATAGGGCAAATACGGACACTAGTACTGCATATATTCATAATGATTCCATTGATTCTATTTCTGATATGGATGTTTCTATTTCTGATGTGGGTGTTCCAATCACTGTTACTAACCAAATGGAACCCATTCTTGCATGGGGATCCCAATTATCCAGTTATCTATTCTTGTCTGTGTTCAACTGCATATCGTTCAAATCGTTCTGTGGTACCTGGACTCAGGCTGTTCCAAGCATATGACTGGAGACCGGTCGCGGTTCATGAACTTCGTGAGTAAATTCATCGGGACAGTTAAATTCGGGAACGACCATTTTGGAGCTATTATGGGTTATGAAGATTATGTGGTTGGTAAAAGTGTGATTTCTAGGGTATATTAGGTGGAAGGTCTTGGTCACAATCTGTTCTCTGTTGGTCAATTCTGTGATTCCGATCTAGAAGTGACTTTTAGAAAACATTCTTGTTTCGTTAGAGAACTTGATGGTGTGGAACTATTAAGAGGTACTCGAGGTTGAAACCTATACACCATCTCTATCGACGACATGATGAAGTCCTCTCCAATCTGCTTGCTGTCAAAGGCTTCTAAAACAAAGTCTTGGTTATGGCATCGTCGTCTCAATCACTTGAACTTTGGTACCATAAACAACCTTTCCAGAAAGGATCTTGTCAGAGGTTTACCAGATTAAAATATGAAAAAGATCATCTTTGCTCAGCTTGCCAATTGGGAAAAAGCACGAAATATGCCCACAAACCAAAACCTACTAACTTTGTAATGGAAGTTCTTCATACCCTTCATATGGATCTGTGCGGACCAATGAGAGTGCAAACGATAAATGGGAAGAAATACATTCTAGTAGTTGTTGATGACTACTCTCGATTTACTTGGGTAAAGTTTTTTAGGACAAAGGATGAAACTCCATATGTCATCATCAAACTAATCAAACAGCTTCAGGTTCGACTCAACAATACAGTCAGAATTGTTCGAACAGACAATGGCACAGAGTTTGTTAACAAAGACTTAATTCAGTTTTATGAAAGTGTTGGAATCAGTCATCAAAGAAGTGTTCCACGAACTCCTCAACAGAACGGTGTAGTTGAAAGAAGAAATCGAACTCTTGTAGAAGCCGCAAGAACAATGCTTATTTATTCAAAGGTTCCAATGTTTCTATGGGCTGAAGCCATTGCCACTGCTTGCTACACCCAAAATCGTTCCCTTATTCACACCTCTCATGGAAAAACTCCATATGAACTTATTCATAAACGAAAACCTGATCTCTCCTTACCTTCGTGTGTTTGGTGCCTTGTGTTATCCAATGAATGATGGTCAAGACTTAGGAAAACTAAGAGCAAAGGCAGATATTGGAGTTTTTGTTGGTTATGCACCAAACAAGAAGGGTTACAGAATCTACAACAAAAGAACCCGAAATATCATGGAAACAATTTACGTTACGTTTGATGAGCTGACCGGTCAAATGGCTCCTGGACAATCCAGTTCTGGACCCGCACTTTTAAACAGTCCCATTGGTTCATCCCTTGTACCAAATCCCTCTCCAACAACTCCATATGTACCTCCAACTGAAGATGATTTGAAGAAATTGTTTGATCCGATGTTTGATGAACACTATGAGCCAAGTGCTAATGAACTGTCAATTCCCACAACAGAGGCTGCTCATATCCCTGTGAATGAAGTCAATACTTCAGTCTCAATATCACTAAGCTAAGAAGCGCCTGATGCTGATCAATCTGTTTCATCAACAAATCTTCAATCATCAAATGTACATCATGGAAATGCTTCTGATTCACAGGATGAAGTTAATCCCTTTGCTACTCCCGAAGATGCTCCATTTGAAAATATATTTGCTCCTGAATCATCATCTGAACCATCTTTATCAGGAGACATCGACTCTGCTACTTCGGTTCCACAACCACATGAACATCTTAGAAAATGGACACATGATCACCCATTGGATAACATCATTGGAAACCATTCTCGTCCGATATCCACTCGTAAATAGCTTGCTACTGATTCCTTATGGTGCTTCTTTAACTTCGTACTCTCAAAGATCGAACCTAAAGATGTTAAAACTGCTATGAATGAAGACAGCTGGTTCAATGCCATGCAAGATGAAATTCATGAGTTTGATTGATTAGATGTATGGGAATTAGTACCAGCTCCAGATTATGCTATGATCATTGCTCTTAAGTGGATCTTCAAAGTGAAGCTTGATGAGCATGGTGATGTTTTGAAAAATAAGGCTAGGTTAGTGGCTAAAGGTTATCGTCAAGAAGAAGGTATTGACTTTGAGGAATCTTTTGCTCTAGTTGCTCTTATCGAGGCGATCAGAATCTTCTTGGCTAATGTTGCTAGCAAGAACATGGTTGTTTATCAGATGGACGTGAAAACCGCATTTCTTAACGGAGATCTTAAAGAGGTCGTCTACGTCAGCCAACCTGAAGGCTTTGTGAATCCAGAGCATCCTACTCATATTTATCGATTGAAGAAGGCTCTTTATGGTTTAAAGCAAGCTCCAAGGGCATGGTATGATACGCTATCAAAGTTTCTTCTATCTACCGGATTCAGCAAAGGAGCAGTTGATCCAACGTTGTTCACCAGAATGTCAGGCAAACATTTAATTCACGTTCAAATATATGTTGATGATATCATATTTGCCTCGACTGACCCCAATGAATGTGATCATTTTTCTAATGAAATGGGTTCCAAATTTCAAATGTCAATGATGGGAAAAATGTCATTTTTCTTGGGATTACAAATTTCACAAAGTACCGGAGGCATTTTCATAAATCAATCTAAATATGCAAATGAGATTTTAAAGAAATTTGGATTTGATTCTAGTAACCCTGTTGACACTCCCATGATTGAATGAACCAAGCTGGATGAGGACCACTCAGGGATCATGGTAGATCAAACGAAATATCGTAGTATGATTGGATCCCTGATGTACCTCACAACTAGCAAACCAGGCATCCTGTTCGCTATGTGCATGTGTGCTAGATATTAGTCTAAGCCTACTAAAAGGCACCTTGAAGCGGTTAAACGGGTCTTTTGGTATCTCCAAAGAACCATCAATATGGGACTATGGTACCCGAAGGACACCGGTATGTCACTAACTGCCTATGCTGATGTTGATCATGCAGGTTGTCAAGATACACGTCGAAGTACGTTTGGAGGTGCTCAGTTTTTGGGTGATAAGCTTGTGAGCTGGTCTTCAAAGAAGCAAATGAGTACTTCTATTTCCTCTACAGAGGCTGAATACATAGCCATGTCATCTTGTTGTGCTCAAATCCTATGGATGAGATCCCAATTATCTGACTATGGCTTTGAATTCATCAAAATCCCTCTGTACTGTGATAATAAAAGTGCTATTGCTCTCTCATGCAACAACGTTCAACACTTAAGATCAAAGCATATCGACATTCGACATCATTTCATCAGGGAACAAGTGGAAAAGGGTGTGGTGGAACTCTATTTTGTGAGGACTGAATACCAGTCAGCAGACATCTTCACTAAAGCTCTTCCTAGAGAACGTTTTGAGTTTATCCTTCCACGTCTTGGTCTAAAGAGTTTACAACCGGAAACACTCAAGCGTCTTCAAGAGGAGGACGAGGAGTAAAGTTCTTTATTCATCTATCTCTTGTATATATTTATTCAAAATTACAAAACCTCCAAAAAGCAAATAGAAAAATATAAAACTTTCAACAATCCCTAAAAATTTGAAAAAATTTGAAAAATTCTCAAAAACTATTCTTATTTTGTCATATATTTTTTTTATTCGATGTCATCTACGAACTTTGTGTTGATATTCAAAGAATGTCACGGGTCTTTATGTGTTCTTCGAATGTACATAGTTTTAAAAATATGAGGCGGAGAAAAATGGTGGTTTATTGTTATTTCAGGCAGTAACCCATTTTCAAAGAAAGAACTGAGCCATGCTATATCTGGTTTTTCAAATCTCATGCTCTGATTCTATAAATATAATTTCTTACTATCTAATGAAAACTAATTGCTTTGAAAAATTACTCGGACTCTATTTTTGAAAATCATCTGAACTTAACAGTTGTCATAAATATCTATCTCTCAATCAACAACTTATGTCATTGATTGAGGGGGGGAATGATTTTTCAATTCAATTAAAAAGTGTATTTCTCAAACAATGGTACCAGACCGTGGTTATTATTAAGTTTTCAAAAGATATTCAAGCATGTTTAATCTTTGGAGTCTAAAGTCTCAAAATTCGATCCTTATCAGTTAAAAAGTTTCTCAAGATTAAGTCACAATTCTCCTTAAAAGCTTTCAAATTCAATTTAAATCTACTGAGATCACAATTCTCAAATGACTTGATAATTGTGATCTGGGGAGAATTTGTGATTTAAATTGGATTTAATCTGATAATTCGATAAATGGTTTTATAAGGATGTATAAGCTCTCCTCCCCGCATGTGACAAACGATTTCAAATTTTCCATGCACATGTTGAGGGGAAGAATCTACTTTAAACCTTAAATTATTGAAACGTGATTGAATTATCTCTATGTGCAGGTTCCTTCTAGTATGTGCAAAACTCTTTCAAACTTCGAGGCACTTATTGAGGGGGAGCAAACTTTTGAAAACCTCATCCTTCCTCAAAATGTTTTATCTAAAGTAAATTGATTGGGAAGTGATGATGATCATTTTAGAAAATGTTAATCAAAAGATTGGACCTCTCATTCTTAATCTAACGATTTCAAAGATCTCTTGCCTCCATATGCTAAAACAATTTCTGAATTATATGCATATGTTGAGGGGGAGCATTTCTAAAATTATCAAAAAAATTGAGATACAAAATGCTTTGATTTTATATCACAAGTATCTTGATTGATTTTCAAATGGTTTTCAATTGGTTTCAAGGCGGAAGAACTATACCAAAAGACCGACCAATCCTACTTTATGCATGGTGATATAAGGATGATAAGGTTAGGTTATGGTCCCATGATCCGCCAGAACCGGAGGGATCTACCCAGGGACAATCCACTAGTTAGTGTAGAAGTCCTTAGGTATGATGATAAAAGGAGAAGATTGAGATATGGGAAGAGTGTGGACTGAGACAAAGCTAGTACTGGAATAAACCCAACAAGGTTCTAGCTATGAAGTCTCGGTAAGCACTGAAGGGGTTGAAGAATGAAAAAGAATTGAATGAGAAAAGGGTGAAAAGAAATAGCCCTCCATTTATTCAACCATAGGGCAGAAACCGGGTACAATTCATATGCTACTGATGGTTTCATCGGTATTGAAGACAAGATGTCATGGACCCAGTGACGCTCTGCACCACAACTTCCCAAACCACTCAAGTTCCTCTTATAAGGGCTTGTTTCATTCTCACGAGGAACCGACATAATCTATCGAATTTCTCTTAGAGATTGTTGATATTGAAGAAGGAGACCCTCTCCCTAGTCTGCGGCACAGGAACCAAATGTGCACAATTGAGTCTAGAGCCATCGAGATCATCATATAAATCTCTTTAGGACACTGTCAATGAAGATTCTCTGTTCCACACAATGTGGAAAGAGAGATTATATCTTGAGTCCTACGCTGTATCCTTGTGATATTGCCAGAACATCCGAGTGATATGTAAACATTATCACAATAAAGATGGAAAGCCTTCTGGAGCCAACATCAAACAAGCTCCTGGTAGGTGGCATGTGAGATCTATTCAATAGATCAACCATGTGACAACTGAACAGAAACAATGGGGCGATTCAATCTTTTGAATTAATCCTGGTTCAGGTTATGGATTGACGGATACCTTTGAACAACTGGTTGTTGTGCTTAAAAACTATTTTCTTTAGTACATTAACCGTGTACGAATACTTCAAATCAAAAGGTATTTATGATTGACAAATGATTTTCATTAAAACCTTCGTTGTATTGCAAAAAACAATTCTATTGAGCAATACACGATTGTTTTTCAAATCTCTTGTTATCAATCAGTGAATCTCAGTTCGCTGGTTCACTCACTCCGTGTTGTCTTCTTTGAGACGTTCCTGTTTGAGAACAGCTAGAGCAGCTGTGAAACCCTGTCAAGGAAATTCTTCGGAATTATACCTGATCACAGGCAGTACGTGTACAGATCAACGGGGAACCGTGGGCCGTGTACCTCAATTCAACGAAAGTGATCAAAGACACTTTCGTGCACTTTATTGCTAACTGTTGTATGCAAGTACGCCCGACGTTTGCAGCTGATCAGAATGATGCAGTCAATCCATAGCCGCATGCTCACACAACACATTCATTTCTAAAGAAATCATGATTAGTGCATCAATGACACTGATATTTTCACTCCATGCTTCTGCTACGCTGCTACCAATATCATGAATCAACGAAAGCTTCCGCTACTCTAATAAGAAGAAATCATGATCCAGAATGTGAGCATGTCGGTCCAAAAGTCACAACATCACATAATACCAACATCACAAAGGAAGAGTCAGAGATCTAATATGGCTGATGATCTCAAAGCAGGCTCAACAATCATTCTCGCGTGGATCAGTTAAAGACTTCCACCTGGAATTCCCAAACATGCAATAATGAAGAATCAAAGACTACGAGCTACTGAGCGAAGGACTTAATCAAGAATCCTAGAACAATCTAATGTAATATCTGTTTGTATTCATTGTAAATTGAGGTGACCTCCCTTAGGGGGAGATTGTTAGGAATTAGAAAATTCAGTCATTAAAGAGTCGGTCACCTCAAGTATAAGCATTCAATAGAAAGCTCGTAGTCGTAGTTATGTTATGTTAGTAAGTAGTTTGTTAAGTAACACCGTGGAGGACGGACGGGTCTTTACCCACTATATGCCTGATCCACAGCCCGTAGGTGGCGTTTATTTGTAAGATACTATAAATATCCTCTACCTCCCAAGGTAGAGGGTTGGAGCTTCTATACCATTTTTCTTTGTTTCACATAGTTCCCAACTCTCTTCCATTTCTCTCTCTAGAACTTTCTCTCTCTAAACTATTGTGAACGCCCCATATGTTATTGATATGATGTGTTAGTGAAATCCTATATATTACAAGCAGGGATGTAGTTGAGTGCTGAGGAACATGACTTTATAGCTATTATGAAATGGAAGACCGAGAGGATATCAATGCAAACTGCATCTTTATGGCAAATCTTCAGGAGGCTAAGTACGACACAGATTCTGACACACCTCCTGTTTATGATGCCAACGCAGTATCCGAGGTACCAATCATTGATCCATGCTATAACAATGTCATATTTGATGTGTTTACTCATGACGAACAGCATTCTGTGACCCCAACACCTACTTATGATACATACCTGGACAATCTGAGTATTAGCAATATTAACTCTGAAAATTCAGATATGGATCCTAGTGGAGGCTCGGTGGCACAAAATACTGAGACTGATGAGGAAACACGTGCCTTATTTGAGTCATTGATTAATAATTATGGCATTGAAATTGAGAAAGTGAAAAAGGTCAATCGTGATGTTAAGGCCGCGAATGATAAATTGACCGCTGAGCTTGAGAGGTACAAGGAGAATGCAAAAGCTTTTGAATTTCACAAAACAAAGAGTCAGAATTAGAAACTGGTTATCGAAATTTCATTTTAAGAGAAAAACAATTGCAAATCAAGTATGACACACTTGATGTTAATTTGAGCTAGAAAATAAAATCTTTAAACGAGGAAATTTCTGATCTTAAAAACCAACTTTCTAAACAAAAAACAACTTATTCAGATCTTGAAAAAGTGATTCGCTTCCAAACAGTCAAGTTTAATCACTCAAGCTGACCACTTGTGAATGGCCAACCGTAACAAACTTAAAACAGCTCAGAAGGCAAATGCAATTAAGATCAGAGGAATTTAGTGGATTCCTGGGTCGTTAAGTCCCACGGAGGATGAATGGTGTTTAACACAGACAGATGTCGAATAATCACTTAGGATAGTGATCAGTAAGGATTTTGAGTTATTTATACCTAAAGAAAAGTTTTGTAAATTACAGGGGCTTAAATGCAAATTAAAGAAAATTAAAAAGTTAAAATATATTAAATAAACGCTATCACTATTTTTACAATGATGTTTTTGTGATTTATAAAATAAAATAACTTAAATAAACTATTTTAACTAAAACGTAAACTTAAATTATCTAAAAACGTGATTTAAAATGAAAACGTACGTTATTTATAAAAATTACGCGAGTGCGTAAGCAAAAAATGTAAAATTTTTGAAATAAAAGTCCTACAAGTGTAAAAACAATTTTCTTACCTACTATATGACAAAAGAAATTTTTAGAAAAAAGATTTATATTTTTTAGACTTTTATATTTTTTATTATGAATTAAATACTATTTTACACTAATTAAATGTTTAAAAATATTAAAACTATTTGGAAAAATCTGAAACTTTTTTATAAAATACTGTATACTAATATAAAGTTAAGAAAAATACAAAACATGAAAAAGCTATTATAAATAAGCTGGAAATAAGCTAATAAGCTCGTATAAGCTTAAATGGAAACAAGGGTTATGTATTTAATTATGCAAAGAAAAACAGAAAAAGACCCAAGGGCGAGTGGTAGTGTGTGTGTGTGGTGAGCTGGGTGGCCAGGGTTCGAATCCCAGCAACTGCTTTTTGCTAACTTTTTATCTTTTTGATTTTCTTTTTGCAACTTATTAAGAACACTGAAATAAGCAAATTGTAAAACTACAACTTTTTATAAAAATGACTAATAAGCTCAGTTTGAGCTTATTTATCTCAATAGTGGACACAAATTGAAATAAGCACAAGAGTTTAAGCCAAAATGGCTTATAAGCTAGAAAATAAGCAAGATTAAGCTGAAAATAAGCTAAGTAACTAATAATAAGCTAATATGAAAACTGAGAAAACATTTTGACTTAAAAATAAGCACTTAACAACTCCAAATAAGCACTAGCTTATCTGTTTGCACAGGACACTGTGTGAATCACTAGGCACTTTTAAGCTAGATTTTAAGCACTGAGATAAGCTAGAAAATGAAAACAAATACTTGGATTAGCTAGTTGACCAGTTAAGCTTTCCAAAAAGCTAAATTACACAGTTTGGCTTACACTAATAAGCTTGTGAGAAGCTTATGAAGAAACTAAAAAACCACTGAGTCAAGACTCAGTGTTTGCTGAGAAAAATGGACAAAACAATAAGCCACTAGCAGGCTTAGTAAATAAGCTACAAATTAGAAAATTAAGCTTGGAACCTCAAGTCAGCTAGGAAAGCTTTCCAAAGAACCAAGTTACACAGGATTTGACCAACTAATAAGCTCTGTAGGAGCTTGTAAAAATGACTAGCTCAACTGTGCACAGGGCACCATTTTCAGACAAGGGTCCAAAAGAAGCTGAGAAATAAGCTACTAACTAAGCTAGACAGAAATTATAAAAAATACTATTATAAAGCTGAGCAGTTGTATTTTGATATCCCAAAAGCTCAAAACATAAAACTCAAAGTTAAGCCCTATATAAAATTTTCTATTTTATTCAAAAACGACCAAATGGAAAATTTTGACTTTTATAAAAACTAACTAAGTTGGCTAAAATGAACTTTGAATTGATCCTACCAACTGATTATGTTATATTAAGGTGAACTAAGACTTGTTTGATTGATTTTAACAACTTATGAACAAGAAATCATAATCATGGATCATGAAAATCCAACAGTTAACTAACAAGACATGATCAAAAGTAATCTTGACTTTTTCACAAATAAGCACTGGTTTTCTTGGTAGAACTTAGATATTAGGCACTTATGTGACACAGAACAAGCACAAACAACAACACAAACAATATCTATTACAGTTTTAAGAAGCAAATCCAAACACCCTTTATATAACTGTTTTGAAACTTTTCAAAGCAAAACACAGATATATACCATGCTATGGATTATAGACCTTATATTATCCTATAATAAGACTAAAGAAACACAGAACAACAACATTAACAACATAAAACCAAGAAATTACACTTATGTTAATTTAACTGTCAAAATGAAATTTTTAGCAACTATAAATTTTAAAGAACAAGTGACTGTTTTTATGGCTTAATTACACTTAACTATAACTAATGAACATGAAAACACAAAGATTTGAGCTTATGACTGTATTACACAGTAAAATGATAAAAAGGAACAAAAGGCTTACAACATGGAATCCAAGTATAAAACTGAGAACCAATACTGAAACCACTTCCTATAGCTTCCCAAAAAGCACTAAACCAAGGCCATCCATAATCAACCCTGCTCCAGCTTCTTGATGATCTTCTTCATTGATTTTTTTATTTTTAACTAATTTATTTGTATTTTTGGTGATTTTTGCTTTTTGATTCTAAACTGATTTTTAAAGTCTCTAAAAGCTTTAATAAACTTTCTAGGAGCTTATGTGAGCCTATTCAGTCCTTACCAACAACTAACAACATCATTGGAACATATTGAGATTTTGAATAAAAGTAAGATTTTGCATAAACTGAGAACTTGAATTAAAACTGAAATTGATGTTCAGGAAAGCTTTAATATACAATAAACACTTGAAATATAAAGCTTAAAAGCTTAAAGATACACTGAAATTCAAAATTAAGTTAAAACGACATAAGCTAATTAAAATTAAAACTAGATATTGCTTCACATTGCTTCCCATCTCTTCTTTATAGACTTTTGAGACTCTGACTATATCTCTGAATCTTTCCCACCTCAATCCAACCATTGGATTGGTCAAAGTCATCATATACGTCCATTTGGATTTTTGGCGCCAAAATAGTCAAGAGCAGGTTTGGGCAATTAAAGAAACGTGGGAGGTTGTGGTGGTGGAGGAGGGATGTATACAAGTGGAAAAACAGGTGGAAATGTTGAAAAGGTGGAAAAACCACCTCTGGTTTTGGGTTTACAGGCGAGATGAGGGAGATGAACAGTGGGGCGGTTTGGGCGCGTTTTGACTTTATTTGACCATTTGATATAATAGACGGGGGTCCAAATTAGGGGGGGTCACAGGTTATGAAAGGGGGTTCTTTTGGGTTTTGGCAGGGGTAATAATACAAAAGGGGGTCATTTGGCTTTTGTTTAATATCATAAGGACCATTTGTGTAATTCGGCCAATCTTGAGGGACCAAACCTGCAATTCTCCAAAAGTTATCACAAGGACCAAAACTGCCAATCTTTAATAGTACAAGGACCATAGTTGATTATTTTCTATTTTTAATAAATCCAAGGACTATTTTTAACATTTTCAAAACTTGAGGGACTAAAGTTGTAATTTTACAATTTTTGATTTTAAGGACCAATTTTGACAACTCATGAATCCCTAAGGACTTAAAATGATATTTTTCTTTATTTTGATTTACCAGGGACTGTTTTTGACAACTTTTTAAACTTGGGGGACTAAAACTGCCAATTATGCAAACTTGATACGTTTTTCACCAGATTTTGATATTTTTGCATTTAAAACACATAAAACACTTGTTTGTGATAATTTCATTATTTTGATGCATTTCTGAGTGTTTTCAGATGTTTTTGGCATTCTAAACAGTACAAAAATGATGAGTATTTAGACACTCATCAATCCCCCATACTAAGATATTGCTAGTCCCTAGCAATGATTTGATAAAAATTAATGGATTTCATCTCTTTACCAAAAGCCATTACTTCTGGAGTAGCCAATTGTTTTAGCTCAAGTAAGAACTTTGGTACAATGATAACCAAATGATTTTGAGCAAATCACCAGCTTTCAACGGTTTTGATTTGTCTTTACCAGAAGCCGTTTGCTTCTGGACTAGCCAACTCTTAGATAAATTATAAATATTATCTTTGGTGAGCCGATTACCAATTATGGATTTCCAACTGCCTTTACCACAAGCCATTAACTTGCGGGCTAGCCAACTCTTCACTAGTTTTAAAGATATGGTGAGCTGAACACTATACAATTTTGGGCAAATTGCAAGCCATAAACGGATTTGAGATATCTTTACCAAGAGCAGTTTGCTCCTGGATTAGCCAATCCTTATGTGGGTTAGACATGGCGGACTGATTACCATTTGCTGAGTAAGTGAAAAACACTTACTCCAAAAAAAAATTGGCCAAAAACGGGGGAATTGGGTGGAATAATTATATGATAAAATTCGTGAGAATTCCCCCCCACACTAGAAATGAATATTGCCCTCAATATTCAAAGTACTGGCGGTTATGCCGAAACATAGAACATAAAAGGGGAATACTACGGCCATTATTTTATTTTTGATATATACACATATTTTTTTTTTACTGAAATTGAAAACTTATATACAACAATGGGGGGGGGGGGGGGTTAACTCCCCCACACTAGGGTGAAACTCACGGGTGAAAACCCATGTGGTGTGTGCTACTGTTTTTGATTCCCGAGTCACTAGCTTGACTCGATCCCCGCATTCATTGGTTCATGGGAAAGTTTGTAGATCCGGAACAACCATGAGTGGAATGTCCTCTCCAAAGTAGTGCTTTAATCGATGACCATTCACTTTAAAATTTGGACCATCGGGCTGAGATAACTCAATGGTGCCATAAGGATAAACCTTAGAAATAGTAAATGGACCAGACCAACGGGACTTGAGCTTTCCCGAGAAAATCTTCAATCTTGAATTGAAAAGAAGGACTCGATCACCAACGTTGAAAACGCGGTTCTTGATTTTGGAGGCATGAATCTTCTTTGTCTTTTGTTTGTAGATCAAAGAGTTCTCGTATGCTTGATCACGGAGTTCATTTAATTCATTCATTTGAACTTTTCTGTGATCACCAGCTGTCTGAATATCGAAATTGGCATGTTTTAAGGCCCAGTATGCCTTGTGCTCAAGCTCAATCGGCAGATGACATGCCTTTCCGTACACTAGCTTGTATGGAGTACACCCGATGGGTGTTTTGTAAGCTGTACATAAGGCCCAGAGTACGTCATCCAGTTTATCCGACCAAGATGCATGATTTTCGCCTACTGTCCTTTCAAGAATTCTTTTAATACCACGGTTGGAGACTTCCACTTGCCCACTTGTTTGGGGGTGGTATGCAGTAGAAAGACGGTGGGTTACACCATACTTTTGCATGACACGATCAAATTGGTTATTGCAGAAATGTGTACCACGATCACTGATTATAGCACGTGGAGTTCCAAACCTAGCAAAAAGAGATTTCAAAAATTTTACAACAACTCGGGCATCATTGGTAGGTAAAGCTTTCGCTTCAACCCATTTTGAGAAATAGTCAACAGCCACGAGTATGTATTTGTTTCCTCGAGATGATGGAAATGGCCCCATAAAGTCAATGCCCCAGATGTCAAAGATCTCACAAACTTGAATGGCGTTTTGTGGCATTTCATTTCTTTGAGAAATATTTCCGTGACGTTGACAAGCGTCACATGTTTTGACAAATTCATGGGCATCCTTGTAAATTGTGGGCCAATAAAACCCAGAATCAAACACCTTTTTGGCGGTGTAGTTTGGACTATGATGGCCCCCGGTGGGTCCAGCATGGCAAGCTTTGAGAATGTCAAGAGCTTCTTGTCCATAAACACACCGTCGGATGACTTGATCCACACATATTTTGAATAAGTAGGGGTCGTCCCAGAAGTAATGTTTAACATCCTTGAAGAATTTGTTCTTATGTTGGGTCGACATCCCTTTCACTATGAAGTTACCCGCATGGTAATTTGCAAAGTCAGCAAACCATGGGGTAGAAGAGTTTCCACGAAAAGAAACCGCATTGAGTGTCTTGAGAGGAAATGTTTCATTTATTTCCTTTTTCTCGAAAACATCTCGGTGAGGGTTTTCTAGACAGGACAAAAGATCAGCAGCTAGGTTCTCAGCTCCTTTTTTATCACGTATAATGATATCAAATTCCTGGAGAAGGAGAACCCAACGAAGCAATCTCGGCTTTGCATCTTGTTTTGCAAAGAGATATTTGAGAGCCGAGTGATCCATATACACCACACATTTGGTCAAGATTAAGTACGGCCGAAACTTCTCAAACGCATACACCACAACTAATAGCTCTTTTTCTGTGGTGGTGTAATAAGTTTGAGCTTCAGTCATAGTTTTACTTTCGTAGTGGATAGGCTGAAAATGCTTAGCTCTACGTTGCCCTAAGACTGCACCGATAGCAAAATCACTTGCATCGCACATGAGCTCAAAAGGCAAGTCCCAGTTGGGAGCAACGAGAATGGGTGCTTCAGTAAGCTTTTTCTTTAATGTTTCAAAAGCTTTGATGCACTCGGGTGAGAAGATAAAAGGAGCATCTTTTTCAAGAAGATGAGTCATAGGCCGGGCGATTTTAGAAAAATCTTGTATGAATCTGCAATAGAAACCAGCATGACCTAAAAAACTCCTAATACCTTTGACGGTAGTAGGATGAGGCAGTTTAGCTATAACATCGACTTTTGCTCTATCGACCTCAATCCCATTTTTTGAAATCTTAGGGCCAAGGACTATGCCTTCTTTGACCATAAAGTGGCTCTTCTCCCAATTTAGACAAAGATTGGTGTCTTCACACCGTTGAAGCATTTTTTCTAAATGGGAGAGACATGTTTGAAATGAGTCCCCAATGACCGAGAAGTCATCCATAAACACCTCCATTGTTTCCCCGATCATGTCGTGGAAAATGGCCATCATACATCGTTGGAATGTGCCAGGAGCGTTACATAAGCCAAAAGGCATACGTCTGTAGGCAAAAGTTCCTTATGGGCAGGTGAATGTGGTCTTTTCTTGATCCTTTGGATCAATGGGAATCTGAAAATAACCCGAGAAACCATCAAGAAAACAATAGTATTCGTTCCCTGCTAATCTCTCAAGCATTTGGTCCATAAAGGGTAGAGGAAAATGGTCTTTTCGGGTAGCGTCATTCAACTTACGATAGTCAATGAAAACACGCCATCCCATAACCAATCGAGTTGGAATTAACTCGTTATCTTCATTAGTGACAACAGTTATGCCACCCTTTTTAGGAACACAATGAATTGGGCTAACCCAAGGACTATCTGAAATTGGGTAAATCAATCCTACATCAAGAAGTTTGATAACCTCCTGTTTGATAACATCATGGATTTTTGGATTTACTCTTCTCTGATGTTGAATTGCTGGTTTGAAGTCATCCTCCATCAAGATTTTGTAAGTACAAAATTCAGGGTTGATACCCTTAATGTCGGAGAGTTTCCAAGCAATTGCTTGCTTGTGTGACTTCAAGACCTTTATGAGAGCAGTCTTTTCATCTTTACTCAAATCTTGAGCAATAATGACTGGTGATTTATCATCACCCTCAAGGAATGCATACTCTAGATGAGGTGGTAAGTCCTTAAGCTCAACCTCAGGAAATTCTTCAGTTTTCTCAACTGACTTGACTTCCTTGTTATGAAGCTCGATGGGAGGGAGTGATGATGATGGATCATCATTAAGCAACTTCTCAATGAGAAGTATGTCCCCCTCAATGTCGATGGGAGCGTGATCAATTTCCCATGGAACAGAATCACTAGACAAGTAGGCTTCAATCTCTTCCAAGATGAAGTCACTTTCCTCAAATGGGGTAAGAGAAGGAGTAGAATTGGCGATGATGGGTTGAGATGAATGAGTGAGATTATCACTCGAAGAATTATGATCATAACCAAGAATTTCTTGAGAGTACTCTTCAGAAGCAACATCAATGATATCTATTCGGTTAACCGACTCAGAATCATAATTTGCGGAGTACCTCGAATTTTGATCAAGGTTAAAGGTGACAGCTTCATTACCAACACGTAATGTGATTTCTTGCTCAAATACATCAATGAGAGCACGGCCTGTTCTCAGGAATCCTCGTCCAACAATGAGAGGAACCCGATGATCGACATCAAAATCAACAACCACGAAGTCAGCTGGAAAATGGAACTTTCCTACTTTCACAAATACGTCCTCGGCAATGCCAAGAGGACGGGATATTGTACGATCTGCAAGCTCAAGAGTCATGCATGTAGGAGTAAGTTCCGGAAGAGAAAGTTTCTTCCACACTGAATAAGGCATCAGACTGATGCTTGCACCAAGATCTGCTAAGGCAAAGCATTCAACCATTCCTGGAAATACACAAGGTAAGAGAAATTTTCCAGGATCTCCAAGCTTTTCTGGAAGCTTCTTCAGGATAACTGCAGAGCAGTTCTCGTTCAGAGGAGTCTTAGCCATTTCAAACAGCTTTTCCTTATTGCTTAACATGTGTTTGAGAGTTGATGCAAACTTGGGCATCAGCATGATAGCATCCGCAAAGCTTATGTCAAAATGTAGTTCTTGGAAAATTTGAAAAAATTTGTCCATTTGATGACTGGCTTTTTCGCGGAGCTTTTGCTCATTCAAACGTGATGGGTAAGGAATAGAAGTTTCGGATTTGTTATTTTCAACGGGAGCTACAGGTGGTTCAAAAACAACTCCTGGATTGGATTTGGGTTTCTAGACAACTTGAGGATGGACATCGTTGGTACCTCCGTTATTATTAGGAAGTTCCTTGTCTTTTGTAGCCTCAGGTTCACTTTCCACTACCTTCGGGAGAGAAGAATAAGAAGAGGTAGTAGGAATAGCGGGTCCATTGTATGAAACACCACTTCTGGTTGTGATCGCCTTTGCATCTTCCCTCGGGTTAGCGATCGTGTTGCTCGAAAGTTTTCCTGAGCCCGAGGGTTGATCATTTAAAGACTTCTTGAGATCAGCGATCTGACTTACCAACAACCTGTTCATTTCATCTTGGGATTTCATGAATTGCTTCAATAACTCATCAGATGATGGTAATGGAGGATGTGGAGGGAAATTCGGAGGTCGGATGTTTTGATTATGACCTTGTTGTTGAAAATTCCCTTGATTATGATTCACATTTCCTTGAAATTGATTCCCTCGATTGAAATTGTTTTGATTAAGGTTTCCTTGATGTTGGAAACCTTGATTGGGTCCAGGATAGAAATTACCTTGGTTTTGATAACCTTGGTTCATTCTAGGTTGGTTCTGATTCCGGTTTTGTATATTAGGATTTTGGTTAAAACCGGGTGGTGCCTGATAAGTATTAGCACGGTAACTTGGTTCATTTTGAGGACGGTATTGATTACCTCCTTGATGTGAAGTACCGGCTATAGCATTTGCTTCAAACGGACTACCATCTGTGGCAGTACAGTTGTAGTATGCATGAGGACCACCACAAGTAACACAAACTTCAACTTTCTTCACTTCACCATGTGATGGTGTTTGAGTGAAAGTGACTTTCTTTTGGTTAGCAAGAACAAAAGCCTGAACAATATCCATGAGTTTGTCAATCTTAGCATCGGTGCTAGATGTACTCACGGGAGATGAAGTAGAAGGTCCTGCATTAAACTGAGTCTGATATGTCTTTGTGCGGAAAGAACGGACCTGGGACTTGTTTTCAATGATTTGCAAGGCTTCTTTTGTGGTCTTGCTCAGGAAATTACCTCCCGCGGAGGCATTTAAAGAGTCTTGGTCAGCTTGTCTCATACCATTGTAGAAAGTATCCATTTGCATTAACTCGGTAAAACCATGATGCGGACACTTGCGAAGCAACTCTTTGTAACGATCCCATGCCTCCCCGAATGATTCATCAAATCTCTGAGAAAATTTCATAATCTCATTCTTAAGACTTGTAGTTCGGGATGGAGGATAGAATTCGTTAACGAACTTAGTGACTAGATCTTCCCATGTCTCAATGGAACGAGGGGGTTGTTTCTCAAGCCAATTCCAGGCTTGTCCCTCTAGAGAAAATGGGAACAGAAGAAGCTTGATAGCTTCATGTGGGACATTCTTGTATTTGATGGTAGATGCAATCTTGTTAAACCATCGAATGTGTGCATGAGGATCATCCCGCTCAAAACCATAGAATTGGCTTTGGGTTACTAGATTAAGCAACCCGGTTTTGAGCTCAAAGGTATCAGCCACGATGGCTGGGACAACAATAGCATCTCCGTAACCCTCGATGGGTGCTTGGAGAAGCTCATTCATAGGCTTATCTTCTGCCATTACGACAGGGGGTGGTGGTGGTAGACGTTCCTCAGTCACGGCTGAAGGAGCTGAACGTCCTCTACGTCTACGAGGAATATTTGCAAGCTCAGAAAGTGGACTTGTAGAACTGGAAGAACGAGTGCGCATGCACTAAGTATAAAAATCAGTTTTCAAATCAAATGCGAGGCAAAATGACAAGTGAACTTAACCAATAATCACAAATGAAATGGCTTCTTTGAAAAAGGTACACCAAATCACAAGGACACAAAGGCAAGTTTTAAATCTGTTGTTCGGGAACTTATTATGGTCACACCCCCAGTTGGTAGGTGTACTGCCTTGATTTGCGGTGGTTGATTTTTATGTATTTAAGTACCACTGAAAAGACGTAGGTATGGATATGTGCTGAGGGTTTAAAAAACTTTTGGAAAATATTTTTGGTATCGTCTCGTTTAACCAAATCGTATTTCTTTAAGAATCACCTTAAAAGAAACACAAGCTAGAAAACGTTACGATTGTTTTGTTGTTTTATATTGTTTTTGGTGTTGTTAACACTTTAGGAAAAGTGTTAATGAACTTTTTTTTATTTATGGTAACTTTACAAAAAACTGTTTACAAACGGTGGTATATGTGCAAGTACGGGTCTGAAAAATGCTTAAAACACGCTTACAGCCTCCCCGGCAGCGGCGCCAAAATTTGATTCGCTTTCAAACAGTCATGTTTAATCACTCAAGCTGACCACTTGTGAATGGCCAACCGTAACAAACTTAAAACAGCTCAGAAGGCAAATGCAATTAAGATCCGAGGAATTTAGTGGATTCCTGGGTCGTTAAGTCCCACGGAGGATGAATGGTGTTTAACACAGACAGATGTCGAATAATCACTAAGGATAGTGATCAGTAAGGATTTTGAGTTATTTATACCTAAAGAAAAGTTTTGTAAATTACAGGGGCTTAAATGCAAATTAAAGAAAATTAAAAAGTTAAAAAATATTAAATAAACGCTATCACTGTTTTTACAATGATGTTTTTGTGATTTATAAAATAAAATAACTTAAATAAACTATTTTAACTAAAATGTAAACTTAAATTATCTAAAAGCGTGATTTAAAATGAAAACGTACGTTATTTATAAAAATTACGCGAGTGCGTAAGCAAAAACGTAAAATTTTTGAAATAAAAGTCCTACAAGTGTAAAAACAATTTTCTTACCTACTATATGACAAAAGAAAATTTTAGAAAAAAGATTTATATTTTTTAGACTTTTATATTTTTTATTATGAATTAAATACTATTTTACACTAATTAAATGTTTAAAAATATTAAAACCATTTGGAAAAATCTGAAACTTTTTTATAAAATACTTTATACTAATATAAAGTTAAGAAAAATACAAAACATGAAAAAGCTATTATAAATAAGCTGGAAATAAGCTAATAAGCTCGTATAAGCTTAAATGGAAACAAGGGTTATGTATTTAATTATGCAAAGAAAAACAGAAAAAGACCCAAGGGCGAGTGGTAGTGTGTGTGTGTGGTGAGCTGTGTGGCCAGGGTTCAAATCCCAGCAACTGCTTTTTGCTAACTTTTTATTTTTTTGATTTTCTTTTTGCAACTTATTAAGAACACTGAAATAAGCAAATTGTAAAACTACAACTTTTTATAAAAATTACTAATAAGCTCAGTTTGAGCTTATTTATCGCAATAGTGGACACAAATTGAAATAAGTACAAGAGTTTAAGCCAAAATGGCTTATAAGCTAGAAAATAAGGAAGATTAAGCTGAAAATAAGCTATGTAACTAATAATAAGCTAATATGAAAACTGAGAAAACATTTTGACTTAAAAATAAGCACTTAACAACTCCAAATAAGCAATAGCTTATCTGTTTGCACAGGACACTGTGTGAATCACTAGGCACTTTTAAGCTAGATTTTAAGCACTGAGATAAGCTAGAAAATGAAAACAAATACTTGGATTAGCTAGTTGACCAGTTAAGCTTTCCAAAAAGCTAAATTACACAGTTTGGCTTACACTAATAAGCTTGTGAGAAGCTTATGAAGAAACTAAAAAACCACTGAGTCAAGACTCAGTGTATGCTGAGAAAAATGGACAAAACAATAAGCCACTAGCAGGCTTAGTAAATAAGCTACAAATTAGAAAATTAAGCTTGGAACCTCAAGTCAGCTAGGAAAGCTTTCCAAAGAACCAAGTTACACATGATTTGACCAACTAATAAGCTCTGTAGGAGCTTGTAAAATTGACTAGCTCAATTGTGCACAGGGCACCATTTTCAGACAAGGGTCCAAAAGAAGCTGAGAAATAAGCTACTAAATAAGCTAGACAGAAATTATAAAAAATACTATTATAAAGCTGAGCAGTTGTATTTTGATATCCCAAAAGCTCAAAACATAAAACTCAAAGTTAAGCCCTATATAAAATTTTCTATTTTATTCAAAAACGACCAAATGGAAAATTATGACTTTTATAAAAACTAACTAAGTTGACTAAAATGAACTTTGAATTGATCCTACCAACTGATTATGTTATATTAAGGTGAACTAAGACTTGTTTGATTGATTTTAACAACTTATGAACAAGAAATCATAATCATGGATCATGAAAATCCAACAGTTAACTAACAAGACATGATCAAAAGTAATCTTGACTTTTTCACAAATAAGCACCGGTTTTCTTGGTAGAACTTAGATATTAGGCACTTATGTGACACAGAACAAGCACAAACAACAACACAAACAATATCTATTACAGTTTTAAGAAGCAAATCCAAACACCCTTTATATAACTGTTTTGAAACTTTTCAAAGCAAAACACAGATATATACCATGCTATGGATTATAGACCTTATATTATCCTATAATAAGACTAAAGAAACACAGAACAACAACATTAACAACATAAAACCAAGAAATTACACTTATGTTAATTTAACTGTCAAAATGAAATTTTTAGCAACTATAAATTTTAAAGAACAAATGACTGTTTTTATGGCTTAATTACACTTAACTATAACTAATGAACATGAAAACACAAAGATTTGAGCTTATGACTGTATTACACAGTAAAATGATAAAAAGGAACAAAAGGCTTACAACATGGAATCCAAGTATAAAACTGAGAACCAATACTGAAACCACTTCCTATAGCTTCCCAAAAAGCACTAAACCAAGGCCATCCATAATCAACCCTGCTCCAGCTTCTTGATGATCTTCTTCATTGATTTTTTTATTTTTAACTAATTTATTTGTATTTTTGGTGATTTTTGCTTTTTTGATTCTAAACTGATTTTTAAAGTCTCTAAAAGCTTTAATAAGCTTTCTAGGAGCTTATGTGAGCCTATTCAGTCCTTACCAACAACTAACAACATCATTGGAACATATTGAGATTTTGAATAAAAGTAAGATTTTGCATAAACTGAGAACTTGAATTAAAACTGAAATTGATGTTCAGGAAAGCTTTAATATACAATAAACACTTGAAATATAAAGCTTAAAAGCTTAAAGATACATTGAAATTCAAAATTAAGTTAAAACGACATAAGCTAATTAAAATTAAAACTAGATATTGCTTCACATTGCTTCCCATCTCTTCTTTATAGACTTTTGAGACTCTGACTATATCTCTGAATCTTTCCCACCTCAATCCAACCATTGGATTGGTCAAAGTCATCATATACGTCCATTTGGATTTTTGGCGCCAAAATAGTCAAGAGCAGGTTTGGGCAATTAAAGAAACTTGGGAGGTTTTGGAGGTGGAGGAGGGATGTATACAAGTGGAAAAACAGGTGGAAATGTTGAAAAGGTGGAAAAACCACCTCTGGTTTTGGGTTTACAGGCGAGATGAGGGAGATGAACAGTGGGGCGGTTTGGGCGCGTTTTGACTTTATTTGACCATTTGATATAATAGACGGGGGTCCAAATTAGGGGGGGTCACAGGTTATGAAAGGGGGTTCTTTTGGGTTTTGGCAGGGGTAATAATACAAAAGGGGGTCATTTGGCTTTTTTTTAATATCATAAGGACCATTTGTGTAATTCGGCCAATCTTGAGGGACCAAACCTGCAATTCTCCAAAAGTTATCACAAGGACCAAAACTGCCGATCTTTAATAGTGCAAGGACCATAGTTGATTATTTTCTATTTTTAATAAATCCAAGGACTATTTTTGACATTTTCAAAACTTGAGGGACTAAAGTTGTAATTTTACAATTTTTGATTTTAAGGACCAATTTTGACAACTCATGAATCCCTAAGGACTTAAAATGATATTTTTCTTTATTTTAATTTACCAGGGACTGTTTTTGACAACTTTTTAAACTTGGGGGACTAAAACTGCCAATTATGCAAACTTGATACATTTTTCACCAGATTTTGATATTTTTGCATTTAAAACACATAAAACACTTGTTTGTGATAATTTTATTATTTTGATGCATTTCTGAGTGTTTTCAGATATTTTTGGCATTCTAAACAGTACAAAAAGGATGAGTATTTAGACACTCATCAAAAAGAGAAGAAAATTTTGATAGCTGATTTTTCAAAACGAGAAGATTCTCTTCTTGATGAAATTCTTGAGAAAAATGAAAAAATCAACAAATTGGAAAATTTGCTTGTTACAACGGGTCATTCAGCTCAAACAGTCAATATGTTAACAAATCAAACAAATCCGTATTTTAATACAACTAAAAAAATGGCTCTTGGTAACAAAACCACTTGTGCACCCAAGAAAGCTCAGAAAGAACATAATATTTTGTATAATGGAAAAGCTTTGTTAGATAAACATGAACCCGTAGAAGTTCTTGATTCTCATGAAACGTTTGAACTCATTGACGAGAGTAGATAAAAAATGAAACAAAAGAACCCAGAAATAAAACCAATTGATTACAACAAACTTCACAAAATTTCTGGAATTAAATTTGTTCCTAAAAAAAGTCAAAGTTTTCCATAACACCCAGTGTTTCAAACAAAGAGTCAATACCAGTTTCAAAACCTATAGTTGTCTCAAAATAATTTTCGAATATGGAAAAAATGTCTTCAAACAATCCTTTTAACACAAGTGATGCTAGAAGCATTTTAGATGAAATTAAAACGAGAATGGGGCAACTTCAAGAACTTGTTCAATCCAAAATCAACATCAGTACTAACAACTAGTTTTCAACTTTTCACGATGAAATGAAAAAGGTTTTTGAAAATGAAATTTCCAATCCGCTAAATCACGTCAGTGCGAGGGTAATTCATTTAGAACAAGCATTTTTGAAAAAAACAGGTGACTTTGTTAAGGACCATAAATCCCTGGTAAAGAAAGCTAATGAATGTTTTGAACACGTCAAAGTTTTGGAAAATTTGAATGATTCTCTCTTCGAAGATGTTATAACCACTGATATCATGTCCATCATCTTACAAACATATTCTATTGAAGATCATGAAAGACTCCAGTCTGAGACCTCCGCAATTGTTTTAAAATATGAAAAAGCTCTTGAAAAACTTGAAAAAGAAAATGTCTCATATTTTAAATAACTTGATCGAAAAACTGAGGAATGCAAGTTTGACAAACTGTCATATGAGTGTGCCTACAAGGACATGAAAGAGAAAAATGATCTTTTGAGAGCTCAGCTGGAATGTCAAAAAGGAAAGGCTGTGGATACTAAGATTGCAAAACCATTGACTGAGGAGAAGGCAAATGTTCCAAAATCGGTTTTCAAACCAAAAATGTCTATTTCTCAGCCTCCTCCAAACGTCAATGAGAAAAAAGATTTGTCAAAACCAGTCACTCAACCTGGCCTTTTTAAGATGAGTACCATTAATGCGTCTGCCTCCACATCTAAACCTTATGGAACAAACGATATGAGTTTAAACAAGCACTCTAAAGAGACTAGGAAAGCTGAAACCATTTCTTTTGATAAAAATATGAACCCTAATGCGTGTGCCTTACCTTCTATAGGACTAGAAAGCACCTCTAGGAGCAGCAGACTAAAGCCTAGGAGCAATACAAGGAACAATAGAGTCTCGCCTGCCTCTAAGAGTAGTAGCTTGAATAAAGAGAAGAAAGTAGAAGAATACCCTAGGAATTTACCACTTTGTAATAAGAAAGACATTTCATCTGAATGTAATGAACCTAAGAAACTTGCTATGTTTAATGAATGTGATGAATCTGTTTGTGTAACTTGCAAGAAATTTTTAATTAATGTTCAAGATGATTGTGCTTCTAAGAATGTGAATGATAAGCCTATTCAGAATAACGTTTCAAAAAGAACTTATGCTAAACCAATAGGAAGTCTAGTTGCAAGATTTAGGTCTTACACTATCGATAAGAAGCATAGTTTTTCCTTTAGGGTTGGTATTTGGAAACCTACAGGTAGAATGTTCACAATCAAGAATGGTTGAATGAATGCTAAACCAATATACCTAGTAGAAACCTTCAGTGAGTGTGATCTGGATTTTACCTCTAACCCAAAGGAACCAAAATCAAAATGGTTTCCAAAAACTTCTTCTTCTGTATTTGGCAGGATATCAAAATATGTCTTTGGATCATCGACTTGGGTTGCTCCAAGCACATGACCGAGAATCTGAAGCTGCTGATCAATTTCGTCTGGAAATTTATGGGAACCGTATGCTTTGGAAATGATCATGTAGCAGCTATCATGGGTTATGGAGATCTTCTGTTTGGAAATTATTTGATCACTCGGGTTTACTATGTCGAAGGGTTGGGACATAATTTGTTTTCAGTCAGGCAGTTTTGTGATGCAGATTTAGAGGTTGCATTTAGGAGAAGTGCATGCTTCGTTCGAAACTTGGATGGCATTGATCTCTTAACTTGGAATCGTGACACTAACTTGTATGCTATCAACATAATCCAAATGGCCTCTTCATCACCAATATGTCTTATGACACGAGCATCTGGAACAAAGTCCTGGTTGTGGCATAGAAGATTATCCCATCTCAATTTCGACACTATCAACAAACTTGCCAAAGACAACATCATCAACGGACTTCCAAAGTTCAAATACACCAAGGATCACTTATGTCCATCATGTGAACAAGGAAAAAGCAAAAAATCATCATATAAACCCAAATCTGTACCCAGTTCGGAAGCAAAGTTGCATATGGTGCACATGGACTTATGTGGCCCAATGAGAGTTGAAAGCATTAATGGGAAAAAATATATTCTTGTTATCATTGATGACTATTCAAGATATACATGGGTTAAGTTTCTGAGGTCAAAAGACAAAGCACCAGGCATCATCATCACCTTTTTGAAGCGTATTCAAGTACTTCTTCAAGCTCCAGTAATGGTAGTAAGAACAGACAATGGCACAAAATTTGCAAATCAGGAGTTAAGAACTTATTTTGAAGATGTTGGAATCACACATCAGACATCAGTTGTTAGAACTCCACAGCAGAATGGGGTAGTTGAAAGAAGAGATCAAACTCTTGTGGAAGCTGCTCGCACAATGCTAATTTATTCTAGTGCACCGTTATTTTTATGGGCTGATGTTGTTGCCACTGCTTGTTTCACTCAGAACCGATCCCTAATCCATCCAAGATTCAATAAAACCCCATATGAACTAGTGAACAACAGAAAACCTGATATCTCTTACCTTCACGTGTTTGGCACTTTGTGCTATCCGACGAACGATAGAGAAGATCTAGGTAAACTAAAAGCTAAAGGTGATATTGGAATCTTCATTAAATACTCAGATAAATCGAGAGCATTCAGGGTGTATAACAGAAGAAGCAGGAAGCTAATGGAGACGATGAATGTGAATTTTGACGAACTTTTATAGATGGCTTCTGAGAGACTCGCTCTAGAACCCGGGATTAACCCCAATGGCTTCTAATCAAAACATATTAGGACCCGCACCTAACCCACAAAATTCTGGACACATTAGTTCAGGACTTGTACAACAAAGAGCTACATCAACTTCGTTTGACAAACCTTCAGAAAAAGAATGGGAGAATTTGTTCGAGTTAATGTTCGATGAACACTATGGTGGAAATTCGACAAATGCATCAAACCATCATTCCGCTGCACCCGCTCACAATCATCCACCACCACCAACAGAAGATGCATCTACCACAGTCGAAACCAATGCTTCAACTCCATCAACATCATCTACATCTACTCCAACAACTCCAACTCTTGAAATCATTCTACCAACAGTTGATGAGCAAAACCAAAACATATCATTTCAAGAAGAACCTACTCAAAACCAAAATGATGCAACGTTAGATGAAGACGTATTCGAAAACCTATTTCCTACGGAATCAGCTGAATCATGTTCAAGCTTACGAGAACCATCAAACTCGCATACGTTAAACCCACGGTATCCTTCTACTATGAAGTGGAAAAAAGACCGTCCAATTGAGCAAGTTATTGGTGAACCTTCAAGGCCAATTCAAACGAGACGCCAACTTGCCACATATTGCGACTTGTGCATTTACCTTTGCTCAATAAAGAACCAACGAACATTCGAGAGGCAATGGCAGAAAATACATGGATAGAAGCGATGCAGGAGGAACTTCTCTAATACCGTCTACATGACTCTTGGAATCTGGTTCCAAGACCAATTGACATTCGAGTCATTGATCTCAAATGGTTATGGAATAACAAAAAGGATGAAGAAATGACTGTAATTCGCAACAAAGCTCGTCTTGTGGCCAAAGGATACAGACAGGAAGAAGGAATAGATTTTGAAGAGTCATTCGCGCCGGTAGCTAGACTTGAAGCAGTCATGATTTTCTTAGCCTATGTAACTCACAAAAACATAACGGTTTATCAGATGGACATCAAGACCGCATTCTTGAATGGAACTCTGAAAGAAGAAGTTTATGTGAGTTAGCCAGAAGGCTTGATTGACATGGAACATCCAGACTACGTCTACAAACTCAAAAAGGCAATCTATGGTTTGAAACAAGCTCCGAGAGCGTGGTATGACAAACTGTCCTCTTTCTTGATCAAAAACAATTTCACCAAAGGAACTGTTGATCCTACCCTGTTTACTCAAAAATAGAACAATGACATTTTGATTGTTCAGATTTATGTGGACGACATTACTTTTGGGTCTACTAATCCGAATATTTCAAAACATTTTGAAAATCTCATGAAAAGCAAATTTGAAATATCCATGATGGGAGAACTAAAGTTTTTTCTTGGTTTACAAATACATCAATCCCCTCATGGAATTTTCATTAATCAATCTAAATATACAACTGAGATTTTGAAAAATCATGGTATGGATAATTGTGATTCGGTCGGTACACCAATGGTAACTTCACCAAAAATTGGAGCTGATTTATTTGGTGTTAGGAATTGGAAATTCCATAAGGAAGTGTCGGTCACCCCAATTATAGTCTAGCATATGTTAGCTCGTAGACATATCATTATTTACGTTATTCAGTAGTCAATTAGTTAGTTATTAGCTTAGTTATTAGTTTAGAGTAACACCGTGGAAGAAGGACGGGTCTTTACCCACTGTATGCCTGATCCACAGTCCGACAGGAGGACGTATTAGTTGTAACTATAAATACCCCTTCCATCCTTGGAAGGGGTGGAGCTTCTAATCTAACCTTTCATTCTTTTTGTTTTAACTCTCTCTCAAGAACTCCCTCTCATCTCTTTGACTCTCTAACCATGGATTTCTTGTTATTTCACCATCCTAGAGCACCCGAATCATCAAACAACATAATATGTATGATCCTACAAATGGTACCAGAGCCTAGGTTTTGTTGTTTTTGATGACTCGTTTGGGTTTTGACTTGTTTTAGCATGCGGTTTGTTATGGTTTTTTTTATGTTTGGATGCGGTTTGTTGTTGCTTGTGTCATATGGCTTTTGAATACAAATGGGTTTGCTGTTGTGTTTATGTAGTGGTGTTTGATACTGGTTTGTATGATTGTTTAATATGGTTATTGGTGTCCACTTTTCATAATCAAAACTGTTTTTTTTCACGTGTCATTGATGGTTATTGGTGTTCATTTGTAATATTCATTACTGGTTTGAAACAAATTATTGAAATTGGTCTTGGTCTTTAAATCGTTTTTTAAGTTGATAGAACGTGATGCTTCGATGCGGTTTGTATGTTCGTCGGTGCGATTTGGTCAATTTCTTATGTGCGATTTGACTGTTTTTTACTAATGTTTGTCCAGATTTGATGTTCAGAAAGAGGTTTACATCTATGCGATTTGTCAAAAAAAAGTCAGATGCGTTTTGACGTTAATCTGTAAGCGGTTTGTCAAAAAGAAAAATGGGTATGCGGTTTGTTAAAAAAAAAACATTCGTTTTGGCCATGTTGAAAGCAGTCTGACTGTCTCATAACTGCGGTTTGTCAAAATTAGTTCGGTTTGTCAAAAATCAGTGCGGTTTGTTAAAAGCTTATGCGTTTTGTTCATGAAATTGCTGCGTTTTGTTTAAAAATGACAGAGTTTTGATCTTCAGTGCGTTTTGACAACCTGAATGCGGTTTGAGAAAGGAAGAAGAAAGAGGTTTGTTAACCATTAGAACCAAATACCATAACACCTTTGACTTCAGATATCATATACCATTCTTATATCCAATACCAAACATCATTCAAGCCACTACATCGAGATGTAAAACAGTCCCGACATCAACATAAAAACATCATCAGTTCCACTACATCGAGCACACATCCAACACCATCAACATCCATTAAAAGAAATTACAAAAGAAAGAAAGAAATTACATCATTGATCCATGTCACTATGATTAAAAGAATAAATAACATCAAACTAATCTCAGAAGTTTCTCCTTGTTTTTCCAAAGACATATTATGACTCAAAGGTCATTTCACAAGGATACCATCATCAATGATTGATTTGAACTATAAAGGAAATAAACGAATTAAGGATAATATATTCATGATCTCAGATTCATTTTTGTGTGTCATCAAAAGATTGCAAGACCCTCTAAAAGATTTAAGACACGAAAAAAAAATCCATCACTGATCGAAATTTGATGTTATAATTCAAAGATTTAGATCTAATGAAACAACATACAATTAAGATCTCAGATTCATTCCTAGTTTTTTTTAATGAAACATCAAGACTCGAAGGTCTTTCTACACGAGAATGAGATCATCATAGATCTAAGTGAGAAGCTTACACCTCTTTTTTTTATTCAAATCTCAAAGAAAAATCAAAACCTTCAGGTTTCAATCTTTCTATCATTCGGTAAAAGGTATTCAAAATGATACTATGATGTAAAACCTACCATGTATGTTTGTTGGACCTGAAGCCTATTCATGTCTTTCATAACCATCCCTGTGGCGTATCTAAGACCCTCAAATCAAAGACATCAAACCATCCCTGTGGTGATGTGCACTTGATTACATGAGATTAATATGGGTGTTATTGATAAGCAGCAGGGAAAGGGGAGAATAGTCTCTTGTTGTTGGACTGTTTTAATTATTGGATGTGTAAAGGGAGGCGTTTATTAGAGAGAAATTAAGGATTAGGTCATGTGAGTATGTGAGTATTTTATACACCCGAAAATTAGGGCAGTGTGTGTACTTGGATAAAATGGATCGTATGGTTTTGCTGATTTGATGGGCTGCAATCAGTTATTGGGTCTCGTGGGCATCATCAAATATCATGGGCTATACACGGTCTTTTTATGATGGGCCATGTAATTGTTGTTCTCATGGGCTGATGTGGTACTTTGAGTTGATATTGGGCCTGTTATAAGCCGAATTGGATTGAACCGGATACGTGTTTGATGTTTGAATAGGATTGTAAGTCCTGAGTGTTAAAATGAACGTATATTGATATGGCTACCCAAGTTTGTATCAACACAAATACTGAGTATTATTTATTGGTTAAATTTGATTAGTGGTATCTTGGTAAGATTAAATTTACTTAGGAGGGGTATTTATTCACGGCTTAAATAATCTATTATGAGTTCGAGGTTCTTGACCGGTTTCATTTGTGTGGTATTGAAGTGTCGGTTCAAATGGTTTAATTGGACTTGGACTCGTGTTCTGTTTTGGGTTTATGGACTAAAAATGATAACTTGGAACGGATTAGATAGTTTTTAATTGGATCAGGTGTCATTAAAGTGTTCATAGGATGTGAGTTGTAAGTTGATGATGCTATTTATTTATGAGATTTGACAATCATGAGATTTGATGATACGAGGTCTATGAGAACTTGGATTTGATGAGATTCGTTATGTTATGCGATTGAGTACTTTGGCTTCTACATTGTCACGAAGGATATTATGTTGCGGCTTGAATTGATGGTTGAACAAGATTGCCTACTGGGTTGTTTGTACGGTATTTCTTATTTGGCTTTGAAGAGAGGTTTTCTGGGCATGTTTACTTATTTCGTCTTCTTTATTTCTACACTTTCGCAAAGATGACTTGTTTGGGCATTTATAGAGTGTGATAAAGACTTGGCTATTTCGCTACTTTTGTGATTCTTTCTTGCTTAGCCCACAACTTAACTATCACTTCGGTGCCTCACGCAGTTGAGGATACGTCAAGAGGTTTTGTACATTGGGTACACCGTTTCTTTTTTCACAAGGATTAGTGCAAGCTTAAGTAACAAATCTGGGGAATTCTACTTCATGATCAAGTTTGGTATATCGGGTTTACTTCTCCAAATGGTCACAGCAATTGCCGACATAATTTGTGAATGATATGTTGGTGAAAATGTGATCAACAACTCTCATGATATATTCGACGCCACAGAATTTCAATGATACTTCACAGGCTAAGCAAAATATTTCAAGAATCTTCAACGTCAGTCATGATTTTTCAAGATGTTTGCTTATGACAAGAACTTTTCGTACAAATGGTCGTACATGTTGATGATGCTTCCGAAAGTTCAAAACCATCATGGGGGAGAAACGTGTACTTTGATGTTTTACGGTCAACCTCAGGGGGAAGTAGTGTATATTACTCGACTTAGTATGGTTTGTGAAGTTGTCTACATATGGGTAAAGAATTGTTGATATTATTGACGATGGAGAAGAATCGTTGATGAACCGCTGCATGTTCCTCTAAAATAGATATTCACCGAAACCAAAGTTGTCATAACACATTCAAGCTGACATTGTTTACGATTTAGTCTTGATTTTTAAAATCCCGCGAAAGAATCTATTTCTCGGTATAAATCATAGATTTGTAAAATCCCGTGAAAATGGAAACATCCTGGTAATAGAAAAGTCCATTTCCGGATCTATCTTACGATTTATTCTTGGTTTTGTAAAATCCCGCGAAAGAAACTATTTCTTGGTTTAAACCATAGAATTGTAAAATCCCACGATGATGGAACCATCCTGGAGAAAGGGAAAGTATTTCTGGAACTTATCTGATGTTGGAGCTACGGTTTCTACTTCAAAGAAGGGATAAAAGGGTGTACTTCATAAATTGGGTGATAGTTTGGATTGTCTTCTTGGCAGTTTGGTTATTTCAAAGTTTTACAGGGTTATGTGCTTTTAACCATGGTCGGGATGAAACCATTATCATAGTTCACTTAAAACGTAAAAGGAGGCTAGATTTAAGCTTTTAACCACAAGATGTGACAACGGCGTTAATTCAATATTATTTATTTGAGGTTGAAGTGAAATATCACGGGCGAGTGTACTTAGTATCTGAAGGTATCAGGGATGGTTTGATGAAGATTCTTCGAGATTCTTGTTCGAGCTTTTAATATTTTCAAAAACGAAGACTTGGAAATCTAGTTATTTTTGGGTGATTTTTCCTTTTCTTTTTACCACTTGGGGGAATTGGTCTCTTACCACCACAAAATAATTATCACTTTAAGAAGTTATGTTGTAGTGCTCAGTGTCACATTAAATTGTAGATTTTCAAGAGGTGATGTACGTCTTATACTTGATAGTCGGTTGGATGAGGAGTATAGAGTACTTAGGGATTCAAAGGGGGATGAACTCTCGGCACTGCTCTTTGTTACATGTGTGCAAGTTTAAGTCACGAGTTCGGGTTAATTCACTTCAGGGTCAAATTCATCATATTGGGTTTTCTCCATCTGATGTCATGACAAAGAGCCTACTGAATGATAATGGGGTTGATTACAAGTTTTGCCAAGAGATGCTGAAAAGAGAGAGATAATGACGTTTGAACACAACAGTTCAAGCCTCGTTCCTCAAAGAAAAGAAATGTGTACACTTCAGTGCGCATTATCTTCTGAAGAAGAGAAATCTTCTCATTAATGACCATTCTCATCAACATGTTTCATACTTTTTCCATGCGCTTTCAGTTATCAAGTGAACCAGACTATCATTGCTAGTTCTCTAATTCCACTTGCTCAATTAAAATGGCGATGGCGACATCATTTGCATCCTTTGAGGGGGAGAAGTGTGAAGAGACTACATTTTAAAGATATTCACTTGTTTAATCAAGAATGGCATCTCCGTATACAATTCTTGAGGGGGAGAAGAAGTATGATAATTCTACATGTTGAGTTATATTTGAGAATATATGGTCATACGGCTCCTAACTCATGTAAGAACCAAGCTTCTTCTTATCAGGTCATCTTTACATGGATTTTCTTCTAAGAGCCGTTGGTTGACATCTTCTCATGGACTGATGAGTTTAATAACAAAGTGCTTCCAGTTGCGGGGCTGATTTCCGTGATGAACATCTTTCTGTTCTTGTTTGATTGGGAGGGATTTGAGTTAAGGGAATTTGCTATATATAAGTTAACGGGGAATGCATTTGGTGAGAAGAAGATGTTAACTTTCTATTCCCCAAATGGACAATCTTGAAGAAGGTCGAGTCTATAGTTTGTTCTACATTTTCTGCTGCATGTTAGAAGACTAAAGATGAGTTGCATTTGATTATCTAAAGACTTCTTCTTAATCTGGGCATTTATCAAACATATTGTCGGTTTAGGGGAGAGCATTAATTGGGGGAGAATGAAAAGTCATATTTAATCCCCAATTTGACTTGCTCACATTCTTCAGCAAGTTGATTCTCACAAAGATTAAAAGTGTTCTTCTCAAAAGATTTCTAGTACATGGGCTTATAGTATGTTGCTGATTCTGAAGTATCAAAACCAGCAAGGGGGAAGGAGACACGTACCTAAACGCGAGTAAACTTGATGAACTTAATACTTCTAAGTGATTGAAGAAATCCCGGGAAGACAAATGTCATTACCACAGAGAAACTCAAGGTTTGACTCATGGCGTTTAGTGTTCTTATTCCAACTATGTGGGGGAAGAGATGGAAGAGTTAGTTTTTGGGGATAAAAGAGGTACACAAGTGTGTGATGATTTTGATGATATCGTAATCACCAGGGGAGAGAAATTGTGTACATTGGGGATGCTCAGCCGCTTCACTTGAGAGCTTAATCTTTGATTTAGTGGTAATCACTTATTCAGGATTGACATCCGCAGAGATAATCAGTGATTCAGCTTGCTACTTCAATGTTATCGGTTATTCTCCATAGAAAGTACATTTGGGTACTTCGGGTTCTTGAGCTTCATACACTTTCTTCAGGGGAGAGAAAAGTATACTTCGGGGTTATTCTTTGCATATCAGACTTAATCTGCTACTTCGATGTTATAAGTTTCTTTGTCTTTGGGTATATGTGTATTCGGGTTCTTGAGCATTTATTCTAAGAGACTGGCTGCATCAACTCAACTACTTGGGGGAATTGGTCTTTTGACACCTTTTGGGGATGCATCGCTTCAAACTTTAGTGGAAAAGAAATATGAGAAGATTCATTCAAGTGTGAGATGATAAGTTGTTGTTCTACTTGATGATATAACCCCGAATGAAGAATCACAAATATCATTCTTAAAAGGAGCAACAAGATCGATGATAATGGTGTGCTTCTTTGTGCACCTAGCTAAGGCAAGCTTGAAATAGATCTTCGAATCTTCTCAACAAAAGGATTTTCAGTTTGGTGGGAAGCTACCAAAGTCTCACTTTCAGAAGGCTCAATTTCTCTCTTCGATTCAAGAGCCTTGGAAGCTTTGGTGGTGAAAGTTTAAGATATGATGACTTCTATCTTCTACAACAGGGCTGTTTGATATCCTTATCTCGGTACTCGTATCATCATCTTCTTAATCTATATCATCTATTCTATCTTTGTAAATATTCTATCAAAAAGCAAAATACAAAAATACAAAACCAACAAAAAGAAAATAGAAAAATATTAAACCAACAAAAACCCATAAAAATCAGGAAATTTTGAAAATACAAAAAATATTGTTTTCTCAAGACATGTCTTCTGGTATCGATAACATATACGGTCTTAGAAATGTCATTCAATAATCGCCCGGGACCATAGATGAGTTCGAGCAGGAGGTGTAAATATTTCTTTTCAAAACATGTCTCTAAATATGGCTTGCAGTTACTTCAGACTGTAACCCGTTCTTCAAAATTATGGTTTGCTATCATTTCAAATAGCAACCCGTTCCTAAAGAAAGGAAAGTGTTGCGCTAAACCAATTTTCATAAATTTTCGTGCACTTATCCTAAAACTAAAATGAGGAAAGCATGTCGCCAAAAAGACTGTTGTTCCTACACAAATGTTTTTTCTTTCTATAAATTCTTCAAAAAAATATTTGTTGTTCAAAAATGGTGGAAATTGGGTTGCTTGAAAATAAATCAGAATCAGAATTTTCAAAATTTGCAAAACCCAATTAATGACTTCAGCATGGTTAAAACTTTTTATGAAATGAGTCATTGATTGAGGTGGAGAATTTTTTTCAAATCTATATCATCTAACGGGCTTATCTAATTATCCTAGATACTTAACAGAAAATGATGTTTGCCTAAGTTGAAGGACTAGGAGCATAGGATATGATTGTTAGGATTAGATGAATAGAGATTGATAGACACATTATTCCCATGCCTTTGTATGATCTGATTGATATGTTGGATTGACTTGTATTAGTCGATTGTTGTTTGGGTGATGTCGACCACCATATATCTATGTCCACTAACGTATGCAGATATCATGGTTTATAAGAATGTTCCCGATCCGGATCCCACAAAAGAAGATGATTGGATGCCGAAAGGAAAGAGTAACTATTTCTTGGGTCGACAAAAGAAGAAACAGAGCTTAATTGGATCTCAATGGATAGTTGGCACGATAGATGCAACTTAAGAGGTCTCACTGCATCAGCAGATGGTTTTCTTGCACCCTTACAGCAATAACAGAAGCAACTTAACCACCTAACGTATCTTTGTGCAGGAAAAAGTAGTGGATGATACCATTTTTCTTAAAATAATTTTGAAAATGTTGTTTTGAAAATGGAAAATATTGTTTTGAAAATAGATTGGACTAAAATTTTGGAAATCAACCGGACTTTATTTTGTCAAATCTTAAGTCACTCAATCAACGACTACGGTCATCGATTGAGGGGGAGAGTGATTTCAATATTAAATATTTTCAAACAATATTTCATCAAAGTGTCCGTTTGTACAATAATAAGTGGTGATCTAAAGATTTAATGTTATGCCATGGTATGGTTTTCTCTAAAACTCAAAAATCTTACAAAATGAAACTTTTTCTGTTCTTGTTTGATTGTGAAATTGTTTTATTTTACTTAAAGATCTCTTAAAAACTATCATACCTGACACTAACAATTTTTTATGTCTATAATTGATCCTCATCAGTCAATTTCAATATTAAATCATGCCACGTCTTTCCCTAAATTTTTCTAAATGATTTAAATCAATTAGGATCACAAATCTCAACTGGTTTGAAATTTTTGATCAGGGGAGAGATCATGATTTAAATCTCAAATCGGTTTTAAAGGGTGATTGTTTCAAAAGCACTCCTTCCTTCATGTGTCAAATGATTTCAAATACATGATGCACATGATTATGGAAGAGCATTTAACCAAAAACCATAAGAGAATTTAAACCAGACATATTTTCTCCCAAGTTTTCTAAAACTATTTAAATCACTTGGGATTCAAAATCTCAAAGGGTTTGATATTTTTAATCGGGGGAGAAAATGTGATTTAAATATGAAATCTGATAAATGATGATTGTTAAGATTCAAAAGTGTAGGTTGCTCTCCCATATGTGCTATATACTTTCGAATCTCGAAGCACATATTGAGGGGGAGCATTTCAAAAGAAAACCAACTTTCAAGGTACAAAGATTTCTATGTTTCAACATGAGTACCTTGATTGATTTTCTAATGGTTTCTATTAGCAATCGTGGAAGTACTTCAAAAACCTCCTTCCTCTATGTGTTAAATGATTTCAAATAACCAATGCACATATTGAGGGGGAGAATTTACCAAGAAAAGCAAATGGCTTTTTCCACGGAAATTGTGATCAATAAATTATTTCAAAGAACTCTTGCCTCCATGTGCTAAACAATTTCAAAATCATATGCACATGTTGAGGGGGAGCATTCAAAACAATTAAGGTACAAAATGCTTTGATATTATATCACAAGTACCTTGATTGATTTTCTAAATGATTTTTCAATTGGTTTCAAGAAGAGAAAGAACAATACCAAAATACCGACCAATTTAATTTATGCATGGTGTTATAAGGATGGTTAGGTTAGGTATTCGTTCCCATGATCCCGCCAGAGCCGGAGGGATCTACCCGGGGACAATCCAATAGATAGTGTAGAAGTCCTTAGGTATGATGAAAAAAGGAGAAAAGTGAGAAATGGGAAGAGTGCGGACTGAGAAAAAGCTAGAACTGGAATAAACCCAACAAGGTTCTAGTAATGAAGTCTTGGTAAGCACTGAAGGGGTTGAAGAATGAAAAAGAATTGAATGTGAAAAGGGTGAAAGTAAATAGCCCTCCATTAATTCAACCTTGGGGCAGAAACCGGGTTCAATACATATGCTACTGGTGGTTACCAAGGTAACTCCGGTATTGAAGACAAGACGTCATGGACCCAGTGACGCACTGCACTAATCTTCCCAAGATACTCAAGTTCCTCTTAAAAGGACTTGTTTCATTCTCACGGGGAACCTACATAATCTATAGACTTTCTCTTAGAGATTGTTGATATTGAAGAAGGAGACCCTCTCCCTAGTCTCCGGCATAGGAAACCAAATGTACACTATTGAGTCTAGAGCCAAGAGATCATCCACAAAATCTCATCAGGACACAAAATTAATGAAGACTTACTGTTTCACACAATGTGGAAAGTAAGTATATATTTAGAGTCCTACGCATTATCCTTGTGATATTGCTAGAACATCCGAGTGATATGTAAAAGTATTCACGATGAAGATGGAAATCCTTCAAGAGCCAACATCAAACAAGCTCTTGGTGGGTGACATGTGAGATCTTTCCAAAAGATCAAGCTTGTGACAACTGGATAGAAACGATGGGGCGATTCATTCTTGAATCAACCTTGGTCCAAGAAATGAATTGACGAATACTTTTGGAAAAACTGTTCGATGTGCAAATCTTCTTTTCTCTAGCACATCGAATGTGTATTAATGTTTTCAAACACAAAAAGTATATCTGATTGAAAAAAATACTTTTGGAAAAACCGTTCGATGTGCAAATCTCTTCTTTTCTCTAGCACATCGAATGTGTATTCTTTTTCAAATACAAAAAGTATTTCTGATTGAAAATTGATCTTTCTCATAAAATCTTCATCGTATTACAAAACTCTTTCTTCAAGCAATAGGCGATTTTTTTTAAATCAATTTTTCATCAATCAGTGAATCTCAATTCGCTGGTTCACTCACTCCGTGTTGTCTACTTTGGGACGCTCCGGTTTGAGAAAGGCTAGATCAAGCTACGAAACCCTGTCAAGGAGATTCTTTGGAATTCTACCTGATCACAGGCAGTATTTACACTGATCAACGTGGAACCATGGTTCTTGCAACTATATTCAACGAAAATGAACAAAGACACTTTTGTGTGTTTTTAGTGCTAACTGTTGTTTACAGGAACATTGGATGGTTGCATTTGATCGATATTGAGAAGTCAATTCACAGCCGCATGCTCACAGCATTCACACTTAATTAAAGAAAATCATGACAATCAAAGATATACAAAGATGCTTCCGCTACTCTGATGAAAAGATGTCATGATCCAGAAAGTGTGAGCATGTCGGTCCAAAAGTCACAACATCACATGAAGGCAACACAACAAAGAGTGATCCAGATATTTACTGTGGCTGATGATCTCAAAGAAATCTCAAAGATCATCATGACGTGGATCAGTTCAAGGACCTCTACTGAAAGGACAAAGTAGTCAGACTTTGAAGAATCACTACTCACACACAAAGGTTGCGGAAATTGAAGAATTAAAGTCTACGAGCTCAGAACAGAAGACAAAGAAAGAATGCTAGGATTCAAAATGTAAATCATGGGGTGATCTCCCTAAGGGGGAGATTGTTAGGAATTGGAAATTCCATAAGGAAGTGTCGGTCACCCCAATTATAGTCTAGCATATGTTAGCTCGTAGACATATCGTTATTTACGTTATTCAGTAGTCAATTAGTTAGTTATTAGTTTAGAGTAACACCGTGGAGGAAGGACGGGTCTTTACCCACTGTATGCCTGATCCACAGTCTGACATGAGGACGTATTAGTTGTAACTATAAATACCCCTTCCATCCTTGGAAGGGGTGGAGCTTCTAATCTAACCTTTCATTCTTTTTGTTTTAACTCTCTCTCAAGAACTCCCTCTCATCTCTTTCACTCTCTAACCATGGCTTTCTTGTTATTTCACCATCCTAGACCACCCGAATCATCAAACAACATAATATGTATGATCTTACATTTGGGAAACCCATCGATCCAAAGAAATATCAGAGCATGATTGGTTCTCTCATGTACCTCACTGCTAGTCGACCCGATATTCATTTTGCTGTTTGCTTATTAGCACGGTTTCAGGCAAAGCCTACCGAACTGCACCTCAAAGAGGTTGATGAGTGTGTAAATACTCATCATTTTTGGTTAAATCTGAACTGCAAAACACTTAAAAATGCTCAGAAATGCATCAAAATACTGAAAATATTCCAAAATTTCATTTTATATGTTTCCGATGCAAAATGTTTAAAATCAGATGAAAAATGAGCTAAATTTGCATAATTGGCAGTTTCAGTCCCCCAAGTTTCAAAAGTTGTCAGAAATAGTCCCTGAGCACTTATTTCAAAAGAAAAGTCACCAAAGGTCCTTTTTAAATCATAACTTGTCAAAATTAGTCCTTTGGTGAAAAATATCAAAAGTTTTGAGAAATTACAAGTTTGGTCCTCCAAGTTTTAAAAATTGGCAAAAATGGCCCTTGGAAATTTGAAAATGTCAAGTTTGGTCCTTGTACTATTGGATCTTGTCACTTTTAGTCCCTTGGAGCAACTTTGCAGAATTGGCAGCATTGGTCCCTGTATTTTCAGAAGTTACAAATAGGTCCTTGTATATTAAAACCCTTTAATACCTTTGGACCTTCCACAAACATTGTGACCCCCTGCCAAACCAATTGGACCCCTGACCTTTTGACCCCCCTTCATATATTAGCCCCCTAGTCAACCCCTCTGGTCAAACAACCAACTCGCGCCCTTTTTCTTTCTTCCCTGCCAAATGCCTGCAACACTCCATCTCCCATTTCCCCCAGCTCACCTCCACTCACCTTGTTCCCCCTCCTCCACCACACTCCAAAACACATTAAATGCCTCCCCCTTCATCTCACTCAACCTCTCCAATTGGCTTAATACATTTTCCCGCCAAAATGCAATCAAGGGCCAATATGACCTCAAGTCATCCAACGGTCTCAAAGACATGTGGGATCTGCTCAGAGAGGTAAGAGAAAGAGAGTTGGTATATAAAAGAGGAGAAAGAAAGAGAAGAAAAGGAGTAGTTTGTTTAATAATTTTCCTTTATGTCGTTTTTTAAATTAATGTTTTAGTTTAAGTCAAAATGTTGTAATTTCAGTTTCTATGTATCACATTTAAGTTAAAATATCATTGTAATGTGCTTTTGAGTATCAATCCAAGTTTTTATATAAGTTTCAAGTTTTTTGTTCACTGTTGCAATTTTCAGTTTCAAATTCTATTGTCCAAGCTTTTAGTAGCTTATCTTTAAGCTCAAACAAGTTTATGGAAGCTACTTATAGCTTTTTGTAAACTTATAAGTTATTTTTAAGCACTTTGTGAAATGGTCAACAAAAGTCAACTGTAAGATGAAATGGTTTGATTTGCTGAATTGGAGGTGGATTGGGTTGAATTGTGGCTGATGCGCGCAAAACCGTCAAGTTCTCTCACGCAAGCGTAAGAAAACCTAAAACAGCTCAAGCACGGAATCAATGAAGATCTGAGGAGTACAATGTTTCCCCGGGTCGTTATGTCCCAGCGAGTTGTGCAATGGATTTATCAAACGTTTAGTGATCGAGGAGTTTGAACGGAAAAAGGATCAGATTATGATTATAACTACGGAATAAGCCAACAAATAACAACGGCTTAAATGCAAATGAGAGGAAATTAAAAAGATAGAATCTATTAAATAAACGCTATCACTATTTTTACAATGATGTTTTTGTTCTTTTTGTTTTAATTAAACTAAATTAAAATCTACGCGACGTACAAATTAAAAAGTGAAACTAAATCAATATTAACCTTAAAAATATAAAAATGATGTTTTTACAACCCTAATGATAAGAGAAACTTTTTAGAAAAAGAAAACTATTTTTTATCACTAATTATCTAATTATTATTAATTAAAAACTATTTTAACTATTTAATAATAGCCTAAAATACAAGAAAATAGGAAATAAAGCTAGAAAAATGAAATTATGACTTAGAAAAATCTAAAATATCAAACTAGAATTTTCAAAACTATTTTTGTATTTTTCTGACTATTTTTCTATTTTTTATGAATTTTAAACTATTAAATATTAACTAAATTACTAAAAATTACCAAATAAGCTAAGAAAAATCTAGAAAATTACTTTTTTCACTTCTTATATTTATCTAAACCTAAGAAAAATGAAAACTTATTTTTTAGAACCTTTTCTGAATTTTTTATATTAAAGGCTAATTAAAATTGATTAAAAACTAATTTAAATTATGAAAAATAGCTAAACAACCTGGAAAAATATGAAATTTTCAGGAAAAGTCTAAAATCAGATTATGAATTTATGAAAATTGAAAAACAACTAGCTTATGTGACAGAATAATGAGCTGTAGTGTAAATGAGGAACAAATAAGCACTTAAAAATAAGCAAACAGTAACCTTTAAGCAACCAAACTTCTACAGACCTAAAATTATACTAAGATAAGCTAATTTAAGCTAACACTAACTACTCTAAAGCTCTGATAAGCAGATTCACAACTAAATGGACTAACTGATTTTGACAGAACACAGTGAACAGGTATCAAGTTTGGGCTTATACACTAGCTTATCCAGAAATCTTCAGCCAAAAACAGATAGTGAGTTTTAAAGATCACCTGGTGGACTACACCTGAGCCAAAAATCAGATCCTAAAAACACTTATTGAAACCTGTGCATGCTCTGCAAGTTCTGCAAAATCCCACTTTTGACACATTTTGACTTTTTGAAGCAGAGTTAAAACTTTGACTTTGGTGGATTTTGTAAGCAAATTTAGGACTAAACTTGATGAAATATGAGGTAATGAAAGTTTATGAAGCAAGATTAACTAGTTTTGAACCTTTTTGAGTTGTTTTTCACAAAAATCCTAGACTAAAAACCGAGTCCACATCAGGTGGTCCACTAGAAATTTTGAGTGATAGACAAAAACCGACTTCTAAAGACCTATTCGATCACATATTCGGGTTTGAACTATGGACAAGTGACACAAGACAGTTTTAGTCAATCAGGTAAATCAACACTTAGACGAATAGTCTCGAAATCTCATCAATCACAATCGAATTTAATCGAATAGAATCATATTAAAATCCAGACATCTTCAAACCAACGAATTTCCAATGACAAACGAATAAAAATTCACGAATAAACAAGGAGTAAATGTGATGTCGAGTAATAAGACAGTGTATTCGATCAACAAAAAGTTAAAAGTATTTAAGTATTAGACTAAAATCTGAAAAGGACTTTTAAAGTATAAAAAGGTCCAACAAATCGATAAAAAGTATTAAATTTAATCAAAAATTAGTTAAAATTAATCGGAAATTATATTTTTTAAGTC
>BPTQ01000006.1:64378457-64437765 GCA_019973895.1 Chrysanthemum seticuspe | reverse complement strand
TATAATTTTTGGTTATTGACTCACCTGATATACTTTGGGTATGTCAAAGAGTTAGCTAGTCCAAAGGGTACAGCTTTGGTAAAGACACATCAAATCTGTTGATAGCTGTAATGGTTTGCTCAAAATCATAGGGTATGCAACCACCTATGCTTTATTGCTGAGTGTTGTATGGTTTTCAATTCACCATGGTCTATTCCTGTTTGGAATCCAAGAATTGGCTAGTCCATTTGTATATGGCATATGGTAAAGACAGTGGCATTCCATATTTGGTTCTCAATTCACCAATTCTAAGAATTGACTAGTCCTGAGCAAACGGCTACAGGTAAAGACATTTCAAATCCGTTTATATGGTTGCTGGTTTGCCCATAAATCAGATGGTTATCAGTGTACCATAGTTTACGAACTAAAACATATGGCTACTCCAGTAGTGATGGCTATTGGTAAAGAGACATCAAATCCATTTATTTTCAATGATTCACCTCTCACAGGAGTTAACACACCTGGATGTGATGAGAATAGTATGAAACTAATCTGTTTTGATGTACCTTTTGTCATTTGTTGCTGCAAAGATATGGATTTTCAGAGTTTCTTCATCATAGAGATGTTCTTTGGATTCTTTGCTATTGCTGTTGTTCGTGTTCAATCCTCTGGTGCTGTATGATCTATCAAGAAACTGGAACTTAACAAGTCAAATTCCAGTTTAGGGGAGGATTGTTGGGAATTATGTGAAAGTCTGATTATGCTGAACTTGAAAGTCTGATTATGCTGAACTTAATGCCGAAGTGTTTCTACTGAAGTGAAGTGGATTCTGCCGAAGACTTATTCTGCTGAAGAATAATAGTGATTAGTTTGTTTTTGCGGAAGTGTTTATTCCGTATTTAGTTTATTTAGTGTGGATATACATGAGCTTTATTAGGAAGTGATTGTGTATATCTTGTTTAGTTTTATGATTATATGTTTCTTGGAAAACGGTTTAGCGATATTGTTTAGGGTTCCTTATCTATAAAAGGAACACATTAGAAAGGTTTATGTACCGATTGAAAAAACTCAGTTTTAGTTAAAAAAAAAGATCCATAGAGGATCAAGAAGTTCTTAGTTATTTACTTGTGTTTATATTCCGCTGATAAACATTAGTTGTAGAGATTGTCTTTTATGGTGCTTGTGATTACATAGGCATACATAACGATCCACGAGCTCAAGATCTATCAAGGTCTTTGTCTGTTTCAACAATCTGTTCTTGTGGTCTAGATTGGTTTTTATCTGTTTATTAAGTTGTATTTAGGTTGAGCAAACTCAGTTTGATCATTATTACATGCTAGTTCAGTAGTTAGTGTAGATTTAACTTCATATCAGTCATAAAAAGGGTGTTTGGATTATGCAGCAAAACTGTGTTTGAGGATTGCTTAGTAGTTAAGACTTGTTGTTTCAGGCTTGTCAAGCTTTATTGTACTCATTCTTGTCTTTATTTTGCACTCTAGAACTACAAAAGTCAAAATTCTCTTTAATCTGTCTTATAAGCTTATCTGTTGGAATTTTGCAAGATCAAAATCTTGTTTTGTGTTTGTAATACATAGATATAACTTGCATTAAGTTTATTTCAGTATAATACATCAATTTCAGTCCTTAAATCAATTGCAAAGTTCATTAGAGTCAACTTATCAATTCGGTCAAAAAGTCAAATTAGTGAAAAATCAGTTTTGAGCCTAACTAGAGAGATTTTTCATGAGTTCATTTCTGAGCCAATTCAAGTGAAACTTGTGGTTTTAAAAACTTCAGTTGGTCTACTTGCTTATTATCATTTTTGTAGAATTTTGTTAATTTTTTTAAAAGCCCTTAATTAGCTTGTCAAGATGGGTATAAATGCCCTGTACAACTGACTCAGTATTCACTGAGTCTGCACAGGGTGTGTGCAGGGCTTGCACAGAGCTCATCTTAGCTCACCAAGGTCTGGTTTTTGGCTTATAAGCACTTGGCCAGGTCTTCTTTAGGACCCTTCATCTGTTTTTTAAGTTTCAGCTTATCTAGGTGCTTATTTTTAATCCACAAGTAGAAGCCTCAATCTGATTTTAGCACTTGAACTCAAAACACTAAATCTGTTTAATTTTGCAATTCAGAGGTTAAGAGAAGTTGTGATAAGTTGCATTTGGGTAATTTTAGCATTTTATAGCTTCTGTAATCAGTTGGTACCCTTTGGTGTTCATTGGCTTATTTTAAGTGCTTATTTATAAGCACTTGGCATAGCAGTTGCATTTTCTCACACATAACCCCCTATTTTAATATTTTTCCTAGTTTCTTAATATTATTTTAGACTTTTCTTGAATTTTTCAGATTTTTCCAAGTCAGTTTGCTATTTTTCCCTATTTAAAACAGTTTTTAAGTCATTTTAATTAGCTTTTAATACAAATAAATCAGAATAGGTTCAAAAAAATAATTTTTCATTTTTCTTAAGTTAAGATAAATATAAAAAGTCAAAAAAATATTTTTCCAGATTTTTCTTAGTTAAATTTGTATTTTTAAGCAATTTAAGTAGTTTTAAATAGTTTTTAATTCCTAGAAAATACAAAAATATTCAAAAAAATACAAAAATAGTTTTGAAAATTATCTTTTGTTATTTTAGATTTTTCCAAGTCATAATTTCATTTTTCAAGATTTATTTCATATTTTCTTGTATTTTAGGTTATTATTTAATAGTTAAAAATAGTTTTTAATTAATAATAATTAGATAAATAGTTTTAAAAATAATTTTCTTTTTCTAAAAATTTTCTTTTATCATTAGGTTTGTAAAAATATCATTTTCATATTTTTAGGATTAATACTGCTTCAGTTTCATATTTTCATTTATACGTCGCGTAGTTTTTAATTTAAGTTTTAAAAACAGAAAAATCAAAAACATCATTTTGCAAATAGTGATAGCGTTTATTTAATATTTTTTATCTTTTTAATTTTCTTTAATTTGCATCTAAGCCCTTGTAGTTTATGTACTTTTCCTTAAGTTATAATCGTTCAAATCTCTTTTCCGTTCAAATCTCTCAATCACTATTCGTTTGGTGATTCTTCGCATAGCTCGCTGGGACATAACGACCCGGGGAAACACTATACTCTCCTGATCTTCATTGCATTTGCTTCTGAGCTGTTTTAAGTTTCTTACGGTCGGCCATTCACAAGTGGCCGGCTTGAGTGAGAAAACTTGACGGTTCGGGAGCGGATCAAATTTTTGGCGCCGCTGCCGGGGAGCTGTGCTAATTATCTTACGTTTAGCAGATTAGTGATTTGAATATTCACTCCTTGTTTATACCATCTATATATGTTTATATTTTCTTATAAAAATCAAAAACTCAAAAAGATTTTCTTTCCTATTTTTACAAAATGTTTATCCAAAAATCCAAAAATATTCATCTTCACCCTCTTACCCTTTTTGATTCTTTATCCCTTTACCCTCTATCCATTTGATTCTAACTTCTTCTGTTCTCATGGAATCTCTTGACCATGAAGAATTCTGGGACGAAGTTGAAAAACTTCAGACTTTATCACAAATGTCAAGAATTCGTGTTGTTCGTGATGATCCATTAATTCTGCGTAGGGAAATGGAACGAGAAACCGGGGTGACAAAGGACCAGGTACTTCCCTCTAATAATGGAAGTTCCAAATACGTCCAACCTACGGTTATCCAAAGATCTAACCCCTCAATTGCTCCTAAGCCGTCTAAAATTGATCCTAAACTTTCACGATTTACGGTTAAAAGCAAACATGCAGAATTTAGACCGGTGACTAGCAAGAATGACTTGCCTAATCTTCACGTTTCTCAAGAACCAGAACCAGAGACCATAACGGAAGTAGTGGAAATTGCTAGCTCTCAGAGCACACCACTTGTCCCACCTCCGGATTTTTCAAAATGTTCTTCGAGACTTAATAGTCATTCAGATCACCATGTTGGTTTTGTTGATTCTTTGAATAAACCGATTCCTTTTCATAACTCTCAAATGAAATCGTTTATTCCTTGTGTCGGTTGTGGTGAGCTTCTTTTTGGTTCACCCTGTCGTTGGTGTACGTGTGTACAGTGTGGTAATGATATTCGTAACGGGAGTTGTTTGTTTTGTGGTTCAAGGAATTCATTTGATTATGATCTTAATCCGAACTCATTTAACGACCCCTCAAATTTTTCCAATTACCCACCACAGCCCGACCTATCTTCATATCACCAACATAACTGCTGTGAATTTTGTGGAGGCCTCACCTAGGATTTGAGTGTCAATCCGGAAACACATTTGTCTATGAACAGTTTTCCAGTGATGCTCAGAACTTTGGTTATAACCAAAATCCATATGATTCACCAGTTCAGACTCAACAGTTTTACTGTTGTGAGTACTGTGGAGGTCCCCACTTCAGCTCTAATTGTCAAATAGGGAATCCAGTTCCTTGTAACAATCATGACTCTCACATATTTGACAATTTCCAACCTCCACAGCACCATACGGTTCAAACTCCACCTGAGCCGTTGTCTCAAGAAATCTCCCAAGATTTTGAAACCGCAATGAAAACACTTGATGATATGATTAGTAACTTTAAAAATCAAGTGAGTGGTGAAAAGACCATGGGAGAATTGCTAGCCGAAGAACGAGAGGCCCGTAAATCTAGGGAAGAATTATTAGTCCTAGAGCAAGCAGCTCTAAGGCGTTCCCAATTTCTTAAGGCAGCTCTATATGACGATGACGAGGAGAGTTTTTATCCTTTTAAAGATAATATTTCTCAACTCCCCCAGTCAGATGATATCCTAGCAGTTGAGATTCCATCTCAAACAACTGCTATCACACCCGAAACTCCCACTCACTCTCTGAACATGAGGGACGAGCATCTTGACACTGTTCCTGAAAAGGAATCGGACGAATTCATAAAGTCTAGTGTTGAGAACCTTGTCCCAATCCCGAGAGAGTCACAGGGAAGTTCTGATCATATGTGTGATTCTCTTTCCCCTCTTGAGTGTTCAAATGATCATTTTGAAACTTTCTCCAATTGTAGTGAAGATTGTGCTTCCTATGGAAACATCGAGTATGTTGAGGCATCACTTCCACAATCTGATGCTGATCATCTTCTTGAGGAGTTCACCAATGAACTCACTCACATCAATCCGCTTTCATCGGAAAGTAATGATAATCTCTTTGATTTCGAAGCCGATCTGGGAGAGACTGAAAGTCTCCTTGATAATGATCTTTCACTCACTTCTTATCCTAACAGTCCGATAGAGAATATTGATGACTTTGTTCCCAAAACATTCAAAGCTACTTTCACCAATCCTCTATTTGAATTCGACTCTGAATTCACTTCAATTTCTGAGAATCTACTCTTTGATACTCAGACCGAGGATAGTGATGAGCCCACAATGGAACAAGAGTTCACAATCTCACTTCATGTGAATGATTCTCTTCATGAAGAGTTCTCCGGTGAACTCTCTCATGACATATCTCCTCCGGAACAAGATCATTTCTATTTTGATCTTGAGGATGATATTGGCTCGGAGGAAGGTGTACTCTATCATACGAGTTTGCCTATTAATGATACTACCCTCACCCTTCCTCCCGATATGTCTACATTTGAGGATGAAGAATGGATCTTGATTGTTATCAAAATCTTTCTTCCTTTCCTCAAATATCTTGTGATTTCTCTTCATCTTCACTCCTTCGGGAATGAAGACACTATCTTTGACCCCGGCATTTTCATTTATCATTTTTGAGCCGGTTCTATGTATATCTCATCGGTGTGGAACTTTCACGTACTTCAAATGTTTGTCCAAACATCTTGAATGAAAGTCCGATGGAGATTGTTTCTTCCACTTTGCTTCCCCATGAACCAATTAATTCGGGGTCGAGTCAAGCTAGCGACTCGGTAATCAAAAACAGTAGTTAAACATGGGTTTTCACCCGTGTGTCCCACCCTAGTGTGGGGGAGTTGCCCTACATGTTATATATATAAGTTTTCTTAAAAAAAAAAAAAAAAAAAAAAAAAAAAAAAAAAAAAAAAAAAAATCTTTCAAAATAATGGCCGTAGTATTTCCCTTTTACGTTCTTTGTCTCGGCATAACCGCCGGTACTTTGAATATTGAGGGCAATATTCATTTCTAAGTGTGGGGGGGAATTCTCACGAATTTTATCATGTAATTAAACCGCCCAATTCCCCCGTTTTTGGCCAAAATTTTTTTGGAGTAAGTGTTTTGCACTTACTCAATTGGTTATCAGTCCGCCATGTCTAAAAAACTAAAGGATTGGCTAATCCAGGAGCAAACGGCTCTTGGTAAAGATATCTCAAATCCGTTGACGGCATGCAATTTGCCCAAAATTGTATGGTATTCAGCTCACCATATCCTTAAAAGTGAAGAGTTGGCTAGCCCGCAAGTTTATGGCTTGTGGTAAAGGCAGTGGAAAAACCATAATTTGTAATCAGCTCACCAAAGATAATATTGATAATTTATCTAAGAGTTGGCTAGTCCAGAGCAAACGGCTTCTGGTAAAGACAAATCAAATCCGTTGGAAGCTGGTGGTTTGCTCAAAATCACATGGTTATCGGTGTACCATAGTTCTTACTTGAACTAAAACATTTGGCTACTCCAGAAGTAATGGCTTTTGGTAAAGAGATTCAAATCCATTAAGTTTTTTTCAAAAGATTGCTAGGGACTAGCAATAGTTTAGTGTGGGGGATTGATGAGTGTGTAAATACTCATCATTTTTGGTTAAATATGAACTGCAAAACACTTAAAAATGCTCAGAAATGCATCAAAATACTGAAAATATTCCAAAATTTCATTTTATATGTTTCAGATGCAAAATGTTTAAAATCAGATGAAAAATGAGCTAAATTTGCATAATTGGCAGTTTCAGTCCCCCAAGTTTCAAAAGTTGTCAGAAATAGTCCCTGAGCACTTATTTCAAAAGAAAAGTCACCAAAGGTCCTTTTTAAATCATAACTTGTCAAAATTAGTCCTTTGGTGAAAAATATCAAAAGTTTTGAGAAATTACAAGTTTGGTCCTCCAAGTTTTAAAAATTGGTCCTCCAAGTTTTAAAATTTGAAAATGTCAAGTTTGGTCCTTGTACTATTGGAGCTTGTCACTTTTAGTCCCTTGGAGCAACTTTGCAGAATTGGCAGCATTGGTCCCTGTATTTTCAGAAGTTACAAATAGGTCCTTGTATATTAAAACCCTTTAATACCTTTGGACCTTCCACAACCATTGTGACCCCCTGCCAAACCAATTGGACCCCTGACCTTTTGACCCCCCTTCATATATTAGCCTCCTAGTCAACCCCTCTGGTCAAACAACCAACTCGCGCCCTTTTTCTTTCTTCCCTGCCAAATGCCTGCAACACTCCATCTCCCATTTCCCCAGCTCACCTCCACTCACCTTGTTCCCCCCTCCTCCACCACACTCCAAAACACATTAAATGCCTCCCCCCTCATCTCACTCAACCTCTCCAATTGGCTTAATACATTTTCCCGCCAAAATGCAATCAAGGGCCAATATGACCTCAAGTCATCCAATGGTCTCAAAGACATGTGGGATCTGCTCAAAGAGGTAAGAGAAAGAGAGTTGGTGTATAAAAGAGGAGGAAGAAAGAGAAGAAAAGGAGTAGTTAGTTTAATAATTTTCCTTTATGTCGTTTTTTAAATTAATGTTTTAGTTTAAGTCAAAATGTTGTAATTTCAGTTTCTATGTATCACATTTAAGTTAAAACATCATTGTAATGTGCTTTTGAGTATCAATCCAAGTTTTTATATAAGTTTCAAGTTTGTTGTTCACTGTTGCAATTTTCAGTTTCAAATTCTATTGTCCAAGCTTTTAGTAGCTTATCTTTAAGCTCAAACAAGTTTATGGAAGCTACTTATAGCTTTTTGTAAACTTATAAGTTATTTTTAAGCACTTTGTGAAATGGTCAACAAAAGTCAACTGTAAGATGAAATGGTTTGATTTGCTGAATTAGAGGTGGATTGGGTTGAATTGTGGCCCATTGGGAGTGATAAGAGAGTTTAGGTTAGTGGTGCTTATCTGGTTTGCAAGCCATGGTGGCTAGGATCTCATGTAAGCACTTTCTAAACAAGCATATTGCATAATCTGTTCTTGTGGTCTAGATTGGTTTTTATCTGTTTATTAAGTTGTATTTAGGTTGAGCAAACTCAGTTTGATCATTATTACATGCTAGTTCAGTAGTTAGTGTAGATTTAAGTTCATATCAGTCATAAAAAGGGTGTTTGGATTATGCAGCAAAACTGTGTTTGAGGATTGCTTAGTAGTTAAGACTTGTTGTTTCAGGCTTGTCAAGCTTTATTGTACTCATTCTTGTCTTTATTTTGCACTCTAGAACCACAAAAGTCAAAATTCTCTTTAATCTGTCTTATAAGCTTATCTGTTGGAATTTTGCAAGATCAAAATCTTGTTTTGTGTTTGTAATACATAGATATAACTTGCATTAAGTTTATTTCAGTATAATACATCAATTTCAGTCCTTAAATCAATTGCAAAGTTCATTAGAGTCAACTTATCAATTCTGTCAAAAAGTCAAATTAGTGAAAAATCAGTTTTGAGCCTAACTTGAGAGATTTTTCATGAGTTCATTTCTGAGCCAATTCAAGTGAAACTTGTGGTTTTAAAAACTTCAGTTGGTCTACTTGCTTATTATCATTTTTGTAGAATTTTGTTAATTTTTTTAAAAGCCCTTAATTAGCTTGTCAAGATGGGTATAAATGCCATGTGCAACTGACTCAGTATTCACTGAGTCTGCACAGGGTGTATGCAGGGATTGCACAGAGCTCATCTTAGCTCATCAAGGTCTGGTTTTTGGCTTATAAGCACTTGGCCAGGTCTTCTTTAGGACCCTTCATCTGTTTTTTAAGTTTCAGCTTATCTAGGTGCTTATTTTTAATCCACAAGTAGAAGCCTCAATCTGATTTTAGCACTTGAACTCAAAACACTAAATCTGTTTAATTTTGCAATTCAGAGGTTAAGAGCAGTTGTGATAAGTTGCATTTGGGTAATTTTAGCATTTTATAGCTTCTGTAATCAGTTGGTACCCTTTGGTGTTCATTGGCTTATTTTAAGTGCTTATTTATAAGCCCTTGGCATAGCAGTTGCATTTTCTCACACATAACCCCCTATTTTAATATTTTTCCTAGTTTCTTAATATTATTTTAGACTTTTCTTGAATTTTTCAGATTTTTCCAAGTCAGTTTGCTATTTTTCCCTATTTAAAACAGTTTTTAAGTCATTTTAATTAGCTTTTAATACAAATAAATCAGAAAAGGTTCAAAAAAATAATTTTTCATTTTTCTTAAGTTAAGATAAATATAAAAAGTCAAAAAAATATTTTTCCAGATTTTTCTTAGTTAAATTTGTATTTTTAAGCAATTTAAGTAGTTTTAAATAGTTTTTAATTCCTAGAAAATACAAAAATATTCAAAAAAATACAAAAATAGTTTTGAAAATTATCTTTTGTTATTTTAGATTTTTCCAAGTCATAATTTCATTTTTCAAGCTTTATTTCATATTTTCTTGTATTTTAGGTTATTATTTAATAGTTAAAAATAGTTTTTAATTAATAATAATTAGATAAATAGTTTTAAAAATAATTTTCTTTTTCTAAAAATTTTCTTTTATCATTAGGTTTGTAAAAATATCATTTTCATATTTTTAGGATTAATACTGCTTCAGTTTCATATTTTCATTTATACGTCGCGTAGTTTTTAATTTAAGTTTTAAAAACAGAAAAATCAAAAACATCATTTTGCAAATAGTGATAGCGTTTATTTAATATTTTTTATCTTTTTAATTTTCTTTAATTTGCATTTAAGCCCTTGTAGTTTATGTACTTTTCCTTAAGTTATAATCGTTCAAATATCTTTTCCGTTCAAATCTCTCAATCACTATTCGTTTGGTGATTCTCCGCATAGCTCGCTGGGACATAACGACCCGGGGAAACACTATACTCTCCTGATCTTCATTGCATTTGCTTCTGAGCTGTTTTAAGTTTCTTACGGTCGGCCATTCACAAGTGGCCGGCTTGAGTGAGAAAACTTGACGGTTCGGGAGCGGATCAGAGGTTAAACGGATCTTTCGGTACCTAAAGACATCCATTCACATGGGAATTTGGTATCCGAAGGAATCCGGATTTGATCTAATAGCCTTTTCAGATGCGGACTACGCAGGTGATCAAGTGATGCAGGTTTTACTGACTAGGTCTTAATATTTATAGTGTCTTGCTATACCTATGGTCTACCCTAATGCACTAACGGGCAGTGTACCCGGTCGTGTGTAGTGTAGTAAATGGTAAAGCCGAGGTCGTCCCAAGAGCTATGTGTGTCGGATAATTACTAAGTCTAATTGTCACAGAATATAGATGGTTTGATATGGTTTTAATTAATTAAACTACGAATGCATAATATAAAAGCAGTTAAATGGTAGAAAGGAAATCGAAGAGGAATAGTGGTGCTAACCTAGTCAATCCTCCTAACTAGTTATGTCTACATCTACCTACTTCCAATTACTTCAGGTGGGGTCAAATTCGAGAGGACAGCATTTGGTCAATTCACCCTAAACTATCAGCAAAGATGCCACCACAGGAGAAATCAGGCTCACAGTCATAAGTCCTGTTGTTCCTGGTACCCTAATCTAAGTCATTAAGTACCGCTACATGCTAGATTCTAAATAGTTAGTGCCTGGCCGTTAGGAACTTAGACACTACACCCCCCAATTCTTAAGTTCATCCAAACGATAGGTGATCAGTTGGTCAAATCGCACAAGTAGAAAGGGTCGTCAGTTGGTTATATCTTACCCTTCCCGTCTCAGTCCGCTCACCTAGGGTCAGTTGGTCATATCTCCTAAGCAATTGGCCTCTACCACCATTCAAAACTACCGAGCCAGGGGTGACTACCAAAGAACTATGCATGCATACACTTAGAAATAATTGTACGGAAGTAAAGGTAAACGCAAACAAAATAATTAAGGAATCATAACTAGGCTAGCACCAAAGGGTGCTTAGCCGCTCATATTAATCATGCATATCAATTCAATATTCAAAGGTACGAAATACATGAATTGAAGTAAAAGAAATAATAAACGCTAAAGATTATCGTAATGGTGTGACTTCTCCCTTGGAAACAGCTCCGTATGCTTCCCTAGACCTTCCTTGAGTATTTTCCCATGTTCTCAGAATATTATGTGTGGAATGGAATGATTAGAAATGCTGGAATTCGTGGGGTATTTATAGGCCAGGTCTGGGTTACGGCGTAACCAAAAGATGAGTTACGCCGTAACCTTCTATTCCGTCGTAAAAGCACTAGATCTGCTAGTTACAGCGTAACCTTATAAGTGGTTACGCCGTAGTCTTCAATAAACCTGGTTACGTCGTAAGTGAGGCAGTAGTTACGGCGTAAGTATCAGCGGCGTGGAACCTCTTTTGACCTAATGGAGTTACGTCGTAATCTTTGGAAGGAGTTACGCCGTAACCTCTTGATGAGTTGGACTTCAGGGTCACGCAATAGTTACGGCGTAATGTGAGAGACGAGTTACGCCGTAACCTCTTCAAAATAAGCATACTGTGATAAATCCTTAGTAACGTTTCCATTTCCGCGTATCTTTAGCTCCAATGCTCGCAATTTACCTAAAAGTGTAAAACAATGGAAAACAAGTGTAAATCCATATAAATGATATAAATAACGAGCATTAACGGGGTAAATTGACACTTAATATTCAGGACTATTTGATGTTATCAAATATCCCCCACTTGAACTCTACTTGCCCTCAAGTAGACCTTATTAGATATATTCCTAAAAAGATATCTCCCAAAACCTGGAAAATATGAGTTTACAAATCCCTTATGCTAGAATAAAACAAAGCCGAACACCTCGCGAAAGGGGAACAAACACTCAAATCTCTCAACTATTCTGAGTGTCAATTTCGGAGTGATCACTCAATTGCACAGTCATAGCATGTATTCTATCATAAGCTTGGCGGTTACACAAATCTCCACCACTGGAGTTAAGGGATAAACAATTCTCGAAGGCAGTAAGGGTAGACACGACAAAGGTTAAGGGGTGACTCGTCATTACTAACATGTCACGGCGAAGTGGACAAAATCAATGATACATGACCAAATCCATGGCCAAGACACCAAAGATTGCTCGCTGCATCACCTAGACATGCTTCATGACTAAAGGGTAGGATAAGACATGGGATATATAATTGGTGTAAAATGAAAAACAAGCAGGTAGTCTATATCTATAACTAAGTCATCACCACTTACCGTCCGCCCAAAGTTCAAGTTTAGAAGTCTAGAGACCGGATCATGAAATGCAAGGTAGATGTGTCATTAGAGGACGTCGTGATGGGCACACTACCTTTTCTTCTTCAGTTGGTATTACTCCAACTCCAATCTTCAAATGTGACCGAGGTGGCCTCCTCGATACTAAACAATAAAGCTCATACTATAGTGCTTATAACATTGCACTTTACAAAATCATAACTAAATCAACTATTTTTTTTTTTTTTGATTTTTTTTCTCATAACTGATAACATAACATCCCCCACTTGAGATGAACAATGGGAATTCGGGGGGTCTTCAATGATCTTCATAATTGTTGTCGATGAAAGCGTGATTTCCAAACCTTTCCACTCGAACCTTGAACTTAGGCAAATGATGACTTCCCAATTACAAATTAAGACTACAGAGTAGGCTAAGGTGTAAGGGTGTAACGAAACAATATATTGGGGTGACAAAATGAAAGGAATGGCTTAGAAGGGTGTATCTAGGGGTATCTTGCACTAAAGGGGAGTGCAAAAAGGGTTTCACATGGGGATCGAAAACTCGAGGTGACTAATCGATAGACTCACAATGGTAGGCTGTTTGGGTGATAATCCTATAATACTGCCTTCTAAAACTGAAAAGTCCAAATACATCGAGCTAACTCAACATTCCTCGTCTATGGTCTCGAAATGATGCAAAGGCCAAGTTCTAAAGTTTACAAGCTACCGGCACACTCATAATTTGGTGGATTTGGGTAAAATATAGGAAACGGATAAGGCTAATCTCACCATGTAATATCAAGGGTTGTATGTGCTCGGCTAAGGTCTAATCTAGTTAGGTTCGGAAAAACATGTCAAAATATAAAAAATGGCATAATTTTTCAAAATAAACTAGAAAAATTAGGGCGAAATAAAGTTCAAGAGATAATTCTACTCCCGTCCCCCCACTTGAATTGTACAAAGTCCCTTTTGTACTAGGCGTTAAAATAAAGGTGAAGAGAAAGGTAGAATTAGAGCGAGAACTTCCCTGAAATTTGCTCCAAAAAAAGAAGAAGGCCCACGAGAAAGAATCGTGCCTTCGTTAAATCGTCATGAGCAAACTTCAATCCCTGAAATCACAATACCAACAAGCATAATTCTAAAAAGAAAAAAAATAAAATGAAAAACAAACCTAACTCACTTTCGTAGGAATCACGGCTGTATTTAGCGAATGCAACAAGCCTTTTAAACCACTTGGTTTCCCAAGTGGACGAGTGAAGTCTCGTGAGGGTTTACAGGGAACACACCCACAAAGTTCATTTAAAAACTAATACAAGGTTACTGTGTTTTAAAATGAAAGAATTAAAGCAGAGGAGAGTTACGTCGTAACTCCAATAAGAGAGTTACGCCGTAACTTGCAAAACCTGGAATGAGCTGAGAAGCGAATGGTTACGGCGTAACCACTGAGATGGTATTACGCCGTAGTTGGTAATGCGTCAAGAATTCTGCTGCTAAAATGTTGATTATGGCGTAACCACTGAGATGAGTTACGCCGTAACTCTGTTCAGATCAGCAACTGTAGCAGTAATTACTTCATTTTCTCCTGCAAAAATGTTAGAAAACACAAAAGCCAACAGAAAGGAAATAAAAAACAAAAGAAAGGGATAATTCGGGTTGTCTCCCGAAAGAGCACTTTTCTTTATTAACGAGTCTTTAAGTTAGACTCAGAGCCACGGGGCTCCTATGGGGGTCTTTTAGCTTGTCCCACTTCATCCACGTCTTTCATTAAGTTGCACCTAACCCATCCGACATTTGTTGCAGTGCGCAGGTATTCTTTGGTTTTAATTTTCCGTATTTTGCAAAATTTTTCTTCAGGCCCCAAATGGTATCGCGTAAACTCGAATTTTTCAGTTATAATAGGAGGTGGCCTTTTAAATGGGATGCCAAGAAGCTTGCATCTTCGTTTCTCTTGTATCTCATCATCTGGGTCGATGAACCCGTCTTCGCATTGCAACTCGAGATAATCGAAATCATTATCGGAATCTGTATCTTCAAGTTGGTTGAGAATATGTCTGTATTTATCATTGTTTGCAGAGTCTTTGGTGTCATCAACTGGTTCTTTATCCGGAACTTCGTTGTTTGGTTGATTTTTACTCATACAACCTTCCCATATTTTCTTTTTGGTAAACGTGTAAATTTTTTCGTATTTGATTTTGATCCACTCGTCGAATCCGAGATCATCTGGCCAAGGCAGTTCTGTTCTTTCAGAATCATTAGTCGAATTCCAAAGGAATTCGTCTTCCCCAGCTCTCTCGATGCTGCTTCCTCCATCACATTCATACTCAAAAGGGTTGCAGGAGGCCCAAACTGTTCCGTTGCTGGTTTTAATTTGCTCGCACCAATGATTCCTAATTCCTTTGTCATAGTCATCTTCAGAAGGAATATCATCGAGGGGTTTAATGGTTTTTCCTTGAAGAAATCGTTTCTCATATTTCAGTTCCAAATTCCTGAACAGAGTTGAATTAATTATTGCGTCCCCGAACCTAATGGAATACCAATCACTGAATGATAGATTTCCAAAATCAACGTCATGTCTCCCAGACTCATTTGGGCATATCCATACTTCGTTCTTCACATTCCCTCCTCCGTTGCAATAATCACGAAAGGGATTGCACGTAGGCCAAGCGTTAGTGATCTCATCTTCAATGATGAGTAAGGGTTTGCAGTAATGCTTGATGGGTGGCCCTTCCACTTCGTTAATTGAGAACTTGGCTACACTTTCTTCATCATTCAGAGTAGTCCATTTGTATCTGTCATCTTCTATTCTTTTCTTATCAACACCACCATCGTAGGTTTTTCGAGGATCACATGACGCCCACAAACTGTAGCATTCTCCGTCATTAATTGCAATACTTTTACACCAATGATTCCTTCTTTTGGGGTTGTTGTTTGTGTTTTTGCAAGAATTTGGGTTACGCCGTAATTCTGGAGTGTGATTACGGCGTAACTCACTTTCGCCATCGGTATCTGATTCATTAGAGCACTTGTTGTTGTCAGAGAACACAGCCTTACATATAGTAGAGTTGTTTTTTGTTCTTCGTTCCTTCTTTGAACCTCGTCGCCAAGCTTTCCAATTAGAGTTTCTAAGTTCTTAAGTGATGTTTCGTGGGACGTGAGATTTTTGTATGTGTTATCTTGGAAATTCTTAAGCCATTCTTCTTGCTCCTTTTGCCTCTTGGTAGTGTCTACAAGGTACTTGTTGATAATCCCTTCCAGGTTAGCTCTTCTCTCATTACGCTCATAATACGGTGGGGGTCCTCCACGAAACCCATTACGATTATCCCAGTAGAAGGGCCTATTCTCCCCGTATTTAGCTTCCTCGATTGTATCTTTCTTTTCGTTATGAGGACAGTTTTTAGTCAAATGTCCCCTACCACAGTTTTCGCAGCCGATTTGGATGGCATGAACAGTTTTATTGATTTTTAGCATATCTCTTCCAAGATTTTCAAGTTTACTAGCAATCGCTGCAATTCCGTCGAAACTTCCGCCTAGGTTTCTTTTACTTCTGCCGTCGTGCCATTTTTGAGAATGGTCCGTCATTTTTTGAATGGCTTCAATTGCCGTAGTAGGAGTCATATTCGGGATAGGGCCTTGATAATCCAGCATCTGTCTCGTAGTTACATTTATTCCTTTGTAGAAAATATTGACCTTCTGCTGGTTATTAAGATCATTGGTAGGACACTTATAAAGAAGATCGTTGTATCTGTCCCAAGCTTGATACAGAGTTTCGTCGTCTTTTTGTTTGAAATTGTGGATCTCCAAGAGTTGATTAGAAATCTTTGATGGTGGGCAATATCTTTGGATAAAGTGTTTCTTAAGTAGCGCCCAAGTATTAACTCCCCCGGCGGGCAATCTTTCGATCCATCTTCTGGCTGCTCCAGTTAGAGTCATAGGGAAGACCCTGAGCATAACAGCATCATGAGACACGCCCGGAATATTGAAAAGGCTAGCGATGTATTGCACATTTTCAACGTGCTCATATGCGTCTTCGTCCCTGTTTTCTGAAAAAAGGTTAGCGCGAAGCTCCCTCATAAATTGGTCTTTAATCTCGAAACGAACATCCGCTCCGATTGCCGGTCTTACGAGACCCGGCCCTTGATCAGCTCTAGTCAACGCCAAGTATTCCTCAAGAGTGAGGTCATCGATGTTAACCACTTCCATGGTACCTGAAAACTTGAAATATGATCATGAGAAAAGTTTAAATATGAAAAGAAAGACTCAATATTAATCCTAATATAGCTCCCCGACAGCGGCGCCAAAAACTTGATGCAGGTTTTACTGACCAGGTCTTAATATTTATAGTGTCTCGCTATACCTATGGTCTACCCTAATGCACTAACGGGTAGTGTACCCGGTCGTGTGTAGCGTAGTAAATGGTAAAGCCGAGGTCGTCCTAAGAGCTATGTGTGTCGGATAATTACTAAGTCTAATTGTCACAGAATATAAATGGTTTGATATGGTTTTAATTAATTAAACTATGAATGCAGAATATAAAAGCAGTTAAATGGTAGAAAGGAAATCAATAGAGGAATAGTGGTGCTAACCTAGTCAATCCTCCTAACTAGTTATGTCTACGTCTACCTACTTCCAATTACTTCAAGTGGGGTCAAATTCGAGAGGACAACATTTGGTCAATTCGCCCTAACCTATCAGCAAAGATGCCACCACAGGAGAAATCAGGTGCATCATCATAAGTCCTGTTGTTCCTGGTCCCCTAAGCTGAGTCATTAAGTACCGCTACATGCTAGATTCTAAATAGTGAGTGCCCGGCCGTTAGGAACTTAGACACTACACCCCCCAATTCTTAAGTTCATCCAAACGATAGGTGATCAGTTGGTTAAATCGCACAAGTAGAAAGGGTCGTCAGTTGGTCATATCTTACCCTTCCGGTCTCAGTCCGCTCACCTAGGGTCAGTTGGTCATATCTCCTAGGCAATTGGCCTCTACTGCCATTCAAAACTACCAAACTAGGGGTGACTACCAAAGAACTATGCATGCATACACTTAGAAATAATTGTACGGAAGTAAAGGTAAGCGCAAACAAAACAATTAAGGAATCATAACTAGGCTAGCACTAAAGGGTGCTTAGCCTCTCATATTAATCATGCATATCAATTCAATATTCAAATGTACGAAGTACATGAATTGAAAGTAAAAGAAATAATAAACGCTAAAGCTTATCGTAATGGTGTGACTTCTCCCTTGGAAACAGCTCCGTATGCTTCCCTAGACCTTCCTTGAGTATTTTCCCACATTCTCAGAATATTGTGTGTGGAATGGAATGATTAGAAATGCTGGAATTCGTGGGGTATTTATAGGCTATGTCTGGGTTACGGCGTAACCAAAAGATGAGTTACGCCGTTACCATCTATTCTGTCGTAAAAGCACTAGATCTGCAAGTTATGGCGTAACCTTATAAGTGGTTACGCCGTAGTCTTCAATAAACCTGGTTACATCGTAAGTGAGGCAGTAGTTACGGCGTAAGTATCAGCGGCGTGGAACCTCTTTTGACCTAATGGAGTTACGTCGTAATCTTTGGAAGGAGTTACGCCGTAACCTCTTGATGAGTTGGACTTCAGGGTCACACAATAGTTACGGCATAATGTGAGAGACGAGTTACGCCGTAACCTCTTCAAAATAAGCATACTGTGATAAATCCTTAGTAACATTTCCATTTCCGCGTCTCTTTAGCTCCAATGCTCACAATTTACCTGAAAGTGTAAAAAAATGGAAAACAAGCGTAAATCCATATAAATGATATAAATAACGAGCATTAACGGGGGAAATTGACACTTAATATTCAGGACTATTTGATGTTATCATCAAGTTACATCAAAAAGTACATCAGGAGGAGCATAATTTTTAGGTGAAAAGTTAGTAACCTGGTCTTCAAAGAAACAAGATTGTACTGCACTTTCAACCGCTGAAGCTGAGTACGTGTCTCTATTTGCGTGTTTTGGGTAAAGGGGAGTAAATCTCTATTTGCGTGTTGTGCTCAAGTTCTATGGATGAGGACACAACTCACAGATTATGGCTTTACTTTCGATAAAATACCTATGTATTGTGACTCGAAAAGTGCCATAGCCATATCGTGCAATCCTGTTCATCACTCAAAGACCAAGCATATCCGAGTCCGATACCACTTCATCAAAGAGCACGTAGAAGAAGGTACTGTTGAATTATTTTTCGTGAAGACATATTACCAACTCGCCGATCTATTTACTAAAGCCCTTCCAAAAGAAAGGTTTGACGATTTAGTTCGACGAATTGGAATGCGAAGCCTAACCCCTGAGGAGTTAGAACGTCTTCTCGAATCTTCTTGAAAATGATTTTCAAAAGCTTCGCTGTAAATATATTTGAGAAAACCAAATACAAAATTTGAAAAACCAACAAAAGCAAAATATAAAAATAGAAAACTTTCAAAAACTACAAAAATAATATAAAATCAAAAATCCAAAAATATTCTTCTAACTACAAGTTTCTCGTATAATCGATATTATGTACGTTTCTAGAAATGTCATTCAACAATGATACGGACATGTACAGATGCTTGAGCTAGAGTTCTTTAAATATTTTCTAAAACATGTCGTTTCTCAAAATTTCTTTCACTGTGGCTTTCGTATACATCAGTACGAAACTCGAACTAAAACTGATGACTTTTGATTATTTCAAATCAAAACTCGTGTTTCTAAAGAAAATCTCTAGTGTACGCTTCAATTGTAACACCCACGAAAATCTTAATGTCAGCGGAAGACTAATTCGGGTGTTACTTGAATGGAGATCATAGTCAATAATTATAGAAAACGACTCGAAAGAGACGTTTTATTAAAATAGTTATCATTCATCGAAAACTCATAGTTGTTACAAAACGTTGTAAATAGATCAAGTGTTTTTCCCAAAAGAAAGATCATGAGTTTGAAAGAAATGACAACTTTTATGTTTTACACCACCAGATAAGCCTTGTCATGCCCCATTTCGCGCCTTGGTCATAATCTTCACTGATTACCTGAGATAACATGCTTAAAGAGGTCAACACAAATGTTGAGTGAAATTCATAGGTTTAAAATAAGTTGAACACAAGTATAAGAGCATGATCATTGTAAACTAACAATATCATAAGAAAAATAACAGATTATTATGCGCTAAGCTCATGAAACCAAGACTCAACTGCATACACCGAATTACCAGTGTACGTAAGTGTGCCCCAAAGGAGGTAATAGCCAATTACCTAAAGAAATTCAAATATGGTGTGCCCCGATTATTTCTCTATAACCGAAATGGGGTCGTTAATCCCCATAGTACTATTCATGATATATGCGTTCACTCGCGGTGACTAATGGTTCATGATCAGGGGACTTATGGCTAAATACTTAGGCAGTACCAATAATCAAGAGGAGAGCATTTATGAAAAACCTTGTGTTCTAGTTTAGAGCATGTATCTCCCTCGCGGGGTTTGAAAATAAAGTAAAAGCGAGGCTATGAACTCACCTTGATGATATGAACAAGCACAAACAGATCAAGCACAATGTAGCGGAGGTTCCAAACCAAAACCTAAAAATGATGAGATGGCGAGTCTCAGTAAAATGAGCATTTTGGTTCGCGACCAAAATAATAGAGGATTGAATATTCTTATTCAATAGATCATTGGATTGTCCAATTCAATAGTGTGTGTGCGTGCTTAACGTTTTAAGTTAATCAATGTGCTACATTGCCTTAATTAATGATCCTCACTTACGCATAAGTGAAATGTTTTCCCCCGTTGTGATCTTAATGGATATTTTTGAGTATTTTAACTTGTTTAGATTCTTCGTGTGTTTTATCGGATTTTATATATATATATATAATTATTTTTTAATAATATATATATATATATATATATATATATATATATATAGAGAGAGAGAGAGAGAGAGAGAGTAAGGATCAAATAAGAAGAAAAATTAAAATGAGAAGGATAAGAAAAAACCACAACCACACATTTTCGATGCACCTATTAAAATAGATGCATCTCCCCATGAAAATCTCTCTCTTATTTGAAATGTGTGGCTAGTAATTCTTCTTATTCTTCTCATTTTAGTTTTTCTTCTTACCGGATCCCTTCCCTATATATATATATATATATATATATAGGGTGAGGTTATTGTCAGAACCAAATAAATTGCGAGAACTGCGAGAACCAGCATCAGCCAATCAGATTTTTTTGGATATTAAATTTTATTATATAATTGAAAAGGGTATAATGGTAAAATACTTTTTTTATTTTATTTTTGAATTTAAAAAAAAAAAAAAAAAAAACGTTCTTTTAGTTCCCTAAATTCTAGGATTTTTTTTTTTTTTTTTTTTTTTTTTTTTTCATTATACCTGTTTAAAAAAACACTGTCTGCACATGTGTTTTGCATTATATGGCAATTGTAATTTTCATTTATGCATATGTGTTTTGTATTTGCACATGTATTTTTATGAAATATTACATTAATATAAATACAAACAATAAATTTTAAATAATAGATTTATGCAATTTCAAAATGTACAAATTGTATTACTCCAGTGAAATGATATTCAAATTTATCACAAACATCAGTATGTTTACACATGTATTTTTATGAAATATTACATCAGCAAATGTGTTCAAAACACATGTGCACTTTTACATATGTATTCAAGTTCGTCCAAATACACATGTGTGTGATGTATGCATATATTTATTTATATCTTTATATTGGTCATCATCCTCTTTGTAGTCAAGTTCGTCCAAATACACATGTGTCTGATGTATGCATCTGTTTCTTTTATCTTTATATCATAATCAATTTTTCGTCAAAACACGTGTGCAATCTTCATATTGGTCATCATCCTCTTTGTAGTCACCTGCAAAATGGCAAAACACATATACACACTTACTCATAAGCTATTCTCATCAAATTTATTCGAACATGTGTGCACGGCTTCGAATAACATATGTGCACAGTTTTCAAAAACATGTGTATTTACAACTTATCGTCAAATTCATTAGAAGACCACATTAAACTTCATATCAAAACCAACAAAAACACACATAACACAAGTATGTTTAGATCAAACACACCAAACATATTATGCACGTTCAATACATTTAAACACTACAAGATTGATGATTTTAATATGATGATTTTAATATGAACAAACATCCTTATATCAAACCACAAAGCATAGATGCAATAATAAAAATACGCTACACACACCACGAATCTAAACTGATCAACAAATCCTATGAACACGTCATCATATTAGACCTTGCAAGTACTTTCTTTCGCAAAAAAGAGATCTCATTTTATTTTAATCCATTGAACATTGTTACGAGATCAACAATTTCTCAGTATCAAGAACTAGTCCTAAATCTCATCTCACCACGTCAAAAACAAACAACCACCACCTCACTATCGCTCCCCATCTCACAGTCATCAACAAATTCGAAACTTAAACGAAAACAAAAAAAAAACAAAAAAAACAAAAAAACAATCAAGATCTCAATTATCTCTTTTAATACCTACAAAAAAAATTTAAAACAAAAGTATAAACGAAAACTTATTATAGATCTGCCAAGAAACGAAAAAAACAAAACAAGAATCTACCCGAGACCTTTTTCCAGATCTTGAAACACTATTTTTGCTCGTAAGAAATCGTCTTTTCGAAATAGAAACATCCAATTGCTTAGAACACATACCTTGGTCATAATCTGTGATGATATCATGTGTCATCATTTCCACCGGTTCATCGCCCCTCGCAATAGATGGCTAGACACGAAGAAAGTATCTTAACTACTGTAATATATAGCCTCGTTCAGTTCCACCGGTTCATCGCCCCTCGCAATAGATGGCTTACAAAGCTCTTTTCTTTTAGCCATAATCTGTGATGATATCATATGTCATCATTTCGTTTTTTTAAGGGGGTAATGATTGATGGATCAATTAGGTGGTGGTCAAGAACAAGATAAGAGAAAGAGGCGGCTAGGGTCTTTTAGTGTGGGAGAGAGAAATAAAAACTGAAAATGATGATGGAGGTTTTTAATTCGTTTTTGATATCAGTTACCAAAATACATGAATATTAAAATGTCAATTTTGCCCTCCCACTCTCAAATAAATGCAGGAAATTAACATATTTATTTACAAAAATGCCATGTGCAATCTCAACCATTGATGACATAATTCAAAGGCTAGGATCGGTTCTCGCAGTTCTCGCAATTTATTTGGTTCTGAAAATAACCTCACACTATATATATATATATATATATATATATATATATATATATATATATATATATATATATATATATATATATATATATATATATATATGTTCTTATGCTGAACACTTTAAAGTATGTTATAATAGGCACCAATAAGATACTTACAAGTGTCCTTTGTACTTAAAAGAAAATGTTTAATAATTTTAATTTAGTAGAGGGTACTATAGTAATTTTGTTTTTCACATTATCTGATTTCTTCCCACCCATGTACCTATTTTTCAGCTCAACCCAGAAGTATTCTTCCTCAAAATCAGCCATTTTTCCGTTACAAACCTTTAATAATTCCTAAGATCCAATAATTATGGTTTTTATCATCTCAGTAAACAGAAATCGTCTTCTGACTACACACACCAAACGAAGCAAAAAAATTAGTAATTATGAACACTACCACATCTGATTTGCAAGGTATGTAACAATTTAATTAAATATATCTTAATTGATTTATATTGTTTTTGTTTATTTGTTTTTGTTTATATTGTTTTTGATTTTAGGTCATCAATGTATGTTTGCCTAATTCCAAACACTAGGAATATCATGTTTTTAATTGAATGTGTTTAGGAATATCATGTTTGAAGCAATATGTTCACTGTAACCTGTGTTATATGTTTTATCTGATATGTGTATTGACTGCATATGAATGGATTAAAAAGAATGGATTGAATTATGTTTTATCAAAGGTTATGATTGTTAATTTTGAACTGAGTGTATTGAACTGATGTCAGTTACTTATGATTGTTAATTTTGTTCTTTTATGATATGTTATAGACTGTAGCTGTGTCTGATATGATCATGTATTCGAAACTTTTACTCATAATGTTATAACAACATATCCTTATGCTATTAGGTAAGCCATCAACTCCAATATCAAATCACAATGTGCAACATCCTGATATTCATGATGATCAAAGTGTCCCACAAGTCGGTAGTTACCAACCAACACCCGAAGGTAGCAAGTTTTGGGTTTCGGATGCTAAGAATAAACCTGTTGAGGGGACTGAGTTTGATACACTTGAATTAGCTCTGAAATTTTATAAAGATTATGCAAGGGAGGGTGGTTTTGGGGTTAAGAGAGGTGGTCAAAAAAAACCAAAAAAAACGATGATCCAACTTTGAAGTATTTTGTTTGTGCTAGGGAAGGGGTAAAACCCTCAGCAACCAATTTAAATAAAAAGACCAATAGTTTAAAAACTAATGAATCACAGTCTCATGTTGTTAATGAGGTGATAAAAAGGAGAAAGCGTCCATCGCAGCGATGTGGATGTCAAGCCAAACTCCGTATTAGAAGGACCCCTGAAAATAAGTGGGTAGTTTACAAGTTCTTAGAGAAACATAATCATAGGTTGGTACGTGAAGAAGATTACATGTATCTTAAGGTTTCCCGTAAAATTAGTTTCCCACAACAACAGTTGTTGTATCACTTATCTAATGCTAATTTAGGTCCAACACGAGCTTGGAAGGTATTTAAAGAGATGTGTGGTGGTTTTGAGAATATTGGTGTTACTGATGTTGAGTGTAGGAATTACAAACGTGGTTTGACCAATTTCATTGGTACACGCGATGCACAAATGGTTGTTGAGAAGCTTTTGAGTCGGCAAGAGTTTTGTCAAAATTTTTCTGTTGAATTCAAACGAAACAAAGCTGATAAAACATTGGTTGGATTGTTCTGGGCCGATGAGCAAGCGAAGCAGTACTATGATACTTTTGGTGATGTTGTGTCATTTGATGCAACCTTTCGATTAAACAGGTTTGTTAAATATATTTACTTTTTCGTAACCAGTAGGCACGTCAGTATATAGCTGAACAAACCAGTCTAAATTTTTGTTTAATGTAGGTACAATATGGTATTGGTTCCTTTTATGGGCATAGATAACCACAACCGGTGCATTCTTTTTGGAGCGGCATTGTTAGCTAGGGAATCTAGCAAGAGGTATACGTGGTTGTTGAAACAGTTCAAGAAAATTTTTGGATCTGCACCAAAGGTGGTTGTCACTGACCAAGACCCGGCGATAAAGATAGCAATTGAAGAGATGTTTCCTGATTCAAGACATCGGCTATGTATGTGGCACATTATGCAAAAGTTAACTGGAAAGGTACTTACAATATTTTACAATTAATAAAAAATTTTAAACTTTTATCTGTTGCTTGATACATTGTATACATTTGGGTGAAGTTGGATTTTTATATACCAATGCAAAAGCAAGGTTTTAAAAATTGAGCACGTCTAATAATGTAGACCAACAACCAGGACCACAAAAAGAAAATTACGAAACACTTTGAAATATAGAAAAATACCCTTTAACAACACCTAATCTTGTATCTAATTTATAATTTTAAGTTTCTGAATCATTATAATTTATAGTTTGATAACGATTTATTTTTCAAGTATACTTTCAATGACAAGGGTATAAATTTCTTTTATTTAATTTCCCATGAAGGTTGGTCCTGCTTTATGTAGCAACACAGATTTCAAAAGACGGTTGTGTGATATAGTTTGGACTGATAAAATTGACCCTGATGTGTTTGAGTCTGAATGGAGTTCTATCATACAAGACTTTGATTTGAATGATCACAAATGGTTAAAGGATATGTTTGCTATGCGTTATAAGTGGATACCTGCATACTTTCGTCATGAACCGATGTCTGGCCTCATGCGAACGACATCTCGTTCTGAGAGTGAAAACCATTTTCTTGGTCAGCTCACTAATCCGGATTTGACTTTGGTTGAATTTCTAAGCCACTATGATACCGCAATTGACTCACAACGATACAAATATAACAAGAATACACATTACTCCAATTACACTACCCCGGACCTCAAAACTCATCTGCAAATTGAAAAGGATGCCGCCAAGTTGTACACAAACACACTTTTTTATGATGTTCAGGATGAGATTTGGTCTTCGCTGATGCATTGCTGTTCACTAAGTGTACAAGAATCGGAAACGTTTTGTACATTTGTCATCCGTGACACAAAATCGGATTACAAAATAAATCGTTCACTAGTTGAAGTCAATTATGAGGTAACAATAACTGTCAATATGTTTTTCATTTTTTTTAAATATAATTTTTTTAAGCAATGGCCAACACTTTGTTAATATTTTCAACAGGTTAAGTATACACCGTCTGATTCTTCAGTTCAATGTAGTTGTTTAAGGTATGAGTGTTACGGTCTTTTGTGTCGCTATATTTTCTACGTGCTGCGTATGCGCAAGGTTGACCACTTTCCCATGCAATACTTGCAAACTAGATGGTCAAAGAATCCCTTGATCCTTAAATCTATCGAAAAGAGCAAAGATGATGCAACTGCATCCAATTTAGATTCTGTTCTTAGGGAAATTTACAAGAATGTTGAACAATCTGTTACGCATTTGGTGGGTGACTTTGAAAAGCTGCAATTATACAAGGACGCGCACACAACTTTAAAGGAGAAAGCTCAAATTGATGTCCCCAACCCTCCTAAGATGAATACAAATGCAGTTTATGCAGCAACTCTTAGTGTATCTGAACCAGTAAAAGTCGATATTTTCCCTCCTACGGATATTAATAACAAAGGTAATAGAATACGTACCAGGAATAAATCAAAGAGTGAGGTAGCGATGAAGTTATCAGACAAGCCGAAGAGGTTGTGCAGGACATATGGAAAGTACACACACCATGATTCAAGGAATTGCCCTACAAAGAATGAGGGATTACAAGATGATGACGTGGCTGACGTTGAACCGTTCGAAGGTGAAGACATGGATTGCTACTATAGTAACTAGTTTTGTTATTTTTTTTTTGTCTGCAAACATCTATCCTAATAATTTTTCCATTTGTTCCAGTCATTTTAGTTTCCTCATTTTACTTTCGTCATGTTGGTTTTATGTAATGTAAAACAGATTTGTCTTTTAATTCATTATCTTATTTCATATTTTGTTTATATGTGTTATTCGTAGTCTTTTATCTGTGGTATGCCATGTTCATTTATACTTTGTTATTGAGTATCTGTAGTAAGTGGTTAACAGTTTTATTTGTCTCTTATATAATGCAGGTACATTTGTGTTTTATACTCTATGGATTAAATGGTTATGTTTGGAACAGTCCGTTAATACATGTACTATTTTCATTTACTATCCTATATGCATTTTAATTAAGAAATGTACCATAATCTAATAACACCGTTTAACCTTGTTATCTAGTATCATATTCTTAGGTATTAAAGTGATTTAGTATCACTAGCGTAGATGTTGTATGCATGTATCCTTTGCAAACAGAACCAGATACAGGATTTAGTAAGTGCATACCAGTTGTATCAGTTAGTTACATTTTGTCAGATATAGGATCATTATTGCTTGTTGTATCATTTGCCAACAGATCCAGATATAGGATTTCATTATTGCTTGTTGTATCATTTGTATCATTTTTGCTTGTTATATCAACTGTATCCGTTGCTTATGTTCTGTCAGATGTAGGCTTTCATTATGCTTGTATCAGTTTATATTAAAGTGTTTGTTTTTTGAAAACTGTATGTCATTTTAAAAATCATTCTGATGCATAATAGAAATGATTACTTGAGATATATGATATACTCATATTAAATACTTTTATCCTGTCCATTCATTGCTTTTAATGTGTATCATTATCTTCCCATTATACATGATCTGATCATTTAAAAAAAATTCCCCACCTTAATAGCCATTATCCCTAATCAATAGGCCATATCCTACTTTTTAAACTATCTGTATATATACCAGTTATTCAGTATTTCACCAAATTGTCAGCAAAACATTCATAATGTATTCAGTCCACATTTCTTCCATTCAAGGTAAATACTATGTTTCATATTTAGACTGTTGTTGCTACATTCTTAAATTTAATCGTGTTTAAGATACTTAAACTTACTAAATCAAACCTTCTTGTCCCTTTATCATATTCATTTTAAAGGTATATGTGGTGACTGCTGCATTTCGATCAAACCAAATATGTTTATCACGTTTGTGGAAGCCAACAAGCCAATGAGGATTTGCAGTTACTGTGGGAAGTACGCGCATCATGATTCAAGGAACTACCCTGAAAGGAAAAAGAATATAGGAAAATATGTGTTCATCATTTTCTTCAAGGAAAATTAGTAGTTACTTTAGCTTTTATATAATTTTCTTTTGAATCTGAACTTTTTATGTTCTTGCTTAACTTTGCTCTTGTTTAGTATTGGACTTAAAGTGTGCCGGTTTGTGTTTCAATAATATCGTACAACACTTTTGCAATTTATTTAGCCATTTGCTTTGCTTCTCTTATCCAATTTAACTGTTTAACTTAGATAATTTCATTTGTTCCATTCTCCATATGCTTCACATTTATAGTACTTACTGGTTTTTGATGCTTCTTTCATCCTAAACGGGAAATTTCTGTTGTTACCTATTAAGTTTTCCGTTGTTTACCTATTACCTTTATATGCACATTTATCTGCTCATGTTACGTATTACCTTAATATGCATCACATTTATCTGCACATGTTTGTTTTGTTTACCTATTACCTGACCATACACATACTGCAACACCTTTAACTTAAGCACAAACTTTTAAACTTAAAAACATCATATAAATGCAACACCTTTAAGTACAATTTAAACCCAAACTTTTAAACTTAAAACCATTAATCCAGTACTGGCATTACATTAACACATGCATCAACCATAACTGTTTATCCAACATAATTTATCATGTCTTACATTAACCAGAAATAAGTTAAAAATAACAAAAGTGCTCGTTCATCATACCCGAGCCTTGTCCATACTAAGAATATTAAAAAAACAAAAACATCTTCATCGTACTTATTCAAATCAGAACAGTAAAACCATATATCAATCTAGAAACTGCTTAGCACGTCGTTTGATGTTCTTGAATGCCTTCGCCTCTAACCGCTTATTTTCTTCTTCATGCACTGGCCTGAACCGTTGAACTTCTATCTCAAAATATTTGTTTGCCTTGTTGCAGTCTGATAGCAGGATCTTTGAAGCATACTTTTTCCGTAGGTCACACAATTCTTTCGTCTGTTCTTTACCCTCTTGACTTAATAGACAGCAGTCCCCATACTCTTCCCCTTTGAACGTTTCCATGTGACGCATTACAAATACCCCACAATCCACATAATTCTTCTTTGTCCTACAGTTTGTTTCCATTATATTTCTGGGACTTTCCCTCATTTTTTCATGGTCAGGATTGTTGTCGTGCAGCATGTAGTCTTCAAACAAAAGTACCTGTAACAAAAAAAACAAACACAACATTAAATTTATGCCTCCTTTACCAAAATACTAACTACATTGATGCATGTTATGTGTTTTACAAAACATACCAGTACACCTGGCAATCCACCATATCGACCTTTAACATCATCGATTGTCTCTGCACATATGTTATCAAAAATCTGGACCTCACTGTCTTTCATATTCATGCACACAAGAAAGAAGTGCCTCCCTTTTAATATTGGCAAAAAAATCTGTCACCATATAAAATGTATTACTAAAGCAACTGTTTTGTAATGCTTTTTGGATTTTATTCGAATGTATCAACCCATGTTAAGTTGAATTAGCAAATGTATCGGTTTCTAACAATGCATTCATACTAGTTTCATTTATACCATATCAAAAGATACTGATACTTACCATATCTACGCCTCGTAGACTCCCATACTCACTTCCCTCCAATACTAGTTTCATGTTCTCAGTAAACTTTTCTGATGCCTTATCGTACTCCCATGTAGCCATCTCACTTGTCTGTGTTCATTTTAAAGTAATCATTATAATGTGCGGATCTAACCGTTAAAGTATCACCAAAAATTACAATTAGAAGGTATTGAACTTACCAGCATCCTTGTGTGACAGAAAAATCTTGTAGGTGTTTTCTTATTCCTGTTTTTCTCTGCATTATTGAGGACATGTGTGAACATGTTTATAACTCCACTAGCTATATCAATCCCTGGATACAACATTTCCAGCTGACCTCTTGTTCCATCACCATACTCGTTCTTGAACAAAATATCCCTGTCATCATACACTTTTTAGTTGATGACCATATTTCAAAAATATATCTTAAATATATTTCTAATGTATACACACTTAAAGAAACATGAAAACTCACGTTTCTGGAAGCCAAGCACTGAACAAGCATTCGGCTACCCTTATCTCATGCTGAGTCAGTGGTGAACACAATGATACTTCCCTGACAACATACGGCGAACGCAAAACTTCTGGAAGGAATGTACGCCTCTTCATCCGGCTCATAATTAGGTTTCCTACTATTACATTTAGCGGCTTAGGATCTGAATAAGCAGGCACAATTTCCTTCATTTCATTCTTTACACTTTCTTTACCAAACCTTGACGTATTATTGTGCTTCCCATTATCCTGTTCACACACGCCTGTATCAACCGGTGTTCTAAACATATCTGCAACAGTTGGATCTTGTGAGTTGTAATTGCGCAAACTTTCCAGTAGCTCTTCACCTTCACCTTCTTCCATAGCCATTCCGTCATCCAATCCCCCAACCACTTTCCCTTGAGTCGCGGGTGGTTGTGTCACATTTAAATCAAACTCTTCCGTATCATCAAAATCCAACCTCGTTGGAATTTGTTCATTTTCCCGACGCCATTCTTCACACACCTTATCCGATAACTCTCCATATCCAGTTGGCGTTCCATAAACCTGCTTAAATGGAAACGGTTTCCTACCATTTTCTGGTGTATGGAAACTATAATTTGCATACTCATCTGGATATGTGTCTTCTTTAGGCTGCACAGAATAAGTTGGAACCGCAAACATTTCATTCCTCAATTCTTTCAACTCCAATAATACAGCATCATTATGGTCAACGTCCAGTCCTTCCTCTATAAGTTGGTCTGCACGATCAACTAGTTTTCCCGCCTTTTTTAACAACTCCGCGATACACTTTTTTAATCCCTACATAAGAAAAAAAATATATTTTGCTTAGTATTACACTTTTTCAGATTGAATTTTGTTTGGTGTGATACTAGTGTAGTATCCATACAGGTTATCGTTATATAATTTTATTAAACTACTATATTTAGACAATACATTAGTACCTCATAGTCTGTTGACACATCCTCAATAATATAATCTTCATTCACATCATCTTCTTCCAACCCTATCTCCTCATCATGTACTGCATAACAATTAAAATTTTATGGTCAATACATTTAGTCTTATCAAAGAATCTACGTTTTTCATGCATTCAACTTCAGATATGACAATTCTTACCTTCATATTCTTCCTCTTCACCAACACATGTATCATCCACATCATCATTATAAAAAATGTCCGATTCTAATTTGTGCAACATCTCTGTAGACCAGATCTTAATAGGTGTCTCCGAATGGCCATATAGTACCTGTTTCACAAATATTAATTATTTTTACAACCAGATATAACATTTATCATAAACCAGATATAACATTTATCATACCAGAAGAAGGACTATAGGACCATTGTAAAACCCATCCCTCTTCCATGAGCATTTTGTCTTGATCAAACACTCAATTATGTACGTGAACCAGTCCATATTCAATATATCTTCATCAGTCGTGAGTAAATGTAAAAACTTCAGATTAACTGTGTTACTCAGATTCAACTCACCCAAAGTCGAAAAAATAACACTAGAAAGTTAATCTTGAACATCCACCCGCTGTTAATCTTGAACATCCACCCGCTGCGTCCTGATTCCACAATCAGTTTTGCAACATCTATGCTATATTGCCTTTTCTTTGCATTCCCAAACTGGGCCTTTCATTTCCGTGTTAACTCATTCCTATGATCTGCATCGTCACGGGCATCTAAATGTACCTCTCCCATTGGTACACCTAGTAATTGTCTAACCTGATCTCGAGTTATTGGTATTATCCTATCACCAAGCTTAATCGAACACGTATTTTCATCAAACTGATCCAGCAACCAAAACGCTAAACGTGTTGGAACTCTTCTAATTTTAAACTCCAAGATATCACCAAATCCAATATCAATTACATCCTTCTTTTGCCTCGGAGTCAACTGCGTCATCACCTTAAACAAACTAGCTGGCGGATTTCGTGTATTTATCTTATCAATTTTGTTGTCGTCTTTCAAAGCCTTCGCTGGTTTACCAGACCCACCTACAGCCATTTCAAACAAATAACGATTAAAAGTTGAACTGTAGCATATCGTTTCTTAATATCAAACTGGATCATAATCAAATAATGATTAACAGTTGAAATGCATCATACCTTTAACAGATACCAATTTTGCTGGCGGATTTTGTTCAGTTCTCTTATCAATTTTGTTGTCGTCTTTCAAATCCTTTGCTGGTTTACCAGACCCACCTACAGCCATTTCAAACAAATAACGCTTAACAGTTGGAACGTAGCATATCGTTTCTTGATATCAAACCGCATCATAATCAAATAATGATTAAAAGTTGAAATGTATCATACCTTCAACAGATACTATACTAGGCTCATCCACTTTTTTCCTTCTTTCCCCCACATTAGAGACAAAGTCATCATCTGATTCGCCTATTTCATCCGCTGCATTTTTATCTATTAACACACACAAAAAATCGTTAAAACACCAACTGAATCGATTTCAGCCACATACACAAATTGTTATATATCTAAGACAGGGAATACCAAAATTTAATACCTCTAATAATTGTAATCTCAGCAGCCTGTTTTTAATTAACTTCATCTACTAGTAGCACCTTCTTCCTTTTGCTCGCCATACGTTTACCTGATGCTATATAAATTTAAATTTCAAAAATATACTTTACTGGTACGCGTAACATCATTAATTAATATCACATTTCAAACACCTTTACCTTTTTCATTTTGTTTCTTTCTTGGCTTTAAAACTAGTGCCGCCAATTTCCCCTTCAATCCACCACGTTCACCTTCTGATACAGGATATCCGAACATATTATATTCCTTACCGTTAATGATTCATTACATAAATTTTACACACAATATGTCATTTAAATGTTTCACCTTTTTGTTCCTTATTTGTTCCACTAATGCATCCAGTTTTGCCTTACGCAACGCACGATCAACTGACACATTGACAATTCATATACAATTACTACTAATTAACTACACATGCTTCATTTTTACCTTTAAATCTATAATAATTGATAATTCTAATACATATAATGTCTTACTTATGTGCTTCTCAGTTTTATCAACATCCATTTTTTCAACCCCCATATCGTCCTCCCCATTATCCACCTTTTCCAATGTCGTGTCTTGTCCACCATCACCATGTACAGCTACTTTATCCATGATAAACTCTGCTACCACATAGAGTATTAAAAAACCATTTACATCCTTATTTCATTATGTATACTACTAAGCATCACTATCACTTAATTTCACCGATAACTTACATTACACATAGTTTTCTTAATGTACCACACAATTTTAATATCCAAAACACATAATATCATTATTCTATCAAACAATTTTCAGATAACAATACCCTCCTGAATTTTGCTACTTTATCACACATTGTTCAAATTACAATACACCTTAATTTACTAATGCATCACACAAATTACGCCAACATAACTAATTTCATTATTGTGTCACACAAACTACCAAATCCCATAATTATGCTTTTTACTCTATCATATCCCATTTTTTAATCTGTATCACATCAACTATCCCACAAACCATCCAATATATGCTTTTTACTTTTGTATCACACAAACTATACTTATCAAATTAAAAAGCATATTTTATCAGATTTGTATCACCCAAAATAGTACTGTATCACATAAACTTTTCACAACCATTCCACTTATTGGATTTTCATCACAAAAACTATCCCTCAAACTATGAAATCTATGATTTTAGATTTGTATCACACAAATAATGCTTATCAAATTAAAACCCTACTATATCAATTTTGTATCAATCAAATTAAACTTACACATACAATCCCCAAATCATATGTAGTACTATACCCATACTAACAAAAGCCCTAATTTTTTTAATTGCTACTACACCCAAATAAATGTACTTTATACCTTTTGATGCATTATTCCATTCTGGTGTTGTTAGGTCAATTAATACCACATCATCATTCTCCTTGTTCCCTCATCTTCTATTAGACAATCGTCCACTTCGCCGGACTACATAAACAACAACAACAGCAAATGTGTCACTTTACGTGTAACAAAATACGTACAACAACTAAAAAACGATTGTCTCACTTACCAGACAGTATCTCCATCGATCAGCTAGAAATTGTTATAGGCTTCTTAAAAAAATCACCTGTAATTGTTTATAATATATGTACCACACAAACCCTAATTTATATATAGCTTGGGGATTAATTTGAGGAGAATGATATACGGGATTAGCTTAACTATAGGGATAGCATTTGAGTTTTTGAATCTGCACCAGATCAGGATTTTTAGTTTTCTGATTCGTTTTTGATATTTTGGGGAAGAATAAATGAAAATCCTACCTAAATCCCGCTAATTCTTAATATTAAACTTGATACATAATGCCATTGTGTTTCTATTTAATTACAAATATGCCATTCCTCATTTATTTTTCATTTTAATCTAAGCATCTTCATCCGACGGTCCACAACTGTACCTATTGTATCCCAATTTAAAGTGTACACCACAATAACGACCCCTATATATATATATATATATATATATATATATATATATATATATATATATATATATATATATACTAGTGGTCGTAGCCCGCCCAATGGGCGGGCATGTCTTATAATTATCGTTGACATAATTTGCTATAGCAAAAGAAGGAGGGTAATCGTAATGATGGAGTGCAACTAAGGTGGAACGTTTCGACCTTGATGTGTGGGTCTTGAGAGGCAAGAAGATTCGTGACATATTGTCTGAATCTCTTAGACCGCTCTTTAGACCGTTACAAATCAATGTGCAGCACATTTAGAGGTTGTTTGGGATTCTGTATTTACTCTGGTTATTAGAAGAAGCAAATAATAGAGGTGGTTGATGGTCCTAATGATGAGGATGAGATATTTACTTGCCCTTGAAAGCTAGTGAATTGGTATTCATGGTCAAGTTTCTTCAATTTTGAGTGGAGGTTGTCAAGTGATTGCATTAGACGCCACTATATGTGCAGCAATCTGCCTTCATGATCAAGGTTCTTCAATTTTGATCCATGTGTTTACCTTGCAAAACTTAATTGATTTTTCTTGTACCCCTTGATGCTTATTTTGTTGTATAGTCCACTTATTCATGAGAACACGAATGCTTGAGAGCTCAAAAACTGACGTATTAGGAAGGCTGACCTGATGATTTAATATAGAATAGACTTGATCTAAGATTGGTTGTACATGCATAGCTATCATTCCATCAGATGGTTTTATGGCCACCACCGTATCCATCATCCATGAAAGCTTTTTGGATGTGTCGCATATCAGTTTAAGAAAACATATGACAAAGCATACCTGAGAGCATAACCAGGAGACGATACAAACATCACTTCTTTGCAGAGCATTAGTGAAAGCCTCCTCATATTTGTGCTCATAAACCAACCTAGACAATTCTTTTGTCGGATCCACTGGTGCTTTAACCTATTATGACCAAACTTTCAGATTGTAAATTTAAAATAAAATCATCAGCCTTATGCTGAAACTTCAGGCTTATTCAGCAAACGCTCAGAAAACAGTAGCCATGACGGAATTTTGAAGGTAACCACCACCACCATTGGGTAGAGCTGCTCGCATTTCAGTCTTAACTTGGTAGTAAGCTTTCTTATTTTCATGTGTAGCTTTGATTGCTGCATGAATACTATCAGACACGGCATACCCGAACCTGTTAACAGAAGTTGTTGGGCTTTTGGTAGTGGTTCATTTACCAGAGTTGGTATCGCTTAATTTACTGGACCTGGTGTTAGTGCCTTTGCTGGTGGCAGCAAGTGTGGACCACTTACGCTGTTAATATTTTTGCAATAAAAACACTAAAAAAAATAATGCATATAGACCTGCACAAACTTGCATTGAAGTACGCGGAATCACTCAATCGGCGATATATACATTTTATCATGTCCAATAGAAATCACTGAATACACCATAAACTTACATACATACTTAAAGTAAGCGGGCCAAGAATCAATAACAAAAGTGGAGATCCATGGTACGTTGAATCTGCAAGCTAAATAAATCATTTAAGCTATACACAACCATCATAACCTCATGAAACAAAAATATCACTTAAATCTTATCAAACTCATTAAATTTGTGCCAACATAATGAGATTTGTAAACGCTGATAGAAACTCACATTTTCAGCATATTGTATTGAGTATATGTACTTGAGCCGCAGGCGTAGATGACATCATCCTCTTATACTCCTTGGTAGTAATATGCACATTTTTTATGAAGTCGATGCATAGTAAGTTAGTAACAGTTTGATCATGTCTAACCTTAAGCTCCTTTTCAGCTTCTTTTCATCTTAGTTCACTTTGTCTTAGTATACCCACATGCTCTTTCAACTCTTCTTCCACATCCTTCCCTTCTATATGTTTTTCCCTATAATTGGCCTGTATAAATTAAAACATCAAAAATCGACAAATGGTACCAAGATGTAACTGATATTCACCTAAAATAAGTATAAATAACAGATACGAAACTAAAGAATACACAACATTCAACTATAAAATTTGATCGTGTGTGCCCATGTACCTGTATATGGTCTAAACGGTCAATAGACTCTCTCCATCTCACCTTAATAATACGATTTGCATGGTAGTCATCAGCCTCCTGATCCACCATGTTTTCGTCATATTCATCTCTCAATTCAGTTTCATCATGATATTTCACATCTGTATCAGCAAGAGACATCTAAGCTGGACCATTCTCTGCAATATTTTCATCCTAGTCATCACGGTCCTCATCATTGTCATCGTCATCATCTCCCATGTCGTCATCTTCATCAACTGTATTATTGCCACCTCTGTCATCAACATGGAAAGCCATTTAAAGTTGATCTGAGTTATGTATCCCACCACTATCTTCCATCTCACCATGCATGAAGCCCACAGTTTTAGTCTCTTCCATGTCAACTCCCATTTCCAGTGCTGCTGTGACCTCATGCTGACTATTTTGATTAGCTTCTGTTGTCCCCGAACTCTCGGCCTTTTTCTTCTTGGCTGAAACGGATAATGCACAGACAAAAAATTAAGAAAAAGATGCAAACTTTTACGTTGTAAGTTTTAAGCATTCTAAAAGAATTGGCAAGTAGTGTTGACAAGTATCACAAGAACCCGATCTATTTTGACCTATCACCAAACAACGAAAGGCACTTACTTTCACCACGATTGCGGGTATCTTGCAATCATTTATAAAGCTCATTCTTGGTTCACTTTGGGCTGTAATACAAAAATGTCTTTTTTCATCAAGAAATATCCAACCACCAGAACCCTCATGGTCAAAGTATTCAAGATTGTATTTTGAAGACTTTTTACCATCAATGCCATCCTTTTCAGTGTCGGTTTCTATAACATCTGCCTTCTCTTCATTATTCACACTTATAGTTCCATTTGTTTCACTTGGTTCAGCAAAATCGCTGTCAAAACTAACTTCTTCTTTTGTTATGATACTTGAAATGGTTTTCCGCAAATCACCTGTACTAAAAGAATTTTTGAACCTTGTTGAACTTGACGTTTCTGAGTCTTTTAACTTATCTTGGCTTGATTCTGAGATGTCATAATAATCTTTAACTGCGGTATCCTTTAATAATCGTAAGCTTCCATCTCTGTATGATTTAGTACTTAAAGGCTTGAGAGGCACTCTATCTTGATATAAGTTCATACAACATAACCTTTTCAGGTAACATTTTAACCATTTAGTACATATGAATCAATTATGGGTTAAATTTATCTACATACCTTACACTTCTTGCAAGCATACACAACCATACTATACCGACTAAGTGTAAAATTAGAATGAAAACACAATTTAGAAATATACTAATGCAAGTTGCAACTTACAATGCTCTAAGAATTTCTAGCCATTGTGGCGGACTTTCAACCCATATGAGCAAGCCAAACGTAACTGAAATACATTTGAAACCATATTAATATTGTTTTATGCATTAATAGCCAAGTAATAGAATATACATGCAGTCGTATGTGTGCAGTAGAGTTCGACAACCGTAAGTTTTATAATCCTTGAGAAAAGATAGTGAGCATTTCCTGTAGCCTGTGTCACATACGACGATTAGAAAGGCAAAAAACTCCAGAAATTATATGAGTAGTAGCAAGTTATGGCCCTTGCTTACATATTCTAGCTACGTCTAGGGGTGATGCTTACAAACAACCTCTGCGCAATCGTTCAATACTCCTTTTGCAAACAGTAGATGTGCCCGGATCAACGGCTGTTACCATAAGAACATCAACGTCATTTAGATATACAGGGGAGTGAATAAAGACGATAATGGGGTTTTACGACAAAGGTATCATTACCCAAAAGTGAGGTTGAAGCTGTCCTTTTCCTCTCACTCACGGTTCCAGTCACACTCCCAGATGTTGCATCTGTAGGCATAAAACAAATAAGAAAGCATACACATAGGTCGTTTACACATCTTCTGGACGCAAATATCGAACATGAGAATCTCACTGTAATTAAAACCATGTGTAACCTTTCAGCGGTCAATAACCTCTGTTATGTGCTAATGTCTGCAATTCGTTTCAACAACTCTAAAGGAGTTCCAAGTCATGAGCATCGGCAGCTGAAAGATCGCTTCTCATTTGGACAACTGTGGGAGCATCTACGGCAACGGTTCCCTGCCGAAAGGTCCCATAGAAAATCCAATACAACCTGGCCACTCGTTGCATCTGTATATGGTGCGACAAAAAGTCACTATAACCAATGCCATAAGCACATGCATATCATACTTTTAGGGTGGAAAAAAGCAGACCAATCACCTCGGGTTAAAGAAACATCCAGAATTGACGTTGCAATGACATAGCATCACAACCGTAAGATCACTTTCCACCTTCTTCAATTTTCTGCCTCCCATTGCTACTTACACAGTCGGTTGCAGAAAATGTCAGCGCATGAGTAACCTGAGTTTACAGAAACAAAGAATAGTAAACAACTTTGTAACCAACAATCTATTGCACTCGTGTTCATCAGTTCAAATAAATAAATAATACACTATTGACATCAATAATACACATTGAGCTGGTTGATGTCTATGACATAAATAAAGAACCTATTTAGCTCAAATACAGTTTATGCAAGAGAATAACAAATTCCTTCTGCATGTATTAGGCTCTCATGGGCCATTGCATTTATTTCTAGCGTGTGTTGCTTTTGGGGAATAAGAAGCTTCAAAACCGGATGCAAGGAGCTCAAGTGTCGGTAAGTAGCTATTACAAATGCTTCCATACAGGCATGAACTCACAACCTAAAGATCCAATACATGAACTTATGGTCATTCAATTTATTTTGATGTCCTTACTGTAAAGACAGGCTGGATACAGAGACAAATAGTAAAACTGTTGAAGCTCAACATACCAATGATGAATAAGTTGGTGTACTCCCGCGTCATTAGAGCATAACTTAGTAAATGTGTGTGTATATGTAGCATATCGTTAACCTATATCAGCTAATAAAAAAAGTCGTCATTTTTTCATGATACTTTGTCATTCCACCTTCTAACTTCATATATAAATAAATAAAAAGTAAATGATGCACTGTTTTAGCTTGAGACTTAAAAAAAGATTGAAAAATTACGGGGCTAAATGTTAATGACCTGCAATAAGGAAATCATCAGTGATATTTTGCATGCATAGATGTGGATTTGATTTGAAATTCAACAGTTAACAGATACCTCATCATTTAACCACGCATTAGGTCTCAAACATTGCAAAGCTTCCCCTATGACCTGCAAAGAATACTAAATTCTGTCAATACATATCTTTAATACTATTTCAAGGAACCAACATGGGTTAAAGCTAGAAACACTCTAAAACTTACTGGCAGTAATAGCATAGCTGCGCATGTTCACCCGTGATAAATTTCCATCCGTTCATAAGCGGATCAGAAGTAAATTCATTGTTTGTACAATGAAACTTCATCACATAAACCTTTAATCAAGTTCAATGCATAGAGACATAGACGGATTATACAATTAGACAGTTGCATAGATACTTAGGTAAATCAATAGGTAAAGAACATTGGAATGTAATACTTTCTTTACCTCACATACTCCTCTATATTGCTGCTTAAAGACATTATATCAGTCTCAGTATCTCTGCACTGGATTCAACTGGTGATACAATAATATCTCTGATCCAGAAACGATCATTAGATGAATGAATATTAGGGTTTTTGAGAAAAGGTATATTATGAATGAACCGTATATAATTTTCTATGTATATGTTTTGTTTAGGGTTACCTAAGTTATAGGGATTCTCCTACATAATTGGTTGCATTGATTTATAATTTTGGACTTGCAACATATATTCCAAAAAAACATGTTGCCTTAGTGGTAAACACACATGTTGTTTATCCAAATAACCAAGGTTCAATCCTTGCAAGGCTCCTTTTTTATAAATAATTTTCGAAAATAACTATAAAAAATCCAAAATTTACATAAAAATCCGAAATTTACAAAAATAATTATTAAAAATTTCGAAAATAACTATAAAAAATCCAAAATTTACATAAAAATCCGAAATTTACACAAATAATTATTAAAAATACGAAAATTAAATATTATTGCTTAGGTGGATTAAAAAATTGCTTAGTTGCTTATGTGGCATGAAATTGGACATATAATGCCTAGGTGGCATGAAAATGATTATGTGGCATTGAGGTGGCATTGAGGTGGCATTGAGGTGGCATTGAGGTGTCATTGAGGTGGCATTGAGGTGGCATTAATGCCAAATGCCTCCTGTTATATATAATATAGAGATATATAAATTTTCATATAGGAAATATGTTCTTCGATATCCGAAAATAATACATTCATTTGATCAAAATACTCGTCTTTATGAAGTTACGATAAGATTATAAGTTTTTCTAAACTTTTCCCAAATTTGCACTTTTTACCCTCAAGTTACGAGAAGTACGAGTTTAGTCCCTCAAGTTTGAGAAATTTAAACTTTCTACCCGAAACATAATTTGTATCAAAACTTTTAGAAATGACAATTTTACCCCTTGGAAAAACTGATTTTACAAAAATATCCCTCCATGTTTAGTTTAAACGCTTTAAACCTTCATTTTTCCAATTTGTCACTTTTCACCCAAAACCTTTATTAATACTAGTTTGAGTTAATTACACAACTGGTCCTCGTGGTTTTCATACGTGCACATGCACGTAGACTTTTACCCTTACACTTTCGAAAATAGCATTTACAGTCCCTAGACTTTTCATATAAAACACTTTTCGTATAAACACTCCCCTTTAGCTTTTGAAAATGTTACCATTTCGACCCTGGGTCTCATATATCTTTGAAAAATAATCACAACTTATTTCCAATTTGTTTTTAGTGCTTATGGGCTTATTATGGACTCATTGGACCGGGTTGGGCTTTTATTGGATTTCGCTTGGGCTTTATGGGCTTAGTAGTTGGGCTTTAGGCCCGTTAGTGTTTACGTATGGAATTAAGGGTGTACGAGAGACTCTTAGAGGTTAGTGATGTGTTTTCGACATTCTTAGCAAGTTTTATCATGTAACTATCATGTGGCTAAGTGTCTAAAGTTGTCTATTCCAAGCTATATACTATGATCTAGTGTGAAATGGTGTCTATAATGTTTTTAACGGGTGATATGCACGTGTATATACATGTAAAATGAATAAGTTTGAAACAAAATGAGTTAGATGACTTACAACACTCGTCAAGAGTGGGGATGATTAAAATGAAGATGATTCGATCTCTAAACCCCGTGTTCTCCTTATAATCACTATACGACTAATGTTTTACCCAAGTTTTGCTCTAAACCTTGTTCCTTTCACGTTTTCCTTTCCTCGATTCCTATCTCTTTTGGTAGTCGCAGTGGATGAGTTATATGTATAGTGAGAGTGATTTGGTGGGTTAAACTTGTGAGCTAGTTAGTGAGGATACTTGTGAATTTTTGGTTAAGTGTTGGAGGATGAATGGGGTTCGATTTATATGCTCATCAAGCATGGTCTTGGGATTTATTTAATCTTGTCGTTTGTTTGTTCTTGGCATGCTTTCTTGGCAGCCAATTTTAAGGCTAGTATAGTGGTCTTGTCTTGTCGAGATAAACATAGTAACCAAAGGATTATAGAGTCAAAATGATAGTCAAGGTCATTAGGTTTAGTTTATTATTTGTTTAGTGTAGCTAGCATGTTTCTGTCCCTTCTTTTTGCATTTATACGCTACGCTTAGGACTAGGAAATGAAATGATTTTGCATGTGTCTCAACTTAATGGCACGTTTGGTCTTCAAAGTGTATAACAACATGTGCTAGTTTCTTTGCTTATAATTTGTACCAAGTGATGTGTTGGGTTGGGTGATAGACGAAGCCCAAGGAAGAAATAAAAGGAGGTTGGACTTGTTTGTTGGACCGTGTACTAAAGCAAAGCCCAAAGGAAAAATATCAAGTGTGTTGGGCTCGAGTTAGATAACGAGGCCCAAAGGTAAGTTATATAATGAGTTGGGCTCGGTCCGGTTATGAGTCCCATTGACAAGTTGGGTTAGGTCACGAGGTGGTATGAAGTCCAATAAATTTAGAGGCCCAAATATGAGTTTTATACATTTTTATTATAATTTAATTCGTATTTTTACAAATTTTTACATACCCGTTATGTATTTTAAGGTTATCAGGATCGTGGGGAAATTTGTTCTGATCACAACGGTATATTTATGAACGCTCAAGCTGTGTTGATCATGCATATGCCAAATGATATGCAAATGTGATGTTTAGAAAAATTTCATGATGATATAAATCGTGCTTAATTTCTGATTACAGCTTTAAGTACATTGAAATTTTTCCGGGTGCTTACATCAGTGCACTACATTTAAAACTGGTGAGAAATTATCATCATCCTGAGCACTATTTTCAAGATTGTTCAAAAAGATTTTTCAAAATCTTTCAAAATATTTTGTGCTCAAGATAACTCCCTCAAAAACCCTTTATTGATTATGCTTTTATAAAGGGGGAGTATAAAACCAAAATGTTCCAACTTCATGCTAAATTCAACTGAGTTTGTCTCCCCAAAAGATTCAACAAATTTTGTTTAATCCGTTGATATAAAAAATATCATGAATATGCTATTTTTAAGGGGGAGAAGACGTGATTAAAATGTGATCAAAATGTTTAATGATCGTTGTTTGAATCTCAAAAGAGCTCGACTCAGTCGTAACCAATGAATTGACGAAAATCAAAGTCAGGAAATGTACCATCTCGAGAAACTTTCTATGGACTTGACCAAGACGGGTAATAATTTCAAGCTAGTTCACTAGTGATGTAAACTTGTCTCGAATCGGTCTTGTTCATTGAAAGTCGATCAATTCAAAAAGTGCGAACTCTACCCGCACTGTGCAGATTTGAGTTAAAACAATATAAGCACATGTGAAGGGGGAGTGTTTCTGAAAATATAAAACTCTCAAGGTGTTAACAAAATATGTTTTATAATCATAAACACTTTGAGAGATTTTCAAGAAAAATGCTTTTTTGGCAACAAAGGATAGTCATGGAGTTATAAGGTGACTAAGGATAGGAAAATCCGTCCTATGATCCGCCGGAGGGATCTACCCAAGGACATCGCCAATGGTTTAGAAGTAGAAGTCCTTAGGTATGATTGAAAAAGGAGTAATGTGAGAAAGGAGAAAGAAGGGGTTGAAGAATTAAAAAGAAAAGTAAAGAAAAGGGTGAAAAGAAATAGCCCTCCATAATTCAACTTAGGGCAGAAACCGGGTTCAATTCACGCACTGCACCTAACCTTCTAGCCACTCAATTCCTCTTAAAAGGATTTGTTTCATTCTCACTGGAAACCCTACATAATCTATCGACTTTCTCTTAGAGATTGTTGGTATTGAAGAAGGAGACCCTCTCCCTTGTCTCCGCTTTGGAAAACCAAAATGCACTAATTGATTCTAGAGCCACGAGATTCATCTAAAGATCTCTTAGGAATACTAAATATTTCATCATTTGTTGTTCAACAATAAGGACACAAGTGATATATTCTAGAGTCCTACGCAGATCTTAGCAATCTGGCAGAACATTTATGAGAGGATTTACAATTGTGAACCTCAGTGATTAAATGAAAATTCCTACCAGGGTCAACATCAAACAGCCCTGATAGCAGGTCACTTCGGTAATTCTTTATGGATTACGTTTAGTGTGTCTCAAACGGTCTACATTCGTGAAGTGATGCTTCGGTGTACTTCAGCGACTCACCTAAATTGTAGATGTACTTCGGTATATCGTGTTAGCCTACTTGAGGGCCTCCAGTTCAGGAACAGCCTTTGTAAGAACTAGATATGTGTTTTCACACTATGTTGTTAACACCCTCGACATTCGAACTTATAAGTGCTAGAAATCCCGCTAAGGAGATTCCTTTCACGAATTGAATGCTGAAGACGTGGGTCATTACTTGAATCTATTCATGGTAATGATAACTGTCCCTCAATGGGATTCGGATGACTGATTCGCCCAACCAAGGTGAATGGAATCAAGACATTCATCAGTATAACAATCGTAGTGGTCAATTCTTTTAGAAAATTCCACAATGATCGATTGGTATTTTTCACTAACATATTCATGAAGGTACTGATGATTGTTCCTTGGAGGAAAGACCGCACCAACTCCCCATGCTCATACGAACATCACAAAACATGAAAGTTCTCACCAAAATCAAAGGCAACACAAAGTTAAAGTTGATTCTTCGTCAATGTCAAAGAATCTACAGAGCTTAAAGACTAGAGAACTTCATTGGAAACTCAAAGTCAAAAGAAGTCTGAGCATGGTGGAGAAAGACGTGGAGACACCTATCCCAAAGAAGTTGACAAACGGCAGACAACACCATTAACTGATCACAAAGCATGAAGGAACAAAGAATCAAGACTATTCTATATCAACACACAAAGTTCAAGCTCAAGAAAACTAAAGACCTTATCAAGTGGAGCATCTTTTGAATGACCACCCCTTATGGGGAGATTGTTAGCCTTAATAGTAATTAATAGAAGTGATGGTCATTCACGTTTAAGAACTTTGTAACGTGTGTTAGACATTGTATTAGAATAATTAACGGGCTCATGGATTGGGCTAAGCTAAATGGTTAGTACTTATGTTAAGCTAGCCTTTATTAAGTTGTAATCCATGCCAAGCCCACACAAGGCCCATGCCAAGCCCATTAGGGCGTTTTGTATTAGAGTATAAATGAGTGTGTAAGTGTATGTTTTCTTTATGAAATAGAAGCTCTCTTTTCGTCTTTCTTTCTCTCTACATACACGACATATACATCTTCAAGTCACCATCTTTTACGCTTCATCTTTACTTGTTATTCGTGTGTTAAGCTTGTATTCCTGATAAGGTTGATAAAAACAAGGTCCTACAATGATCGACCCTATGAAACCCTTAAACCCCCCCCCCCCTTCTGTCGCGTATTTCTTCAAAACCAAGTGCACCCCGATTGGGCCTTAAGGCCCAAACGACACAAACCGTAGCCCAATAACAATTTACCCAGCCCATTCATAAGTAAAATAAAATAATAAGCTTCTAATAAGCTAGAAATAAGTTTTTGCAAAAGTTTAATAAGTTAAATAGTCGCAAAGATTTTTTTGGACTAATAACTTAATGATACATGAGTCTGGATTAGTGATACACCTAATACACATTACACTAATAAGTATTCCAAAATCTGATACATATACAATAATCTGATACACATTACACTTCTAATCAAAGTGTATCACCTAGATTTCGTAAATTTGAAAAAGAAATCTATCAAAACTTTAACAATTTTAGTTGTAGTTAATAAAAAAATTTATTTTTGTTGTTAGGAGAGTGTTGCTTGTCAAATTTTAGTTGGATCTCATTTTAACAACTTTAAGCTTGATCTTATTTGATCTAGATTATATATATATATATATATATATATATATATATATATATATATATATATATATATATATATATATATATATATATATATATATATATATATATATAAGTAAATAGTTATATAAAAATCGATATTCGATTTCGACGCACCTTGCAAGTAAACAAACTAAAACACTTGATAACATCGTTATTTCCATAAATCAACAACGAGGAACAATTCACTTATACGTAAGCATGGACTTTTGATAAATGTCAAACTAAGTCGATATAGCGCGTATTTTAAACTGAAAACAATAAGCACTATCCGAACAAGTAAAACCAACGTTAATAACGCTCTATTGAATTGTATATTCAATGATCTATTGAATGGTGTATTCAATGCTCTATCATTTTGGTCGTGAACCAGGTTTATCATTATTCTGAGACTTGCCATCTCGTTCTTAGGTTCCGGGCTGGAGCCTCTGCTATATCGTACTTGATCTCTTTGTGCTTGTTCATTTCCGCTAAGGTGAGTTCATAGACTCGCTTTTACTTTTATTTACAAATCCCTCGAGGGAGATACATGCTCTAAACTAGAACACAAGGTTTTTCATAACTGTTCGCTACATGATTATTGGAATTGCTTAAGTATTTAGCCGAAAGACCCCTGCATCATGAACCATTAGTCACTTGCGAGTGAACGCATATATCGTGAATAGTACTATGGGGAGTAATGACCCCGTCTTGGTTATCGGAAATAAACGGGGAACCATATTTGAATTGCATTAGGTAATTGGCTATTACCTCCTTGGAGGCAAACTGATAACGTACACCAGTAATTCGGTGTATGCAGTTAATCTGTGATTTTCTTTATGATAAGTTGTTAGTTTACAATTATCATATTCATGTTCTTGTGTTCAAATGATTAAATATAAACCTCTGGATTCACTCAACATTTTTGTTGACCCTTTTAAGCATGTTATCTTAGGTAATCATTGAAGATCAGATCTAAGGCACGGAGCGGGCAATGCAAGACCTTTATTTTGTGGTGTAAACTTAATGTTATCATTTCTTACAAACTCATGATCAATCTTTTTTGTATCATCTAAAACAATTGGGAATTATTTTGTAACAAATTATGAGTTTTTTTTAGTGATAACTACTTTTCTTAAAACGTCTCTTTTGAGTCATTTTCTATGATTATTGATTGTGATCTCCATCAAGTAACACCCCGATTAGCCTTTCGCTGTCATGTTGATCTTTGGGGGTGTTACAGATTGGCATCAGAGCCAAGGTTATAGAGAACCAAAGAGTTCTTCTAAAAACATTTGGACTATAACTACACTTTCGAAATGGGGACTATTTTACACCACTACCCTATGCCCTACATGACCGCTTTATGCATTAGGATTAATACATCACTAGAAATAAGATCATAATTAAATTGCATTCATTTTAGTTAGTCATGGAGATTTGCTTGGCAGATTGTGCACGACTAACTAAAATCTTGTTATCATATTATTTTGGCATTTTACTTACATTACTATCTTTATGGGTTGTTACGGTACCATGTCTGCCTCACACCCTGTCTTCCTATCATCGGATTCTGAAATGGAAGACGTAATGTCCTCTACTACAGTACCTATGCTTGTGAGCCCTATCCCAGCCCTGCCAGTCATTGCTTCTAATGAGACCGAACCCTTCGAGGAAGGAGAGGTCGCACCGACCCCTGTTATTCCGGCCATGCCTACTCATTCTGGAGAGCACTCAGCCTATTCTCCTATGAAATATAATCAGTACATGCATTCGAAGCAATGGTTACCTGCAACGGATGTTGCAACAGATGATGGGACAACCAGATCATCAAAGAGTGTTGCTTCTACTTCATCAGTCACTCCTTCATCATCACCACTACCAATCCATCGTAGGCGACAAAGAGTCAGAGTTCTTAAGCCGTATGAGCCTGAGCCGTTTGGTGTACCCTATAGACTACATCCTAAAGGTTCCATCTTCAAGCATACTGCTAGGAAGCATGTGCAAGCTCTCACTATGCCTCTTGTATCACCAGTAGATATCCCTTAATCATCAGCCCATCCACCACCAGCTCCACTCACCACATCACCTATGGCTACCTCACCATTACCACCACCTACTATGTTCTCCATCAGACCACCACAGTTCCTGCAACCATTGTTCGAAATCTACCTCATCTGCTACCATTACTCCAACCATTGTTCGAAAGATAGTCACTGACAGTGTTAGCGCTGCCATTGCCAAACATGATGCTGAAGCTGAAGACGCACGAATCGCTGAAGCTGAACGTGTTGCCCAAGCGGCACGTGAAGCCGAAGCTGATGAGAAGCTAAGATTGCACGAGAAGCTGAAGTTTCTCGAGAAGATGAAGATGCACGTGAAGCTAAGGCTGCACGTGAGGCCGAGGCTGCCCGTATTGCTGAAGCTACACGCATTGCTAAAGCAGCACGCGTCATTGAAGTGGCAAATTCTAATTACACTGACAACTAAACCAACCAAAATGAGTCCCCCGTAGCATGCAAATGTAGCTACAAAGGATTAATGAACTGCAAGCCTACCTTCTTTAAAGGAACCGAAGGTGCTATTGGTCTTCTTCATTGGTTTGAGAGATCAGGAACTGTATTCCTCCTAAGTGACTGCACGGATGATTACAAGGTCAAGTTCGCAACTGGAACTTTGCTAGAAGATGCATTTTCTTGGTAGAAAACTCATGCTTAACCGATTGGAATGGAAGAAGCTTGTAAGATTTCCTGGTCCGATATGAAGAAACTGTTGATGAAACAGTAATGTCCGAGAACTGAGATCAAGAAGCTAGAGGATGAATTTTACCACTTTTTTGCTAAGGGTAATGATCTCAAGACATATTCAAAATATTCCACAAGCTAAGGGCCATGTGTCCTAACATGTTTCCCACGAATGAAAAGCTTTTGGAGAGTTTGATCGGGGGTTTACCCCAAAGTATTGAAGGAGATGTCATCGCTTATAACCCAAAGACTGTAGAAGAAGATGTCACTGTATCCCATCGTCTCATGGAACCAATTCTGAAGCTTGAAATCACCGCAATTACCTTAGATACCACTTATGATATAGAGCTAGCCGATGGAAAGATAATAGGAACCAACACCATAATCCGCAATTGCCATATGCTTTTGCAAGACCAACCATTCCTCATAGATCTTTTGTCTGTCAAGCTTGGGAGTTTCGACGCAGTAATTGGCATGGATTGGGTACCTAAACACCGTGCTAGGATTGTATACGACGAGAAGACTGTTCATATTCCAATAAATGGTGAAACCTTGGTTATCCACGGGGATCAAAGTAAGAAGTACTTGAGAATCATATCCTATGTTAAGTCTGTGAAGTACATGGAAAAAGGATGTTATGCCTTCTTAGCTCAGGTAACGGAAAAGAAGTCTGAAGAGAGGCGACTGGAGGATGTGCCTGTAGTTAAAGAATTTTTTGAAGTATTCCCAGAAGATTTACCTGGTCTTCCACCTGCTCGACAAGTCGAATTTCAAATTGATCTAGTGCCTGGAGCTATACTCGTAGCTCGAGCACCCTACCATTTGGTACCATCTGAAATGCAGGAGTTATCCAAATAACTACAAGAACTATCGAACAGAGTATTCATTAGACCGAGTTCCTCGTCTTGGGGAGCATCGGTTTTGTTCGTCAAGAAGAAAGATGGATCTTTTTGAATGTGCATCGATTATAGAGAATTGAACAAGCTCATAATCAAGAACCGATATCCTTTGCCTAGAATCGATGATATGTTCGATCAGTTACAAGGATCGAGTGTATACTCGAAAATTAAATTAAGATCAGGATACCATCAGTTAAGGGTGAAAGAGGAAGATATTCCAAAGACCGCATTCCAAACTCTTTATGGTCATTATGAATTCCAAGTGATGCCATTTGGGCTAACCAATGTGCATGCTGTATTCATGGACCTAATGAATAGGGTCTGTAAACTTTACTTGGATAAATTTGTCATTATGTTCATCGACGATATTCTCATCTACTCTCGTGATAAGGAAGAACATTCGGAACATCTGAGAATTGTCTTGAGATTACTCAAAGATGAAGAATTGTACGCTAAATCCTCAAAATGCTACTTATGTATTGAGACAGTACAATTTCTTGGTCACGTGATTGACAGTCAAGGCATTCATGTGGACCCAACAAAGATCGAATATGTTAAGAACTGGACTGCACCAACCAACCCCACTGAGATCCGCCAATTTCTAGGTCTCGCCGGTTATTATCGGAGATTTATCGAAGGTTTCTCGAAGATAGCAAAACCATTGACAGAGCTAACCCAGAAAACGAAGAAGTTTGAATGGGGAACAGATCAAGAGTCAGCTTTCCAACTCTTTAAGCAAAAGCTTTGCGAAGCACCGATCTTGGCTTTACCCGAAGGAGTAGAAGACTTTGTGGTATATTGTGACACTTTACACTTGTGTCTAGGCATTGTTCTAATGAAACGGAACAAAGTAATTGCTTACGCATCCCCGTCAACTCAAAACTCATGAGAAAAATTACACCACTCACGATCTAGAACTAGGAGCAGTTTTATTTGCTCTTAAGTTATGGAGACACTATTTGTATGGAACCAAATGCATAGTGTACACTGATCAAAAAAGGCTTCAACACATCTTGGATCAAAAGGAACTGAACATACGTCAACGCCGCTGGCTAGAATTGCTCAGTGATTATGACTATGAGATCCGCTACCATCCCAGAAAGGCGAATATCATGGCAGATGCCTTGAGCAGAAAATATCACCCTAAGCCACTTAGAGTGAGATCCTTAGGAATGGTAATCAATTCACCCCTTCCATCAAAAATTCTTGAAGCTCAGATCGAAGCTCTTAAAGAAGAAAACAGGCCAAATGAGAAGATTTATGGCATGCCAGAAAACGAAAATGGGTTTTTGAAGAGATCAAATGGAACGTTGTGTTTCAAGGATCGAAGTTGGATTCCACTTTACGGAGGTATCCGTGAGCTCATCATGCATGAATCGCATAAATCTAAGTACTCCATCCACCTGGTCCTAACAAGATGTATCAAGATCTTAAACTTCTATATTGTTGGCCAACTATGAAGGTCGATATCGCGGAGTATGCTAGTAAGTGTCTAACATGCTCAAAAGTCAAGGCAGAACATCAGAAACCATCTGGATTGTTAACTCAGCCAGAAATTCCCGTGTGGAAATGGGAAAGGATCACAATGGACTTCATCACTAAACTGTTGAAAACTTCTAATGGTGTTTTGACACCATATGGGTCATTGTTGACCGTCTCATAAAATCAGCTCATTTCTTGCCTATCAAAGAAATCGACGAGATGAGTACATGATAAGGTTTTAAAATGTACCTTTTTGAGGGGTCGTTTAAGCCCTTATTTGATCACTTTTGTATCTGTTATTACTTAATATCGTTCCTTTTCACTTTTTAGGTCTCTTGAAGGCAAATTGCTGGAATGGCACTTATTTGGACGAAAAGGCGTGAATATACGAAGAAAATGGCCAAAGTCAAGAATCGAGACACTCAAACTGCTGAAATACAAGGGGACGGCGTCAGGTGTTAATTGCCACGCCGTTGGAGCACTTCTGTGACAGCTCAGTAGCCAAATTTCTTAATTTCAAGTGACGGTGTCAGGCTTTAAAAGAGTAGGCCGTTGCAACTCAGACGGCCTAGATTTGATCCAGACGGTGTCAGAGACTGAAAGGGACGGCGTCACAAGCATAAGGTGACGCCGTCGCAAGACTAACGTGGCCAAGACAAAACCCTAATGATGGCGACTCGACGGCGTCACAAATCATAAGGTGACGCCGTCGCGATTGTAATCTTATATATAGAATCTGAATTTTTCAGTTTTAGTGTGTAGTCTTTTGGAGTAAAAAACTAAACTGAACCAAGGCTGTCTTGTACAGTATTTAGGGTTCCAAACTCTATATTACACCAAGATAAGTACTTTACTTCATTAATTCAATTATGTCTTCAATTATTTGTGTGTATGCTTGCATGTTCTCCATGTCCGGCTAATTTATTTGTGTGTTTGCTTAGGGAATATGAAACTTAATTATTAAATATTGATTGGTTGTCTATTATCTTAATTGTTAATGATCTAGTAATGTGATAGGTCATTCGTTGTGTAGTTAATGCTTGATTAATCTTTGTGAACCTTAGACTATAACACCTAGAGTAGTTGTAGGCTAAACCATCCAAAGAGTACCTTAGAGTTAGAGTTTATAATTCCTAGAGATTTTCTACACGAGACCCTTTGGTAGTTTCAAAGAGTTAGGCATAAACGCATACCCTACGACTTTAGACACACAACGCGATTAAGAATAAGGACGTGACAATTCAACCATCAATAGGAGATAATTAAGGAGTAATAAAACCTAAGTAAACACATCTTTAAACTATCATACGAGCACACAATAATTAGACATAGACTACATACACCTTATATTAGATAATTAGATAAGTAGAGTAATCGGTAGAAATACCAACCCCCAAATCCAAACCCCGAGATTCGTACCTTTTCAATTTCTAAAAAGCATAAAAAGATAAAAAAATAATCTTCCTCAACCCCAACCTTAGCGTAGTAACTTCTTACTAGCATTCTTATTCCCCTAGAGAACAATATCAATACCCGTGGCTTACCCTAATACTACACTACAATGATTAGGTTCACTGCCTAGGGTGTTATAAAACTTGCTCGACGAAAAGGAAGTTCCTTTGACCCTGAACGACGCATGTAGCGTTATCAAGTTTTTGGCGCCGCTGCCGGGGAATAGAATAGCTAGTTAGTAGTCCACCTCGTTTAGGTTTCTTTTCTTGATTCCTATCAAGTAAATTTTTCTCATTTTTAGCTTTCTCATAGTCTATCCCCCTTCTTCGTGAACTTTGTTCGTAATCCCATCACTTTTCATCATGGAAGGTGATAACCAACCACCATTCATCAACCTACTACCAAATGACCCGCCAAGAGCCCGTACTCTTGGTGAATACTCGAGACCAAGCCACCTAGGCTATAGGAACACCATTGAGCTTCCCGACCAAGCCCAAACTACGGCCCTGTGATCCGACACCATCCGGTTGGTGCAAAATGGATGTGCATTCCATGGACTTCATTCCGAAGATCCAAATCAGCATATAAGGGATTTCCTCAAAATTGTCGATTCCATCGACCTTGATGCTACTACTCGGGAGACCACGCGTCTGCATCTCTTCCAATTCTCTCTACGGGACCAAGCTATTAATTGGCTTGAGTGACTTCCCGCCGGCTCCATCTCAAGTTGGGATGATCTCACCTCTCGCTTCCTTGCTCAATTTTTCCCACCAGGGAGAACCACTAAACTTAGGAATGACATCTTGATGTTCCAACAACGTCAAGGTGAATCTCTCTACGAAGCATGGACTCGATTCAAGGACTTACTTCATAAAGTCCCTCATCATGGCAATGATCTTTGGCTCCAAGTCCAACTTTTCTATGATCATGTCAACTTCCCCACTAAGCGATCCATTGACCAAGCGGCCGGTGGAAAACTTAGTGATCTCACCGTGGAAGAGTCATGGGGTATGTAAGCTATTGGATTTCACATACACATCAAATCATAACACAAAGTGGGCCTATAAAGGTGAGTTCTAGAGAGAGAAAGTTAGAGGTTTAGGGAACTTAGTAAGAGAAAGAAAATATCTTATTATGAGCTCCAACTCTCTACCTTAGAAGGTAGAGAGTATTTATAGTCTTACAATAAAACGCCACACAACGGGCTGTGGATCAGGCATACAGTGGGTAAAGACCCGTTCGTCCTCCACGGTGTTACTTAACTAAATACTACTTAGCTTAATAGAACTACGACTACGAGCTTTCTAACGATTACATATACTTGAGGTGACCGACTCTTTAATACCTGGAATTTCTAATTCCTAACAATCTCCCCCTAAGGGAGGTCACCTCAAACATATACTAAAATTACATTGAATACAAACAGATATTACATTAAAAATTGTTCTTGCATTCTTGATGTAGTACTTTGCTCCAAAGCTCGTAGTCATTGATTCTTCTCATTTCATGTTTGGTTAATCCAAGTGGAGGTCTTTTACTGATCCACGTGATAATAAATTTGAGCCAGCTTTTGAGACCATCAGCTAACAAAAATCTCTGAGACATCCATTGTGGTGTTGGAATTTTGTGATGTTGTGACATTCGGACCGACATGCTCACATTCTGGATCAAGAAATCTTCTCATCAGAGTAGCGGAAGCTTTAGTTGATTCATGATATTGGCAGCAGCGAAGCAGAAGCATGGAGTAAAAATATCAGAGTGATTGATGCACTAATCATGATTTCTTTAGAGTGAGCATGCGGCTATGGATTGACCGCTTCATTTTGATCAGCTGCAAATGTCGGGCGTACATGCATACAACAGTTAGCAATAAAGCGCACAAAAGTGTCTTTGATCACTATCGTTGAATTGAGGTACACGGCCCACGGTTCCCCGTTAATCAGTACAAGTACTGCCTGTGATCAGGCATAATTCCGAAGAATTTCCTTGACAGGGTTTCTCAGCTGCTCCAGCTGTTCTCAAACCGGAGCATCTCAAAGAAGACAACACGGAGTGAGTGAACTAGCGAATAGAGATTCACTGATTGACAAAAGAGATTTGAAAAACAATCGTGAATCGCTCAATAGAAATTGTTTTTGCAATACAACGAAGGTTTTAATGAAAATCAATTATCAATCATAAAACACCTTTTGATTTGAAAGATTCGTACACGGTCGAAGTGCTAAAGAAAAGAGTTTATAAGCATGACGACCGGTTTTTCAAAGGTATCCGTCAATCCATAACCTGAACCAGGATTGATTCAAAAGATTGAATCGTTCCATTGTTTCTGTTCAGTTGTCACATGGTTGATCTATTGAATAGATCTCACATGCCACCTACCAGGAGCTTGTTTGATGTTGGCTCCAGAAGGCTTTCCATCTTCATTGTGAATATGTACATATCACTCGGATGTTCTAGCAATACCACAAGGATAATGCGTAGGACTCAATATATAATCTCTCTTTCCACATTGTGTGAAATGGAGAGTCTTCATTGAAAGTGTCCTAATGAGATTTATGGATGATCTCGCGGCTCTAGACTCAATTTGTGCATATATGGATCCTGTATCGGAGACTAGGGAGAGGGTCTCCTTCTTCAATATCAACAATCTCTAAGAGAAAGTCGATAGATAATGTCGGTTCCCCGTGAGAATGAAACAAGTCTTTTTAAGAGGAACTTGAGTGGTTTAGGAAGTTGAAGTGCAGTGCGTCACTGGGTCTATGACGTCTTGTCTTCAATACTGATGTTACCTTGGTAACCACCAGTAGCATATGAATTGAACCCGATTTTTGCCCTAAGTTTGAATAAATGGAGGGCTATTTCATTTCACCCTTTTTCACATTCAATTCTTTTTCATTCTTCAACCCCTTCAGTGCTTACCGAGACTTCATAGCTAGAACCTTGTTGGGTTTATTCCAGTACTAGCTCAGTCTCAGTCCGCACTCTTCCCATATCTCATTTTTCTCCTTTTATCATCATACCTAAGGACTTCTACACTAACTAGTGGATTATCCCTGGGTAGATCCCTCTGGTTCTGGCGGATCATGGGAACAAAAACCTAACCTTATCATCCTTATATCACCATACATAAAGTAAAGTTGGTCGGTCTATATGGTATTGTTCATCTACCATTGGAACCAATTGAAAACCATTTGAAAATCAATCCAGATACTTATGATATATTATCAAAGCATTTTGAACCTGAATTGTTTTTGATATTTTTAGAACAAGAGCTCCCCCTCAACATGTGCATCAATGTGTTTGAAATCGTTTTGCACATGGAGGCAAGAGAAAGAGTTAGCTTCTTTGAGTTCCATTTTCTAAAAGATATCAACATCACTTCCCTAATCAGATCAAGTAGATAAAGCATTTTGGGGAAGGATGAGGTTTTCAAAGTTTTGCTCCCCCTCAATATGTGCCTCAAGGTTTGAAAAGATTTTTGCACATACTAGAGGAAATCTGCACATTGAGATAAATGATCACGTCTCAATTCATTGTGGTTTAAGATAGATGCTCCCCCTCAACATGTGCATGGAAAATTTGAAATCGTTTGGCACATGTGGGAAGGAGAGCTTGTACATCCTTATAAAACCATTTACCGAATTATCAGTTTACATCCAATTTAAATCACAAATTCTCCCCCGATCACAATTATCAAATCCTTTGAGATTTGTGATCTCTTGTAGATTTAAATTGATTTTGAAAGCTTTTAAGGAGAATTGTGACTTGATTATGAAAGCGTTTTAACTGATAAGGATCGGATTTTAAGACTTTAAACTCCATTGATTAAACATGCATGAATATCTTTTGAAAATAATTGAATGACAAATAACTTTTTAATTTAATTGAAATCATTCTCCCCTTCAATAAATGACAAAGGTTGTTGATTGAGAGATAGATATTTTGACAAATAAGTCGAGATGATTATCGAAAATAGAGTACTAGTTATTTTTCAAAGCAGTTAGTTTTCAGCAGATAAATGTTTTATAGAATCAGAGCATGGAATATTGAAGACATGATAAAGTGTAGCTCTGTTCTTTCTTTAAAAAGCGGGTTACAACCTAAGATGACAATAAACCATTGTTTCTCTTTCTCTCAAAAATATTTTTTTGATTTTTTGATTTTTTTTTAATTCGAACAACATCTAAAGTCCCGTATCATTCTTTGAATGACAGCATCAAGACCGTAGATATAATCGAATCAAGAAAAATATGACAAAATGACAATATTTTTGAGGATTTTTCGAATTTTTCAAATTTTTATGGATTTTGAAAGTTTTATATTTTTCTATTTGATTTTTGAAGGTTTTATAATTTTGTATTTTGTTTTTCGAATAGATATATACAAGAGATAGATGAAGATAGACCTTTACTCCTCGTCTTCCTCCTGAAGACGTTTGAGTGTTTCTGATTGAAGGCTTTTCAAGCCAAGATGTGGAAGAATAAACTCAAAACGTTCTCTTGGAAGAGCTTTGGTGAAGATGTCTGCTAACTGGTATTCTGACCTCACAAAATAGAGTTCCACCACACCTTTTTCCACTTGTTCCCTGATGAAATGATGTCGAATGTCGATATGCTTAGCTCTTGAGTGTTGAACGTTATTGTATGAAAGAGCAATAGCACTTTTATTATCACAATACAGAGGGATTTTGTTGAATACAAAGCCATAGTCAGTTAATTGAGATCTCATCCAAAGGATTTGAGCACAACAAGATGACATGGCTATGTATTCTGCCTCTGTAGAGGAAATAGAAGTACTCATTTGCTTCTTTGAAGACCAGCTCACAAGCTTATCACCCAAAAACTGAGCACCTCCAGACGTACTTCGACGAGTATCTTGACATCCTGCATAATCAGCATCTGCATAGGCTGTTAGTGACATACCGGTGTCCTTCGGGTACCAAAGTCCCATATTGATGGATCCTTGGAGATACCGAAATACCCGTTTAACCGCTTCAAGGTGCTTTTTAGTAGGCTTAGCCTGGTATCTAGCACACATGCAAACAGCGAACAAGATGTCTGGTCTACTAGCTGTGAGGTACATCAGGGATCCAATCATACTACGATATTTTGTTTGGTCTACCATGATCCCTGAGTGGTCCTCATCTAGTTTAGTTCGTTCAATCATGGGAGTGTCAACAGGGTCACTTGAATCAAATCCAAATTTCTTTAACATTTCATTTGCATATTTAGATTGATTTATGAAGATGCCTCCGGGACTTTGTGAAATTTGTAATCCCAAGAAAAATGACATTTGTCCCATCATTGACATTTGAAATTTTGAACCCATTTCATTTGAAAAACGGTCACACTCATTGGGGTCAGTCGAGGCAAAAATGATATCATCAACATAAATTTGAACATGAATTAAATGTTTGCCTGACTTCCTGGTAAACAATGTTGGATCAACTGCTCCTTTGCTAAATCCGGTAGATAGAAGAAACTTTGATAGTGTATCATACCATACCCTTGGAGCTTGCTTTAAACCGTAAAGAGCCTTCTTCAAACGATAAACATGAGAGGGATGCTCTTGATTCACAAATCCTTCAGGTTGGCTGACGTAGACGACTTCTTTAAGATCTCCGTTCAGAAATTCCGTCTTTACATCCATTTGATAGACTACCATGTTCTTACTAGCAACATTAGACAAAAATATTCGGATTGCCTCGATTCGAGCAACAGGAGCAAAAGATTCTTCAAATTCAATACCCTCCTCTTGACGGTATCCTTTAGCAACTAATCGAGCCTTATTCTTTAACACATCACCATGCTCATCAAGTTTTACTTTGGAGATCCATTTTAGAGCAATAATCATAGCATAGTCTGGAGCAGGTACTAACTCCCATACATCAAGTCGATCAAACTCATGAATTTCTTCTTGCATGGCATTGAACCAGCTATCTTCATTCATGGCGGTTTTAACATCTTTTGGTTCGATCTTAGAGAGTACTGAGTTGAAGAAGCACCATAAGGCATCGGTTGCAAGTTGTTTCCATGTGGATACTGGACGAGAGGGATTTCCAATGATGTTGTCTAAGGGATGATCGTCAGTCCATTTTCTAAGGTGTTCATGTGGAAGTTGTTGAGGGACTGAGGTAGTAGAGTCGATGTCTCCTGAAGAAGATGGTTCTGATGATGATTCAGGAGTAAATATGTTTTCAAATGGAGCATCTTCAGGAGTAGCAAAGGGATTAACTTCATCATTGATGCCAGAAACAGTTCCATGATGTACATTCGAAGATTGATGGTTTGTTGATGAGACTGAGTTATCAGCAGCAGGTGCTTCTTGACTTAATGATATTGAGACTGAAGGATTGATGAGTGACTAAATACTCATCATTTTTGTACTGTTTAAACTGCTAAAACATCTGAAAACACTCAGAAACGCATCAAAATGATAAAAATATCACAAATTAGTGTTTTATGTGTTTTAAATGCAAAAATATCAAAATCTGGTGAAAAACGTATCAAGTTTGCATAATTGGCAGTTTTAGTCCCCCAAGTTTGTAAAATTGTCAAAAACAGTCCCTGGTAAAACCAAATAAAGAAAAATATCATTTTAAGTCCTTAGGGATTCAAAAGTTGTCAAAATTGGTCCTTGAGATTCAAATTTACAAAATTACAACTTTAGTCCCTGAACTTTGGAAATTGGCAAAAATAGTCCTTTGAAAATAGGAAAATGGCAAGTTTAGTCCTTGCACTATTGAAGGTTGTCAATTTTAGTCCTTATGGTAACTTTGGAAAAATGGCAGGAATAGTCCTTCAAGTTTTCAGAAAATGCAATTTAGTCCTTGTCAAATTAGCTTATCCAAGCCTTGTCAAAATGCATTTGACCCTGCCACTTTACACCTTTGGACCCCCTGCCTTAGCCCTTGACCCCTTTCATTTTGAACCCTGGTCAAAGAAAGTCAAATAAACAGAAAAAGGCGCCCATACTGTTCACTCTCTTCCACCTCCTGCTTCCCCACCACTTGCCTGCAATCCATCACCTCAGCCTCACCTCTGTCTCTTATAC